>SJYW01003235.1:385366-402343 GCA_006410735.1 Raphicerus campestris | reverse complement strand
GGGCGGAGGCGGGGGCCAGGGGCAGAGCAAACTTCAACATCAGGCTGTGGGTGGAGCAGCAAGAGGCACTGAGGTGGGCGGGGCAGGGGCGGGGCCACGCCCTGAAGGGCTCACCGTCTTTTTCCTGGATGTCCACCAGCTTGGTGATGAAGTCCTTCAGCTGGGCCACGCCCTGGCGCACTGTGGGCTGCAGCGGTTCCATCCAAGTCTCCTTAGCTCTAGAAGCTGGCGTGTCCATGTTACCCACGTTCTGGACTGCCTAGGGGTTCCACAGCAGGAAAGGCCAGACTGCTAGAGTCAAGACGCCAAGCGACGGCCGCTCCCACCACCCCCCACCTGCACCCAGTCTGTGCTACTCCCAGAGTAGAAATGGAGGCAGGGGCGACCCAGGCTCTGCTCAAGGGCCCACTCTATCCCACTGGAGACCGGGGCGGGGCGGGTCACAGTTTGCGGTCTTTGCTGCTACTGCTGCTGCTAAGTCGCTTCAGTCATATCCGACTCTGTGCGATCCCACAGACAGCAGCCCACCAGGCTCCTCTGTCCCTGGGATTCTCCAGGCAAGACCACTGGAGTGGGTTGCCATTTCTTTCTCCAATGCACGAAAAGAAAAGGGAAAGTAAAGTCGCTCAGTCATGTCCGACTCTTAGTGACCCCACGGACGGCAGCCTACCAGACTCCTGTTTCCATGGGATTTTCCAGGCAAGAGTCTTTAGGGAACTTATAGTTGGGACTGAAAGTGAAGTTGTTTAGCCGTGTCCGACTCTTTGTGACCCCATGGACTGTAGCCCACCAAACTCCTATTTGGGATTTTCCAGGCAAGAGTACTGGAGTGGGTTGCCATTTCCTTCTCCAGGAGATCTTCCCGACCCAGGGATAGAACCCGGGTATCCCACATTGTGGGCAAGACGCTTTACCATCTGAGCCACGAGGGAAGTCCATAGTTAGGGACTACTTGGGCCCAGTCTATTGACCTTCTGTGGATTTCACAGCAGACTTTGCTCCACTGGGTACCCTAGCCCCAGCCTGGTGCCAGGGAGATAAGGGCAGCCTGGGAGTCAGTAGATCTGGGAGTTAGAAGGCCCCGGTTCTCCCAACATGCGGTGCGACCAGGCCTTGGGCATCCTCCGGCTCATGTACTTGTTCCCTTAATCATGAGACTGGGCGACCATGAGAAAGCTTTGAAAACTATGAAGTGTAGTGCCACAGGAGGGCCCCGGCGGCCTGCCACAAGGCGTTCCTAGAGCCGATGTGAAACAATGGGGAACATAGCAAGGGCCCCAGTCAAGCCCCCGGCTGGGCCTCTTCCGCCAGGGTCCGCAGCAGGAGCAGGGTGCGGACCTTGGCCAGCAGGAGCAGGGTGCGGCTGGTGCGGGCGTCCGCGTGCCGCTCTCGCAGGTGGAAGAGCTTGGGCGCCAGGATGGCAGGAGAGATGAAGCGCAGGCACAGGAAGCTGGTGACAGCGATGAAGGGCACGTTCTGGAGGGCGTGAGAGAGTGAGGGGCTGGACTCTGAGAGACCTGGGCTCTTCTGTCAGCTCCCTTCCCTTTGGGACTCTCTCCCTTGCTCCCGTGACCTTCCCGAGCCCGGCCCCAGCCTGGGCTTCTAACCATCAATCAGGCCCCTTCCTACCAGGCCCTGAGACACCCACCCCTTCTTTTCCCGCCACTTTCTCGCCTCCGTCTAGCCCCACCGAAAGAGGGCGCACCTCGTCCTGCGCGCTGGGGAAGCGCTCGCGCACGCGCCGGAAGAGCTGGCGGAAGGTGGCTCGGACCACGGCGGGGCACGCGCGAACCGAGCGGCTGAGTGCGCTTAGCAGCGCCCCCAGGTGGACGCGCAGCGTCTGCGCGCTCTGCTCCAGCACCTCGGCCTCGGTCTGCGGGCGGTGCAGTCCTGAGCACCTGAGTGGGCCCCGGGGGCGGACCCGCCAAAAGACCGAGGTCAGCGCCTGCACCCACGACTCCGACAGGGGCGCCCGGAGACACAGGTGTAGAAAGACATCAGCCAAGACAGGGACACAGTCAACGCACAAGTGGGCAGAGCGGACGAAAGGCCAACTCAGGCAGAAACACAAGCACACTTTCACAAAGAGCCTGACCCGCCCCCCTATCCGCCCCTCCACCCCACCCTCAGGGATCAGCCCTGGCCTCACCCTACATCCTTGGCCTCCACCTTGCTGGGATCCAGCTCCACGTACTTCTTCTCCTCAAATACCCTGTCAATGATGGGGCCCAGGACTCCGTGCAGATACCGCATCCCTGCCACCTGGGGGCCACCGCGAGCAGCGTTGGTCCCGCCTCCCACCTTCAGCTACCGGCCCTCTCTCCCCGCAGCTGTCCTCCCAGCCGCCATCTGCCTGCTGTAGCCACCCAGGGAAGAACCTGGCACACACAGGGGAAGGCTGCTCAACAAACTGCAGCTACATGAGTGAATGAATGAACGGAATTCTCAGCCTTAAAGGGCCCCGGACAGGAGACAGATGAGTCACGTTTAAGGCGCAGCTCTGTCTCTTGGCCTCTAGGAATCTGTCTCCTCTATAAAACAAAGACAATACACCATGCAACCTCACCTTCAGAAAAGACTCCATGGATTTGGAGGCCAGAGAATTGCTCCGGAAGAGAGTGTTCGCCTCACCTACAAGCAGAGGTTCCCGTGGGTAGGGAGTTGGGAGAGTAACAAGGCTTTGGGGAGGAGGATGGAGGAGCTTGGGAGTAGGGGCTCCTTGCCGACCACTTAGTAAAGAGCCTTCTGGCCACCTGTCAACTCAGCACCCCATCTCTACCTTTTGCTTTTTCCTTTACTTCCGAATCTGACCCATCTCCCTCCTTAACTGGACCCATCAGCCTCCTGCAGGAGGACTCCAGGATTTCTCACCTCCGAGCATCCCTGGAGTCCTAGGCTCCTGGCCCTCCACCCGACCCCATGCCCTAACAGGCCACTCCCTCCCCGGCCTCACAGGTGCGGCTCAGCTCCAGCTGAAAGAGCAGGTCCAGGAAGTCTTTGGCCAGTCCTTGCCCCAGGAAGAGCTTGAGCAGGGTGGTGGCCACCTCCTGGCGGCACTCTGTGCTGGTCGTCTCCTCAATGAGTGAGATCAGCTGCCCTGGGCCCTGCAGGGGGCAGCGAGGAGAGGTGGGGCAGCAGGACGCACAGGGTAACCCCAACCCTTCCCTCTGAGGACCGCAGAGGACCATGGGGAAGGCGGCCCACTGTCCCAAGGGATGGAGGGGCCTTAGGCACTGGCTGGTTCTGACAGCTCAGATCTTCACTCTTCAGAGTGTGTTTAGAAGGACAGGGAAGACACACCCACGGTCCCTGAGCCTCCCGCCTTCCCTCCTCACCTGGGTGCCCAGCTTCACCTCTCGGCACAGCAGCTGCACCAGGGGCTGGTAGCAGCCGGATGGCAGCACCGTCTCGTCCCGCAGCCGCACCTCCAGCTGCAAGGAGCCCAGGTGGCCCCTGGAACAGGCAGGCAGTGACCTCTCCACCAGGGTCCCAGGCGGCCCGGGGCTGGCCCCTTCCCCACTGCCTCTGTCTTCCCTGCCATCCCTCTGAGCCAGCCGGCCCTCTGCCGGGATTTCCTTGCACCGTCTCCCCCACCTCCCATTCTCTGCCCTGGCTGTTCCGTTTGGAAAGCCCTTGCTGCCTCCATCCTCAGGGGAGCTCCATCCGTCTTCAAGGCCTGGCTCCCTGACACCTCAAGACTCCTGAGGACCCCAGGCTTCATCCCTGTGGGCATGCTGGGCTTCCCGGCCTTGAGTTTGTCAACTCCCAGAGAACAGCTCCCATGTGTATATTTTACATTGGAAGCAAATCCCCAAGCTTCATGACAATCTGCCAGGGGAAACTGAGGCTCAGACTAGGTAAGCAACTTGCCACATTAGACCTAACTTCCAAGCTCCCCTGTTCTGACCCCTCCTGGGGAGGCTGCTGACCAAGGCTTGATAGTCCCTAAGGGCCCCCACCCCCACTTTCTGCAGGACAGCCCGGCTAAGTGCCAAGTGACAGGACTGCCAGGGCTGGTTCTATGGAAATGTCTTGGAGTTGGACACAGTGGTCCACCCAACCCCTGTCATGATGAGGGTGTGTGTGTGGGAGCGGGGGTCTGGGACCTCCTGTGGACTCACAAGAGCTGAACCATTCGAGGTGGGGACACTGCTGTTTCACCACTTCCGGGCTGAGTAGAGGGCAAGGGGGCCAGAGGGCTTCCTTATAGGGTTGCCAGATTCACCAAAATAAAAATACAAGGCACTCAGTCACACTGAGTATCTTAAATATAAGTTTGTCTCATATACTTCATGGATATACACTAAAAAATCTGTTCAAGGTTTATCCCAAATTCAGCTTCACCAAACATCCTGTATTTTATCTGGCAACTCCATTCCTGGAAGACTGGGGGAGAGTGAGAGCTATGGCTCAGGGACACTGACTCAGAGCTCTGGGGACTTGAACTCTGGTTTAGGGTCTGCAGAGACAACCTTAAAGGGAAAGTGTCTGAAGGCTTGTTCTAGAATCTGCCAGAAGACTGAAAGCAGGAGGCTCGTACTGCCTTGGAGCTCTGAGGTCAGGGCTGAGTCCAGGACTGTCAGAAGGGGAAGAGGAGAAGATTCTGGCCTGGTGGACAGGGGCGCAGGAAATCTGGGGCCGATCACTCACCCCTGGCCAGCACATCTGCCTGCCTGCTGGAGCCAAGGCTCGGCCTCCCAGGGCCCAGACCTGCCACCCCTGCAGCCAAGCCCCAAGCACTCACTCTTCCCGCCGGCTCTTGGACTGGTCGGGCTGCAGCCGGAACCAGCCCTCCTCCCGCTGGGCCGCCCACAGTCTCTGCACGTTGACCACCACCTGGGAGCGGGTCAGGTCTTGGTTGTTGGCGGGGGAGAGGTGAGGACGACCCAAGGCTGGGATCCTCCTCATTTCTCTTCCTTGCCAACCACTGTTCTTTTGAGAGGGGCTACCTGCTGAGGGTCCCTGAGCACCCGGGGGGTCCCGGGCCTCCTGAGTGCCCCTCTGTGGGATGGGACGGCCAGAACAGAGACTGGCAGGGGTGGCCTGAAGGGGCAGGGCGCTCACTTTGCCCAGGAAGTCATTGCGGCTGACAAGGTCCCAGTCCCAGGCCTCCACGCACAGCGCCTCCGCCGCCCCCTCCTCCAGCTCGAACTCAAACGTCTCGTTCCAACGTGGGTAGCATGACTTTTTCACGATCTGTCCCAAAAGAGATCACTGATCACTGGAGGCGGGCTGACTCCACCAGTCTCTCCAGGGCCACCCGAGTGCAGGGCCATCCCACACACCTCCCTTGGGTTCCCCGCAGGGGCTCTGAGGCAACAACCCCTCCTCATCCGCACAGAGGCTCCGAGATAACAGAGTTAACGATTCTGTGTCCGAACCCCTACTCACTTCTCAAGTGGGGAAATCGAGGCCCAGAGCGGGTAAGACACTAGTCCAAGGCCACACAGCAAAATGGTAGCAGACTGCCCTGAGAACCCAGGTCTCGACGCCCTCCCCACCAGGGCTGAGTCCCCTGACCCTGGCTGTTTCCTGGAGTTGAGAAAAAAGCAGTGTGGGCAGGGGCTGGACTTGGCAGATTAACCCCTAGATGGGCCGACTGTCGCAGCGCACCCGGGCCAGGGGCGAAAGGCAGCAGAGACCGCAGAAGCTGGCACCAGAAAGGTGGACCCACCGTGCACCCTGGGAGAGGCCACCCTGCTTTCCCGAGCCGCCTCTGAAAGCCTGCAGACCTCAGCTGACCTCCCAGGTGATGGTGAGAGAGGATGAGGCAGTGAGGCCTTGGGCAGGTCCCCGAGCCCCCGGTCCACTCCCGGCCCCCCAGCCTCCTCACCGAGGTCTCCTGCGTGCGGCCGTTGTATCGCACTCGGACAAAGGGGTCAGATGCACCATTCCGGTCCTTGGGGGCGAGGTCCCTGCGAGGGACCAGAGTACCCAGTTGTCACCCAGCCTCAGCCAGGTGGACACCCCCCACCCCACTGTGGGGTGACCCTACACCAGGCTGGAAAGGCCTGGGTGCAATCTGGGAGGCTGCAGACAGTGTCTCTCCATTTTCCAGACCNAGGCTCGGCCTCCCAGGGCCCAGACCTGCCACCCCTGCAGCCAAGCCCCAAGCACTCACTCTTCCCGCCGGCTCTTGGACTGGTCGGGCTGCAGCCGGAACCAGCCCTCCTCCCGCTGGGCCGCCCACAGTCTCTGCACGTTGACCACCACCTGGGAGCGG
Organism: Raphicerus campestris; assembly: GCA_006410735.1. Classification (NCBI taxonomy): domain Eukaryota; kingdom Metazoa; phylum Chordata; class Mammalia; order Artiodactyla; family Bovidae; genus Raphicerus; species Raphicerus campestris. The sequence goes on along the minus strand of SJYW01003235.1, from coordinate 396,120 downwards.
GTCAGGTCTTGGTTGTTGGCGGGGGAGAGGTGAGGACGACCCAAGGCTGGGATCCTCCTCATTTCTCTTCCTTGCCAACCACTGTTCTTTTGAGAGGGGCTACCTGCTGAGGGTCCCTGAGCACCCGGGGGGTCCCGGGCCTCCTGAGTGCCCCTCTGTGGGATGGGACGGCCAGAACAGAGACTGGCAGGGGTGGCCTGAAGGGGCAGGGCGCTCACTTTGCCCAGGAAGTCATTGCGGCTGACAAGGTCCCAGTCCCAGGCCTCCACGCACAGCGCCTCCGCCGCCCCCTCCTCCAGCTCGAACTCAAACGTCTCGTTCCAACGTGGGTAGCATGACTTTTTCACGATCTGTCCCAAAAGAGATCACTGATCACTGGAGGCGGGCTGACTCCACCAGTCTCTCCAGGGCCACCCGAGTGCAGGGCCATCCCACACACCTCCCTTGGGTTCCCCACAGGGGCTCTGAGGCAACAACCCCTCCTCATCCGCACAGAGGCTCCGAGATAACAGAGTTAACGATTCTGTGTCCGAACCCCTACTCACTTCTCAAGTGGGGAAATCGAGGCCCAGAGCGGGTAAGACACTAGTCCAAGGCCACACAGCAAAATGGTAGCAGGCTGCCCTGAGAACCCAGGTCTCGACGCCCTCCCCACCAGGGCTGAGCCCCCTGACCCTGGCTGTTTCCTGGAGTTGAGAAAAAAGCAGTGTGGGCAGGGGCTGGACTTGGCAGATTAACCCCTAGATGGGCCGACTGTCGCAGCGCACCCGGGCCAGGGGCGAAAGGCAGCAGAGACCGCAGAAGCTGGCACCAGAAAGGTGGACCCACCGTGCACCCTGGGAGAGGCCACCCTGCTTTCCCGAGCCGCCTCTGAAAGCCTGCAGACCTCAGCTGACCTCCCAGGTGATGGTGAGAGAGGATGAGGCAGTGAGGCCTTGGGCAGGTCCCCGAGCCCCCGGTCCACTCCCGGCCCCCCAGCCTCCTCACCGAGGTCTCCTGCGTGCGGCCGTTGTATCGCACTCGGACAAAGGGGTCAGATGCACCATTCCGGTCCTTGGGGGCGAGGTCCCTGCGAGGGACCAGAGTACCCAGCTGTCACCCAGCCTCAGCCAGGTGGACACCCCCCACCCCACTGTGGGGTGACCCTACACCAGGCTGGAAAGGCCTGGGTGCAATCTGGGAGGCTGCAGACAGTGTCTCTCCATTTTCCAGACCCTGACTCCCACTGCGTTCACCCCATGGACCCTCCCACGTGTTCCCCACACCAGGCTAAGGGTCCTCCAAGGCCCCTTCTGACTCCAGCCAGCTGTGGCACCTCCTCGGGTGGCAGGGACGCAAGGCGAGTGCAGCCTGGATTAGCCCGGCCCAAGGGCACATCTCACTGCCCTCCGTTCCCAGGGCAAGGCCCACCTCTCTGAGCCTCGGTTTCCTCATCAAGAAAGTGGAGAAGACAATGCCTTGAATGGAGGTAACGGGCTCCTAGAAGGCCTACCCTCTCCTACTTGGTGGGGGGCCCTTGGGGAGCAACCCCCACCACCATCCTGCCCTCTCCCTTCAGCTGGTCCTTCACCAGGAACAAATCTGGCCACGGCACCCCCGGGTTAGCACCCTCTGTGGCAGAATCATGAACCCCCTCCACTATCCCGTCCCCAGAAATATAATTTTCTGCTCTTTTCTGTCTTTTCCAGTTTACGCCTCTTGTGACTGCTTCTCCTTCCTCCTCAGAACTGCCTATTAAAATTCCAGAGCATGGCCTTGAGAATCTGCCCAGAAACAGGAGGAGAAAATGTTCTTCCTGCCTCTGCAACAAAGGCAGCTCCTTAAGGGGTCAAGAGCCAAGGATAGCGGGGGACAAGTCCCCTCACACACCAAAGGGGGGTCTGACTGACCGCTGTCCCCCCTTCACCCCCAACCCCGTCAGTTGCTAAGAGGAGGCCAAGTCATGTGTGTATGTGTGTGAGCGTATATGTGAGTGTGTGAGCACTCAGGTTCCACAGCCTGGCCTTGCGGGGAGGCTGAGGACGGAGGAAGTGAGTGGGCAGAGGGGTGGACGGTCCGTGAGGATGACAGGGTGTGAGGGGAGTGACTGTAAGTCTGCCCAAGTCCAGCCCTTTTCCCTGGGGCTGGCTGTGCATGTCCCAGCCCCAGGATGCAAAATAAAGCCCGGCGGAGCCACAGGCCTCACGTTCAGGAGGCAGGCTTTCCTCCAGAACAGCCAGCCACTCCACGGGGACTCCGCAGGTGCCAGCTGGCTGGTGGGTCCCTCCACAGGCCACCCCCACTCCCGCCTCAGAGGCAGGCAAGGACCGGGTGGAGGTGGGTTGGAGCCAGAAAGGAAGGTGCTTCTCACGGAGTGTATGTGACTCACACTCAGGCCCCGACAGGAGTGGAGCCTGCAGCTAAAAATATCCTGGTGGGGGCGGGGGGGTTCCCTGGCACAGGTGACAGCCCCAGCTTCCCATCCAAGTCACTCTCCCTCCGGAGAGAACCCCACCCCTTCCTCTGGAGGTTTATAGCAACTCCTTTCACCTCCCCCCACCACCCTACCCTACTGAGGGCTCCCCGCCAACCCCACAAGTCAGGCCAAGTTGACAATGAAGTTAAACCCAGGGGAAACCCAGTCTTGGCACTGGGGCTGGATGATCTGGGAGCAGGGTCCCCTCTCCCATCATCGCCACAGCTCGAGGATGCCTGGAAGTCCAGCATCAGACCAGCATCCTTGCCCCTAAGAGAGACAGCCTCACACGGGGTCACTGGGGCAGCGTCTTCACGTCCCCAGCCCCCGCCCCCAGAGCCCACCATCCAGGGAAGAAGCCTGGTGGCATCAGGGAGAGGAGGCCTAGCACCCATGGTGGGCTTCTCTAGTTCCGGGGGGCCCCTGCCCAGCTCCCCACGGCTCACCTGGCCTCCAGCACAGAGCAGCGCAGCCTGCGGGCCCGGGTCCCTGGAACCACCTCCAGCCGCAGGTGGATCTCGCCCTGCACCTCCTCATCAGGGTCAATCTCGGTCAGGTGGGCCCACCCGCTGAAACCTGAGGGGCTGTGGCTCAGCCAGGGCCCTGGCCCTTCTCCCGCAGGGCCCCTACCCCAACAGCCCGGGCCCCTGCATGATCGCCTCGGGGACCTCTCAAGCTCCCAGGAGGCCAGGGCTGCTGCCCTCACTGGCAGGCGGGGACACCGAGGGTCAGGAGCTGAATAGTGACAGGGTCAAAGTCCAAATCCAGTGTGGTGCCAAGCTGCATCTGGTGGCCTTGCCCTTGCCCCATCCTGGGACAGGCCTCTCTGCCTCAGTTTCCCCATCTTAAGAGACGGGGAGAGTGGGCTGCCGGGAGAAGGATACGACATGGGGGTGCGATAAGGGGATGGCATCACGGGGGCCATTGGCCCCTGAGCGGCCAGCTGGGGCCACAAGCAGGAGAGGCCTCAGGCCTGGCAGGGGCCAAGAGGCCCCAGGAGTCAGCAGCGGCCCTCCCCGCTGCCAGGCCCACCCCAGCCTCAGGGATGGGAGCAGGTGTGTGCCGGGGAGGCCCCTCAGGAGTCACGGGGGCTCAGGCCAGCAGAGCTTGAAGCACCTCTGAGCTCCTGGTCTGAACCTCCACCGGCAGATAGTGACTCAGCCCGGAGGAGGCGGTACCAGGTCACACGGCCAGGCTGGGGCAGGGCTGACCCCTCCAAACAATGTCAGTATCTCCCAATCCTCCAGGGGCTCTCTAGCCACGCCCTGCCCCAGGCCAGCCCCCTCGACTGAGGACACTGGGGACCAGGCCTAGGAGACCTGGTGGAGTACACAGCCAGCCAGACTGGGAAGAGGGGACCCCACCCCTCGACAACGGAGCATAAAGAGGCCCCTTCCTCTTCGTGCAGAGGTCTCAGATCTCACTAGCAGCCCCTCATCGCCCCGGGGGGATGTGGTCCCAATTAGGGGGGCAGAATGGTCCCAGCTAAAGGGCAGAGGCCAGGGAACAGGCGACGGAGAGGGCCATGGGCCCTTCTGGGGAGGGCCGCGAGAGCTTTCCTGAGCACAGGGGACTGAAGGATCCCAGAGGAAGGTCTCAGAACAGGGGATGGGCCGGGGACTGGGCAGACCAGTGCAGGGGAGGGCAGGGGATGAGAAGCTGGCGTGGCCTCCCTCCTGGGGTCTTACCCTTAGGGTGAGTGGCCAGCGTGTCCCTGGTAAGGCAGACCTTTCCGATGACATCATCCCGGCTGGAGGATGGAGAGGGAGCATGAGCTGGGCAGGGCTGGTGCAGAACCGGAGACCCTCAACGCACCCCACTCCCTCAGGGCCCCTCTTGAGAGCAGGGAGGCTGACACTGGGGTCACTTACAGGAGCCTACACGGAGCAAGACCCGTGGCCCTCTGGCAGGCCCTCTCAGGGGCATGTGTCTGCACGTGGACTTACAGGTGTGCCCACCTACCCGCCCAGCTCTTCTCTCCGGGTGCCTGTTTCCAAGCTCACACCCCCATGCACACACAGCCCAGCACACATATGCACGCGTAGTGGGGTGTGAGCATAGCGAATCCACAGATACAGATGCTGCACACGTCCAAGCCCTGCGCCCTGCAGGTCCCCTGGTCGGCCCCTCCTTCCAGGCTGTAAAGAGGAGGCAAAGTGACCTGCAGCCCCAGAGAGGGATCAGAGGCAGGGTCTGGGCCCCGGATGGGGAGCAGGGTTGCGCCCACCTGAGAGCATCCTCGTCCATGACGTAGAAGGCCACCGAGTGGAAGGTGGGCGGCAGGTGCACCTCGTACTCCTCGCCCCAGAAGGGGCACAGGGTCTTCCACACAGTGGCCGTCCTGCAGGAGACAACCCTCAGCACCGCCCGCAGACCCCTGGCGCTTCGGGGCTCGAGCCCACCCGTTCCTACATCCCCCTCCATTTCCCGGAACGACTGCTCTGCTCTGCTCCCCCCACCCCCCAGTGTCCGTGCTCTGGAGAGAGCCCGGAAAAAGGCACGCTGTTTGCAGGTGGGAAGCACTGTGGGGCTGACGTGACCTCCTTGGCTATTGATCAGCAGTGGGCACCCCAGTGGGCAGAAGGGTGGAGCGGCTCTGGCCATGAACTTTGGAGGCAAAGGCCTTCGTGGGAGAGGATACCAGACAGCAAAGACCCTGCCCAGGATCACGGGGCCCACGGGGAAAGGGATGCAGCACAGGGGAAGTGGCCATTCTGGGCAAGTTAGCTTTTTTTTTTTTTTAATGGGATGTGATGCCGTTGTATGGAGCTCATGGTAAGTATTAAACGGGCTGCAAAAGGTTTAGCATAGGGCCTGGCAGAGTCCATCCTTCCTGAGTGACAGCTGTGGTTACCAGCCATTATCCTCTGGCCCTTTGGCCAGTTGTAAAGTTGTCAAGAGGAACAGAGTGGGTGGGAGGCCCTTGGCTGAGCGCCCAGCCCACAGTAGATAATCCCTCTATGGGCGTTAAGCTCAGTAATTAGCAAGGCTAGTCGGTCTTTTCTCACCTCCCAGCAGGCTGTCAGGGCCTAATGGGCACCAAGAAATCAGAAGCTCCAAGCCCTGGCCATCTCCATGCAAATTTCACACGCCCTTAGATGTGGGAGTTGGGGGGCGGAGCAGGAGGAGTGGACGGGGCTGGTGGGGGCGGGGCAGTACCTGATGATGGGCTCATTGTCCACCTTCACGATGCAGTAGGGGTCGCTGCTGCCAGTGCTGCAAGAGATGGGAGGAACTGATGGGGGCAGGCGGGCCATGGGCACCCCTCCTCCCACACCAGGAGAAAGGACAGTCCAGGCTGAGGCACCAGGTCCTAGGCTGGGACCCAAAGACTCCTCAGACTGAAAAGTGTGCCCCCACTCCTGGTCTGGGAGGAGGCTGGTGAGGCAAAGGCAGGAACCTGCACCAAGGCCCCCCGGCCACTGCTTCTCCAGCTCAGGACAGGTCACTTCTCCTTCCTGCCGGCTCCCACAGCCCCCAAACCCTGCCTTGTCCAGGGGAGAACAGAAACAACAGTCACAAAAGCCCCTCCACCACGTCAGTCTCTCCTCTGAGCCTTGGTTCCTGCTGTTCCTTCTGCTTGGACTGCCTTCCTACTCCTCCCAAGACCCCTTCCCAGCCCCCTCCTCTGAGAGCCCTCACCTGTCCCAGAGGCTGGGAGTAAGGTCTCCCCTCCCATCCCAGCACTGCTAGTGATGTACTGTCATCAACTGCCTCCTCTGCCTGACTATAACCTGAGAGTAGGGACCACTTCTATGCGGAGAGGGCTTGGCACAAGACTGGGTCCCCGTGAGTGTTGAGCGGAATGAATGAATGGACAGCCATCAGCCTTAAGCTCCCAGCCATCTGGGAAAGAATAAATACGGAAGGCAAGCCAGGATGGCTTGGTTCCTCCTGTCTCTGTTGGCGGGGGATTCCTGGGGTTGAGGGCAGCCCTGGCCAGGCCCAGGGTTGCTCCTGAGCAAGAAGCGGGAGTGGACTTTCTCCAGAAGTGCCCTTCAGGTCTTCGACTCATAAAATGGAAGGAAATGTTGGATTTGCATGTTGGAGGTTGGGGAATTCCAAGCCCAGCTTCCCTACTCAAAAGGGGATCTTCTTGCAGAGGAAGCTTCTGGAGACAAAGGTTCTCCTGATACTGATGGCAAATGTCTCCCAAGACTCAGTCCCTCCTCCCCGTAGACTGGGATCTGTAACGCCAGCTCACAGGGTAGCTGACCTGATGTGAGGGCCAGCCCACAGACTGTGTTTAGTAACCGTTAGCACTGCGCGGGACTCTCTGATCTTCTGTTTGTAACCCTCTCCCATTGTTCAAAAGCCCTGCCCCCTGGTTGGGAAACTAAGATTCCACCTGCTTTGCAGCAACTAAGCCCCAGCAAGGCAACTACTGAGCCCTGAGCCACTACGGCAGCCCACGCACTACAGCTAGAGAAGATCCCACGTGCTGCAATTAAGACGATGCAGCCAAACAAATAAGTAAATATTTTTGTAAAAAAAAAGAGTGAGCATTTAAGGACCTGAGCCCAATGGTGGTCCCTGGCCAGCTGTTCGGACTTGTGCTCTCTGCCCTGATGAGGCTCTTGGGCTGGGCCCCTTCCCACTTCTTCCCCAAACCACTCACTGCTGCTGCTGGCCCAGGCTGGTTCCTTGCAGGGCCTCTATATTTAGGGCCTTGGCAGTTTCCAGGCTGTAGAAGGGGGAGGATCAGGGCAAATCCTGAAATAGCCCCAGGACTGTCCCCAGGGCCGCTGGGCAAGGGAGCCAGCAGGTCACCGGTCACCATGAGACTCAGCTCCTCTGGCTGGCCCAGGCACCGGAGGATGGGGAGGAAGCAGGACAGAACTGAGCGGGCTCTGGAATCTGTTCGGGGAGCACCGCTGGGCCCTGTGCCCTTAAGGGGACTAAAAACCCACGAGTGGAAGTGGCAGAGAGGCGGGTGGCCACTGTGTGATGACCGCCCCTCTTCCAAACTGTCTCAGTCAAGATGGGTCACCAAGAATGAAGGTGAGCTCCCTGTCCTCAGAGGCATCCAAGTGCTAGCTGGAAGGGATGTTGCTCATGAGTCAGGCTTGGGGCTCATGAGGCCCAGGGGTGTAGGCTCACCACCATCACTCCTCTGCCTCCAGCACTCAGGGAGGGCCTCCTGAGATTTCTGAACCCCTGCCATGCCTGAGCCAAATGCTTTGCATGGCATTTGCAAGGCTGGGTCTCCACTGAGCCCCACAGCAAGCTTTCAACCTGGCTCCAGATAGGATGCTTGGTCTGTCAGCAGAAGAGTGGATTTGACTCCTGACTTCTCTCCCTACCGGCTGTGTGGCCTTGGCAAAGGACTTCTACATCCTAAGCCTCAGTTTCCCCATCTACAAACATTTGTTGTAGCGTTTGTTGGAGCAGTGTTCTGTCGCTCATTTGTGTCCGACTCTTTGTGACCCCATGAATGGCAGCACGCCAGGCTTCCCTGTCCTTCACCATCTCCCAGAGTTTGCTCAAATTCATGTCTATTGAGTCAGTGATGCCATCCGAACATCTCATCTTCTGTCACCCCCTTCTCCTCTTGCCCTCAATCAGGACTGGAAAAGGTCCTGATGCTGGGAAAGATTGAGGGCAAGAGGAGAAGCAGGCAGCATAGGATGAGATAGTTGGATGGCATCAGTGACTCAATGGACGTGAATCTGAGCAAACTCGGGGAGACAGTGAAGGACAGGGAAGCCTGGCGTGCTGCAGTCCATGGGGTCGCAAAGAGCTGGACACGACTTGGTGACTGAACAAAGAGGACTGCGTAGGAAAGGTCTGCAACACATCTGAATCTCCTCCACCGTGGAGCAGGTGTCCCTGAGGGCGCCGAGAATGCCGAGACGAATGAGTCATGGTTCCTGTGCTCAGAATCATGTGGCAGGGGCAGCCCACAAAGGAGCAGCTGGTACCAAGGGCTTCATCCTAACTCCAGCTGACCCAAAGTGCTACAGGGCAAGGAACCCTGCCCAAGGGCACCAAGGAAAGCTCTGGAGGGAAGCAGAAGTTTGGAGAGCATCTTGAAGGATGAATAGGAGTTTTCCAGCAGCCCGTGAAGGGAAGTGCTTGAAGGCGGAAGACTCAACACATGTGCAAGAACAGGGCAGTGGAGGCCAACAGCCCAGATGTGAGGGCCTGAGGTGGCGCGGTTCACAGCTGGATCTAAGAGATGCTTGATGAGTCAGAGCTGCCTATACCAGCCACTATGGCAAAGACAGACAGAAGGAGGGGAGGGGAGTACACAGGAGGGCAGGGCAAGCAAAGAGATTCTGGAGGCAGAACCCACAGAACTTGGTGACCCCTCCCCTGGGGATGGAGGCACCCGCCAAGGAGTCCCTCACCTGCGCAGAGGCAGGGCTGGGGAACCGGGCATCAGGGTGGGCAGAGCGCACAGTTTCACCGCCCTCAGCTGCTAAGAGCCTGGAGTCAGGCACTAGGGCCAGCGCTGTGGGGATGGGGAGGGAGGCGACAGACGGAGGGGCTGCACCTCCCAGCCGCCACCAGCCGGAGGAGGCCCAGCTGACCTAGATACCAGTGCCAGCAGGGGGCGGGGGGCGGCGGGTGCTTGGAGGCTGGGCCTGGAGACCGAGACCCTTTTCAGAGCTCATCTGCCTCCCCACTCGAGAGACCACATTCCCAGCTCCAGCTCCCTGCCCCTCCCCTCCCCTCACACAGCAAAACCCACCTAGACACAGCCCGCTCAGCACCCTCCCTCACCCATCGCCATGGCAACTGCTGAGCCTGGCCTCCTCAGGCCCAGGGGGCCTTGAACTGGAACTGCTGGTGGCGCTGAGCGTGCTGGGAAATTCATGGGGACCACTATGCTCACGAGGGAGGTGCCTGATACCCCTCCTCCTGCGCCCCACTCCCGGGACCGCCCCCTCTCGGCATCCTGGCACCCGCTGAGGAGCCCAGGGGTGGGGAAGCTGCCGCCAGCAGACTTTGGACCCTAGGCTGCCTCCAGGCTCCCCCGCCCCCCCCCGACCCTCCTCCAGGCAGGCAGGCCCCTCAGGCTTCATACTTTCCATCACCCTCCATTGAGAGGGATTTCCACCTCCAGTTTACGGAGGGGAAGCTGAGACTTGGTGGGCAATGAGCCGCCCAAGGCTCATAGGAGGGAGGCGGCAATGGGATCAGACAGCTCAGCTCTGGCACCTACTGAGAAGGGTGGAGGTGGGGAGAAGGGGGAGGGGGGTGTGCTGTGGAAACCTCAAAACTGGCCAGGGGCCAGGGAAGGTCCTAGATGTCAGTGCTTGTGAGGAGCCCTAGGATTAAGACCTTGCTCTGACACCTGGGGCCAGCATCTCCCTGTTCTCGGAGCCTCGGTTTTCCCATCCGTAAAATGGACCAGTGACAGCGGCGTTGCTGGGTGGTTATAAGGGTTAAAGGCTGCTCCTCAGGCAAAGCTGAGGACACAAGAACAGCGACTCCCCAGCCACCCCATCCTCCACAGATCCTGCCTTGAGACCAATAGGTCTACTCTTCCTTCCCTTTTCAAAGGCACAGCAGGAAGCCCCAGGGCATTTCGGGTGCAGGGCGCATACTGCCAGGAACTAAATGTTCCAGAACTACTGAGGAAGACCCTTCGTTTTTAGGGGGGCCCTCCACCCCCTCCAGCCACACCCCCCGCAGTGCACAGAAACAACTCCTTTTCGATGTCTCCCCCATGCCCGCTCCAGTTCTATCGAAGCCCCTTCCGCTTGTGGGCCTCCGTCTTCCTTCACTGAAGGCCCCTTATAGACCCCCCGCCCCCTTCCCAGTCCCGGGCCCTTCCCTGTCATCCCCTGTCCGGTGTTCCAAGCAAATCTCACTGTCCCCATTTCCCTGCCTGTCTCCCACCGCAGCCACACTCGCCACACCCTCGCCACNGGCTCGAGCACGGAACGTTTGGAATCCTATAAGAACGAGAATAAACAATAAACAGATCAGCGCATAAGAAGCCTTCGCATATGGGGTACCCACTTGTTTGCCTTTAGAAAGGAAGATGTGTATAAGAGACAGACTTGTGGGCGGGCCGTGTAGACCCCAGGAAGGTGAGGCGGGCATAAGGGGAAGCACCTCTCCTGGACAGTTCGGGTTCCCATCCCCAGGCTTGCTCACATGTCCTTGGCGGGCAGGTTCTTCCCCTCCACGATGCGGATGGACAGCGAGCTGCGCTTAGCCATCGCGGGTCCGCGACGCGGGGTCCTTGGCCAGGGGAGCCGGACGCCAGGTTCAGTGCAGCGGCCGGCAAGCGGGCGAGCGAGCTAGCGCTGGTTAGGGCGCAGGAGGGGGGCGGGCCCCGCGAGGG
>SJYW01003235.1:343382-381138 GCA_006410735.1 Raphicerus campestris | reverse complement strand
TTCATTCACCCCCGCCCCCGCCCCACGTGCGGGGGACACAGCGCCCGGACGGACCAATCGGCGGCCGGGGCTCCCCGGGTGGGCGGGGCTGGCCCAAGCCGAGGCGTTCATTGGGCACCTGAAGCGGTGTGGGGGCGGGGCCTGCTCCGGGCGGGGGCGGTGGTGGTTGGTCCCGGCTAGCTGGTGGTGGCGGGCGGGGGAAGCGGAGGGCCCAGGGGCGCCCCACTAGGAGAGTGGAGCCCCAAGGCCGCAGGTGACGTGCTCCAGGACCCGCGTGGGCCACGGGCGTGGTCCGAGTGTCTGTACCCAGGCGTTCAAGGGTGTGGGCCCGAGTGTGAGCTGGGAGGCGTGAGCAAGCACGGGGATGCGCGCGTGGGATCGAGCGAGGACAGCACTGGTCCCCGGGGGCTGACTCGGGGAGGCCCCTGCAAAGGTGTAAGTTGAACGAATGAACAACCGGATGAATTTAGCAAACAACAGGTGTGTTGGTGTTAGACTCGCGGGGACCCAGAAAGAGGTGAAGCGGGGCAACTCAAACGTTCCGGGGATCCAGAGTTGGGATTAGTCTGAAAGAGCCGGATCATTTGGGGGAACCTACTTGGGAGAAGGGCGCTTCCTCAGTTGTCATCTCATTTTCGCCTTTTACATGCCCGGAGTGGGAGACTGGATGAGTCTCTCAGGTTCACAGAGGGAAAATTATGTGCTGGAAGGTCACACAATTGGCCCCTGGTGGGGCTAGGCTTGGCTTCCCCAGAACTTCGGGCCTGACTGGGGACCTTTCCACGCGGGCAGGATCCTTCTCTGAGACTCAGTGTGCCCCTCCCCAAATCTAGAAGTCACAATCCGGGTCTGGCACAGTGGCAACTGGCCCTGGCAGCTGACTCAGGGGTGGGGGTGTGGGTAGGTGGGAGAGGTATTTCCCCAAGCATGACTGCAGACTTGGGTCCTCACCTCAGCCCCACCACTCCCTTGCTGGGTGATGCTGGATGGCTTCTTAGACCTCTCTGAGCTGGTTTCATTCCATCACCTGCAAAGAGGGAGCACCTACCAAAAGGACACACTGTGTATGGGGGTGCCCAGCAGGTTCTATTTTCTGTTACACTTTGTCTTTTCCTGTTTTGCTATTTATACACTTACACGCATGCTTTACCAAAATCAGAAGGCACTGAAGGTTTGCAGTACCTTCAGTGAAAAGTCAGTCTCTTCTCTCCCAGCCACATAAATTCCTGCCCCCGGCGCGCCCACTAGTCCTGACACCTTGTGCATCCTGTTGGACTCACTCTCTGTCTACAGTGCATCAGCAGACATGTATTTTGTTTTCCTTTTTATACACAAATAATAGCTTAGTGGTTACTCTGAGAGTTTCACTTATTCTGTCTCAAGGAGCCGTGCATATCTGTACACAAAAAGCATCCTTGTTCTCTTGGCCGCTTACCCAGTTTTCTTTCACGTGGAGGTCCATCCATCACGTCTTCGGTGTCCCCTGTCAGTGGATGAGCAGGGTGTCACCATTGTTTGCTTTCACCAAACAATTGCATGGCTCACACATGGAACAGGATGGTTTCTCAGGGTACCTAGGGTTGTTTTTTTGAGGTAGTTTATCAAGGCCGTTACCAGTTCAGTTCAGTCTAGTTGCTCAGTCATGTCCGACTCTGTGACCCCATAAATCGCAGCACGCCAGGCCTCCCTCTCCATCACCAACTCCCGAAGTTCACTCAGACTCACGTCCATCAAGTCTGTGATGCCATCCAGCCATCTCATCCTCTGTCGTCCCCTTCTCCTCCTGCCCCCAATCCCTCCCAGCATCAGAGTCTTTTCCAATGANTCTGTTAGGTCTATACTATTTCTGTCCTTTATTGAACCCATCTTTGCATGAAATATTCCCTTGGTATCTCTAATTTTCTTGAAGAGATCTGTAGTCTTTCCCATTCTGTTGTTTTCCTCTATTTCTTTGCACTGATCTCTGAGGAAGGCTTTTGTATCTCTCCATGCTATTCTTTGGAAGTCTGCATTCAAATGGGTATAACTTTCCTTTTCTCCTTTGCTTTTGGCTTCTCTTCTTTTCTCAGCTATTTGTAAGACCTCCTCAGACAGCCATTTTGCCTTTTTGCATTTCTTTTTCTTTTTTCTTTGGATAATCTTGATCCCTATACAATGTCATGAACCTCTGTCCATAGTTCATCAGGCACTCTGTCAGATCTAGTTCCTTAAATCTATTCTCACTTCCACTATATATTCATAAGGGATTTGATTTAGGTCATACCTGAATGATCTAGTGGTTTTCCCCACTTGCTTCAATTTAAGTCTGAATTTGGCAATAAGCAGTTCATGATATGAGCCACAGTCAGCTCTTGGTGTTGTTTCTGCTGACTATATAGAGCTTCTCCATCTTTCCGTTCCCTTAGTGTATCTCCCGTATAAGTTCTTTGAAGGACTAGTATAGCTACTGATTACACCAAGAGTGGCCCCTAATTCAAGGACAACCATCCATAGACTAAATCATGGCCCATGGCATAACCTGATAGTAAGAGCTATACCTGGTAAAGTAATTATAAGTTGGTAAGAATACCAGGGGTAAAGTAATTGGTGATTAGCAAAACTAATGAAACTGGTTCCTTTCTAGTCTGCAGGCTGGAGAATAAAGAGAATTGGCTGCTTATAAACCCAATTCAATTCTTGAGGCCCCAGTGGTCCCTGAAAATGACAAGACACTTTTGGAGCTGCCTCAGCTTTTCATTGACCTCTACCCAAATAAGGCATTGTCACAGTGGTTCTTACTATCCAAATTATTTTTCATTATATTTTCTGAATAAGGCCAGTCTTTAATTGAAACCAAACAATTATCTGTAGCAAAGAACACAAATATTAATAAATTAAAGAAGAAATATGTTTATAAACAATAAGTTAATGAACCCTGAGTCATAGACCCAAGGATCTGAAATTATATGATTGCCAGAATGAACCCAGGGCATACTAGCAGTGCACTGCTTTATAAATGGGAGTAACATAGCAATCCATGGATACTTCAGTGAATTTTCTTGAAGAAAAAAAAAAAAATGAACACTAGTTTGCAGGGGTTTGTAAGGATACTGTGGGTGGGAAAGGCCAACCTAAGAACAGAGTCAAAGTGTGTGACTTTTCTGCATTCCAGAATATAGAGACGAATGTTTCCCTCTGAAGTCTCAAATAAGTAACTGCAACTGAAGGTTGTAAATATGGCCAACAGACCCAGAGACAACGAAACTGCATTCATGAAAAACACTATGTTAGGAGGAATTTGTTGGAAGAGCATTGAACCTNAGACCCTGTTCCCCACTGGGTGTCGCTTCATGGCCCAAGGCCATTGTCCCTGAGTCTGTTTCCCAGGTTTGTGTGCCCGAGGGCTGGAGCACTGAGTGGGCTGGCGTGGTCATTGTCACCCCATCGCCCCTGCTCCCGGCAACAGCGCCGGTGCCTCCGTCCTTGAGGCCAGGACTGGAGCCGGTGACTGTCTGCTGAGGGTAGGAGGAAACGAACGAATGAATGAGTAAACAGGGAGGGACTGAGTGACCTGAGGACCTTGCCACTCATCTCTTCCATCCTTTACATGCACGAGAGAACTGAGGGGGGTCAGGCAGGGCGCCAGGGCTGGCGCTGGGACAGGACACTCCTCGGGCCCTGAGAGCTCCACAGGAGAGCCATGTGGGGCTCTCCCTGAGGGCAGGTCTCACAACACAGCTCTGGGGCTCACGTTCCCCCTCTGCTCCGTCGGGATCCCAGTCGGCAGCTCTATGCGCCAGCCACCCTGGCTCACGAGGCCTTGCCCTCCAGCCCAGTCCTGGACTCCCAGGCCCTAGAAGAGCCCAGGAAAGCCAGCCCAGGTACGGCTGAGGTTCCAGTGAGACCCTGGGATGGGGTTCAGGGTGTGTAGGGGGACACCCTACCCACACTGTGCTGGGCTCTCAACCACCCACGGCTGGGCTCTGGGCTCGGGAGCTGGCTGAGACTTCATGGCCGGGCTGTGCCTATCACAGAAAGTGGTGCTTGTCCCCCATGGGGGCCTATGTTCCAGTCCAGCAGTTGATCGGGGTCTTCTCCAGAACTCGGCTTGGGGGCTGGAGGCCCAGGGAACCACGAGGGGGTTGGGGACCAGGGGACAGCTCTCGGTTTGGCTGTGGGGTAACGTGGTGGCCTGAGGTCCTCTGGGACATCCATCCAATCAGAGGCAGCCAGGACCCCTGACCTCCCTGACTCAGGGGTCGGTCAGTTCCTGCAGATACCTGTCTGCATGCCCCTCACCCTGGCCTCAGGCAGCCTTCCATCTAGGACAGGACTTTGTGGCCCCTTTCTCCAGTCTGGAGACCAAAGGTGGGATGGGTCTGATTCCACAGGATTGGCACAAAGTTGGTCTGTGCCACTCGGTGATGTTGTGATAGAATAAGAACTGCATACTTGGTCTTTGTATAGCTCCTGGGACAGAGCTCTCAAAACTTTGGAATTTTCTGAGTGCCAGGGAGAGGAGCATATTTTGTTATTCATAAGGAGCCCCTGTCAACAATACCTCCGTCTATGCTAATGAGGTGACTCTGGGTGGGCCCCTAGAGTGCTTAAAAAAATTTTTTTTTAAATCTTGGAGCTTGCAGGATCTTAATTCTCACACCAGGCATCCAACCCATACCCTCAGCCGTGAAATCACAGAGTCCTAACCACTGGGTTTCCTTGGTGGCTCAGACTGGAAAGAATTCGCCTGCAATGCAGGAGACCTGGGTTTGATCGCTGGGTTGGAAAGATCCCCTGGAGGAGGGCATGGCAACCCACTCCAGTGTTCTTGCCTGGAGAATCCCATGGACAGGGGAGCCTGGTGGGCTACAGTTCGTGGGGTCACAAAGAGTCAGACACGACTGAGCAACACACAGGCACTGGACCACCCCGGCAGTCCCCCTAGATGGCTTTAAGCTGGAAGCAGCCATGTGACTAAAGGGCTGGAAGTTTCAGCCCTGCTCCCCATGGACCACACCATCCAGAGCCCCCTGCCCACCAGCCGCATGATCAGAAGGCCAGAGGGGAAAGACCAGAGTACTTAATCCCTCTACCTACAGCCCCCTGTCCCTGCCGGGCAGACCCTTCCCGTGGCTCCTGCTCACCAGCTCTGGAAACCCCACCAGTCTTTCAGGGACAGGAGTGTTGATGGCCCCATCGGTGCTCTGGGTCCCCTTGATTCGCTGCCCACACCCTTGTAAATGCTCTCGGTTGCCCCATTAGACAGTGTGCCATCTGTTTTCTGCCAGTGCTGACCCACGCTGGGTGCTGGTGGAGAGCAGGGCCTCACAGTTACCCAGCTCAGCCCTCGCTATTACATAAGGGGGAAACTGAGGCCCACAGAGGGTAAGTGATCTGTCCAGGGTCACCCAGCCCCAGGGGCGGGGCTCATGGCTAGTCTGGAAAGGCCAAGGCTTTGCTCAGCAGAGGCTGGAATTCCATATGCCCCCTCTCCTCCCTGCCCTGCCCAGGCCTGTCACGTGAGCATTTCCTGCCCACCAGGGGCCGGATGTGTCTGCAGTGGCTTAATAAACCCATTAGGACTGTTTGCAACACCTGGACACAGACACCTGGGCACCCAGCCAGCGCCCTCTTTCTTGCCCAGTGCCCAGTATCAAGGGGCGCCTCCTGGCCTCCACGCTGTCCCTCACCCACCTCCAGCTGTCCCCACCCTGCCCACCCAGCAGTCACTGTGGCTTCCAGGCTTCTGCACGCTCCATGGCTCCCGCCTGGGTCCCTTTCTTGGGCCACCTGGCACAGTGCGGCCCTTCTCCTGGAAGCCCTCTCCTCTGGATCTCAGACCTCTGCGTTCCCTCCACNGCCCACACCCTTGTAAATGCTCTCGGTTGCCCCATTAGACAGTGTGCCATCTGTTTTCTGCCAGTGCTGACCCACGCTGGGTGCTGGTGGAGAGCAGGGCCTCACAGTTACCCAGCTCAGCCCTCGCTATTACATAAGGGGGAAACTGAGGCCCACAGAGGGTAAGTGATCTGTCCAGGGTCACCCAGCCCCAGGGGCGGGGCTCATGGCTAGTCTGGAAAGGCCAAGGCTTTGCTCAGCAGAGGCTGGAATTCCATATGCCCCCTCTCCTCCCTGCCCTGCCCAGGCCTGTCACGTGAGCATTTCCTGCCCACCAGGGGCCGGATGTGTCTGCAGTGGCTTAATAAACCCATTAGGACTGTTTGCAACACCTGGACACAGACACCTGGGCACCCAGCCAGCGCCCTCTTTCTTGCCCAGTGCCCAGTATCAAGGGGCGCCTCCTGGCCTCCACGCTGTCCCTCACCCCCCTCCAGCTGTCCCCACCCTGCCCACCCAGCAGTCACTGTGGCTTCCAGGCTTCTGCACGCTCCATGGCTCCCGCCTGGGTCCCTTTCTTGGGCCACCTGGCACAGTGCAGCCCTTCTCCTGGAAGCCCTCTCCTCTGGATCTCAGACCTCTGCGTTCCCTCCACCTCTTGTGCTGGCCGGTTGCCCTCTCCTGTTGAAGGAGGAAACAGAACAGGCTCCATCTTGAAACAGGACTCCCTCTTGGGCCGGACTGTGGACTTTGAGCTCTATGCCCAGTATCTACGGAAACAACATACCAACTGGAAAACCAGGCCCCTTGGATGGAAGAGCCCCAGGGCTTGTACCTAGACTCTCTGTTGCCTAAAAGAATACCTTAATTATCTGTGTAACTGAACAGAATCATACATTCTATTATGCTTATTGGGGTATGACCACCGGCCTATTGATAATTGTCCACTGTTAACTACCTAGGCTTAAGACATATGAATCACGGGTTAACTTTGATTGTATCTTTCCTTTCCTTTGTTCAGACTAGTTTCAGGGAATTTGAGGAGGTGGGTTTGGGCATGTACACTTAGGGTATATAAAGTTTTCAGAAAAACTGGTCAGGGTCCTTGGCTAAGAGGAGACTACCTTGGACTGCTGGTGTGATAAACCGCACTCCACTATCTGCATTGTCCTTCTGAGTGAGTTTGTTGCCCAGAACGTGTGGCTACAACATTTGGTACATGGGCCAGGAAACTCACTTTGAGNGGGTCCCTTTCTTGGGCCACCTGGCACAGTGCGGCCCTTCTCCTGGAAGCCCTCTCCTCTGGATCTCAGACCTCTGCGTTCCCTCCACCTCTTGTGCTGGCCGGTTGCCCTCTCCTGTTGAAGGAGGAAACAGAACAGGCTCCATCTTGAAACAGGACTCCCTCTTGGGCCGGACTGTGGACTTTGAGCTCTATGCCCAGTATCTACGGAAACAACATACCAACTGGAAAACCAGGCCCCTTGGATGGAAGAGCCCCAGGGCTTGTACCTAGACTCTCTGTTGCCTAAAAGAATACCTTAATTATCTGTGTAACTGAACAGAATCATACATTCTATTATGCTTATTGGGGTATGACCACCGGCCTATTGATAATTGTCCACTGTTAACTACCTAGGCTTAAGACATATGAATCACGGGTTAACTTTGATTGTATCTTTCCTTTCCTTTGTTCAGACTAGTTTCAGGGAATTTGAGGAGGTGGGTTTGGGCATGTACACTTAGGGTATATAAAGTTTTCAGAAAAACTGGTCAGGGTCCTTGGCTAAGAGGAGACTACCTTGGACTGCCGGTGTGATAAACCGCACTCCACTATCTGCATTGTCCTTCTGAGTGAGTTTGTTGCCCAGAACGTGTGGCTACAACATTTGGTACATGGGCCAGGAAACTCACTTTGAGNGTCCTTGGCTAAGAGGAGACTACCTTGGGCTGCCGGTGTGATAAACCGCACTCCACTATCTGCATTGTCCTTCTGAGTGAGTTTGTTGCCCAGAACGTGTGGCTACAACATTTGGTACATGGGCCAGGAAACTCACTTTGAGGAGACAAGTCCCATTTAGGACTACTCCAAGGCCTTGCAGCTTGAATCTTCTAAAAGGGGGAAGGCGCCTTGCCCTTCTGGAAGGATTCTTCTTCTCAATGCCCGGACCTTTCATGTTAGCAGATAGTGGACGGCAGCTGGGAAACTGAGCACTCAGGTGAGGAGGAACCCACCCGGTAGGGTGGAAGAGGGGGCCTGATCACCCCCCTGGGAGAGATTAGAAGGGGCACAGACCCACAGGAGCCTGGAATAGGCAGGTGGCAGCGATTGCTTGGTACACAGGTTGACGAGCATGTTAAGGCTTAGGAAGGAAATTTGTGAAGGTCATTTAGGAGGTGGTGTCCACGCCGTCTTGGGAGAAATTATTACCAAGCAATTGCCAGGGGATTTTTAGGAGAAGAAATTTGGTTTTTGTGTGGTCGTATTCTGCCCTCCCCAAGTAGGTGTCCCATCTGCTATGAAATTCTCGACTCCCTCGGAATTGTCAGGCTAGAAGGAGGGGGATACATAAATGAGTACGAATTGGCTTTTCCAGAGACGGCCTGGGACATGGGATATTTAACCCATCTATATATTCATCCACACCTGATCAAGCCCACCAAGGCAGAATGGACTTTAAAAGTTAAGGGAAAAACAGTCACGTGGTGTTCTGGTTCGGCTGTGCTGACTGGCAGGTGAAGACACACCGATCCCCCTTCTCCCTCTGGTATCTGGCAGGTAAGGCTCTTTTCACCCCAGTTAGGAAGGAGGCTGAATGGCAGTTTAAGTGTCACTGAGTGGAAATAACAGAAGTGCATAGGGTGCTGAGAACTTTGTAGACAGAACGAAAAGGAAAAGTAGAAGAAGGTCCGAGAAGGTAAGCAAGATAGGGGGAAGTGAATCTAAGGCAACCGTATTGGAGTGCATGATTAAAAATTTAAAGAAGGGATTTGGATGGCACCCTACTCCAGTACTCTTGTCTGGAAAATCTCATGGATGGAGGAGCCTGGAAGGCTGCAGTCCATGGGGTCGCCAAGAGTCGGACACGACTGAGCTACTTCACTTTCACTTTTCACTTTCATGCACTGGAGAAGAAAATGGCAACGCACTCCAGTGCTCTTGCCTGGAGAATCCCAGGGACTGGGGAGCCTGGTGGGCTGCCATCTATGGGGTTGCACAGAGTTGGACACGACTGAAGCGACTCAGCAGCAGCAGCAGCATGAGGTGAAGATGAAGCCTAACCACCTCCACATACTCTGTGAGGTCGAATGGCCCTCTATGGGAGTAGGATGGCCACCAGAGAACATCATGAACTTAAAAACAGTGGACGCAGTCTATACAGCAGTCACAGGAGAGCCAGGACACCTGGATCAGTATCTATATATTGGCTCATGGCTAGGGTTAGCTCAAGACCCTCCTACTTGGACAAGGTTCTGTATTCAGAAGGGAAAGGGGAAAACATTAATGGCACAAAAACTGACTGATGAAAAAAAGGAAATTCTACAGGATTTGGACGGGGATGACCTGCCCCCTCCCCCATGCTGGATAACGGCGCACCTGCTGCGCAGTGCTCCACCAGGACCAGAGGCCTCCTTAATGCCCAGTCCAGGGCCAGGGGAAGCTCCTGCAGCATCCGCTGCTCCTCCACCTGCTCTCCCNGTGGTGTCCACGCCGTCTTGGGAGAAATTATTACCAAGCAATTGCCAGGGGATTTTTAGGAGAAGAAATTTGATTTTTGTGTGGTCGTATTCTGCCCTCCCCAAGTAGGTGTCCCATCTGCTATGAAATTCTCGACTCCCTCGGAATTGTCAGGCTAGAAGGAGGGGGATACATAAATGAGTACGAATTGGCTTTTCCAGAGACGGCCTGGGACATGGGATATTTAACCCATCTATATATTCATCCACACCTGATCAAGCCCACCAAGGCAGAATGGACTTTAAAAGTTAAGGGAAAAACAGTCACGTGGTGTTCTGGTTCGGCTGTGCTGACTGGCAGGTGAAGACACACCGATCCCCCTTCTCCCTCTGGTATCTGGCAGGTAAGGCTCTTTTCACCCCAGTTAGGAAGGAGGCTGAATGGCAGTTTAAGTGTCACTGAGTGGAAATAACAGAAGTGCATAGGGTGCTGAGAACTTTGTAGACAGAACGAAAAGGAAAAGTAGAAGAAGGTCCGAGAAGGTAAGCAAGGTAGGGGGAAGTGAATCTAAGGCAACTGTATTGGAGTGCATGATTAAAAATTTAAAGAAGGGATTTGGATGGCACCCTACTCCAGTACTCTTGTCTGGAAAATCTCATGGATGGAGGAGCCTGGAAGGCTGCAGTCCATGGGGTCGCCAAGAGTCGGACACGACTGAGCTACTTCACTTTCACTTTTCACTTTCATGCACTGGAGAAGAAAATGGCAACGCACTCCAGTGCTCTTGCCTGGAGAATCCCAGGGACTGGGGAGCCTGGTGGGCTGCCATCTATGGGGTTGCACAGAGTTGGACACGACTGAAGCGACTCAGCAGCAGCAGCAGCATGAGGTGAAGATGAAGCCTAACCACCTCCACATACTCTGTGAGGTCGAATGGCCCTCTATGGGAGTAGGATGGCCACCAGAGAACATCATGAACTTAAAAACAGTGGACGCAGTCTATACAGCAGTCACAGGAGAGCCAGGACACCTGGATCAGTATCTATATATTGGCTCATGGCTAGGGTTAGCTCAAGACCCTCCTACTTGGACAAGGTTCTGTATTCAGAAGGGAAAGGGGAAAACATTAATGGCACAAAAACTGACTGATGAAAAAAAGGAAATTCTACAGGATTTGGACGGGGATGACCTGCCCCCTCCCCCATGCTGGATAACGGCGCACCTGCTGCGCAGTGCTCCACCAGGACCAGAGGCCTCCTTAATGCCCAGTCCAGGGCCAGGGGAAGCTCCTGCAGCATCCGCTGCTCCTCCACCTGCTCTCCCTGAGTTCATAGAGCTGCCACCTCAGCAGGCTCCAGTCCCAGCGATGGAGACCTCTGGTCACTGCCCCCCAGAATTCCACCTCAGCTGGACCTCCTAGATTGTATCCACCTCTCCCAGTGAGTACTGATGGGAAGAGGGAAGAAAACAGCAATTAGCCAGAAGTTGTGCTCCGCCAAGGAACAGGGGGAAAGAACCCCACTACAGATGCCCCTCAGAGAGCTACAACAGCCTCCAGTTCAGGACACATGGGGCACTACCATCAGACCCCTGTAGCCATTTTACGGATATATTAAACTGGCAGAGACGCTCCACCATACTCAGGGGAGCCACAAGCCACGATTAGGCTAATGGAGACTATTTTTCGAACCCACCGCCCTACATAGGATGACATAACCCAACTACTAGGCTCCGTTTTCAGCACTGAGGAAAGACACAGGATCCTGAGGCCAGAAAATGGTTAAGAGAAATGGCACCTGAGAGTACTGCAAACCCGCAGTAGTGGGCAGAGCTAGCCACCCCCGATGAGAGGCCCAGTGGGGACTGTAACACAGATGAAGGGGGGCACCTGAGAGATATCGGGCAGCTATTTTACAAGGTCTCAAGAGGGAGACCCTTGAGACCCTTGAGTATCGCAAACCCTCCGAAGTGATTCAAAGGGAAAGTGAATCACCCTCTGAGTTCTGTGAAAGACTGGGCGAGGCCTATAGACTTTGCACGCCAATAGACCCAGCCAGAGGCTGCTGGGTCTGCCGCTTTTGTGTCTCCTATCCTGAAAATGTCAGATGGGGGGACACCAAGTGACTCATGAATTTTTATACATCCCTGAATGCCCAGTACCTTCATTAGGAAGAGACTTGCTGTCTAAATTGGAGGCACAAGTGGCCTTTCCCCCCAAGAAAGACCCACTGTTCGAGTGGGCTTAACCACCTATTTACTCTTCCTTTCAGTAACCCCTCAAGATGAATGGAGGTTGCACAATCTCCCGGCAAGGAAACCAGACGGGCTAAACAGTCAAGAGAAAGAGTTAACTCAAAATTCCCTGAGGTCTGGGCAGAAGACAATCCCCTCACCCCCACCCAGGCTTGCAAAACAAGTCCCACTGGTAATAGAACTCAAACCCGGTACAATTATGTCAGCATCCGCCTTGGGCCTGCCAGACCTTGCTAAGCCGTTGACCTTGCTAAGAGTGACCTTGTAGTCACTCTTTACGTGACTGAAAAGGACAAAGTGGCTATGGGAGTGTTGCCCCAGACTGTGGGGACATGGGACAGGCCAGTGACTTATCTCTAATCAGCTGGACAGTGTTGCCACTGGGTGGCTGGGATGCTTATGGGCAGGGGCTGCAGTTGTGTTACTGGTCTGGGAGGCAACCAAGCTGACTTTGGGCCAAGATTTGTTCGTAAAAGTCCCACATGAGGCCAACACTCTCCCACGAAGGGACCCCCATAAATGACTGTCAACATCCCAGATTACTCAATACCAGGGACTGTCATGTGAGAACCACCATGTTACTACTGAGCCTTGTCAGTCTCTGAATCCGGCCACTCTCTTTCTTGTGGGAGAAGGTGGACCCTCACATGATTGCAAGGAAATACGCCAGCAGCCCTGACTTGAGAGACCAGCCAATCCCGGACCCAGGTTTGGTCTTGAACACCAAGGGCACCAGCCTGGTGAAACAAGGACAGTGACTCTCGGGATGTGCAGTAGTCATGGAAGGAAACATCGTGGAGGCTAGCTCTCTGCCATCACACTGGTCCTCTCAACAGGCCGAACTATATGCTCTAATCCAAGCCCTCAGCTGTCAAAAGGTAAGAAGGCACACATTTATGCAGACCCCAGGAGTGCTTTTGCCACACTACAGGGCTCTGTATAAGGAGAGAGGCCTTTGACAGCTAGTGAAAAAGATATTAAAAATAAGGAAGAAATTAAGACCCTATTAGATGCTGCCCGGGAACCAGAAAGGGTTGCAGTCATACACTGCTGAGGACGTCCAAAAGGGGATACCCCCCTGGGCTCAGGGAACAGACTGGCAGATAAGACTGCTAAAGAAGCAGCCGAGGGCTTGGGGGTGACAGGTGAAGCTGCTATTAAAGTTCTCATATTGGCAGAGCTACCCGAGCTAACTCTAGACTCTCCAAAATACACTGAAACCCAAAACCAACTAGCCAAAGCAGAAGGGGCCATCAAGACTGAGAAGAGATGGTGGTAATTGCCAAGTGGCAAAGAATTGGTACCGGAGGAGCTGGCACCCACTCTGGTAAGCCAAACACACCAAGCAACCCCTCTAGGCCATGATAAACTGGAAGAGCTCATTTGAAACTATTTCTTGGTTCTCCGCCTCTCTTCCCTATGCAGGACAGAATCTCAGGACTGCACTGCCTACCCACAGGTCAGTGCTGCCTCTCGGCAACAGACAGAAACCTCCAGGGATTCAGCTAAAAGGCACGCTCGCTGCCCTTTGAACACCTGGAAGTAGACTTTGCTGAAATGAAACCTCACCGACACTACCATTACCTGGTAGTGGTATGTACATTCTCAGGGTGGGTAGAAGCTTTTCCTACCCAGATTGAAAGAGCATCAGAAGTAGCCTGGTGCCTGCTTAGGGAGATAGTTCCCAGATTTGGATTTCCTACCAGCATTGGATCAGACAATGGCCCGGCATTTGTAGCTGATTTACTATAACAAGTAAGCAAAACTTAAACATCAAGTGGTAATTACATACAGCATATAAGCCCCAGAGTCCTGGGATGGTGGAAGGAACCAATCAGACACTTAAAAAGAGACACTCTCCAAGTGGATCTTAGAGACTGACTGCTCCTGGGTGGGCTTGTTTCCGACGGCTCTGCTCAGACTCAAGATGACCCCACAGTCCCATGGCTCTTCTCTGTGCAAAATTGTGCATGGGAGGCCCTCTCCCATAAAAAAACAGCTGTCAACAAATTTGTCTCAGGTAAGAGGCGATGAGATTTCACAGTAGATGGAACCACTGGGTAAGGTAATAAGTCAGGTAACTAAGTTTGTACAAGTAAGGGTGCCGTTCCCCCCGGGGAACAGATTCATGAATTTGTGCCTGGTGATCAGGTGTGGGTCAAGGACTGGAAACACAACTCCTTGGCCCCACATTGGAACAGTCCATATACTGTTCTTCTAACCACCCCTACGGCAGTTAAAGTTGCAGGCGTCACTCCCTGGACCCACCACATGAGGGTGAAGAGAGCATACCATGAGACCCGGAGGATGCTGAGTGGTCTACACAAAAGGACCCTACTGAGCCCCGTGAAACCAAGATCATCTTAAAGAAGAAAAAGAGATGAAGCTCTACAGTCAATTGCTGCTACAAGGACTTGCTGGTATCATCTTGAGACTAACCATAGTATCAGTACAGAGAGGGACCTGCGCTATAATTAAAGCTGAATGTTGTGTATATATTCCTGATTTATCTGGCTATATATCAGCCACCCTAGACGACATGAAAGGTCAGGTAAAACTTATGTCTGATGACAATCTTCCTTTTTGGACTTCAGTCCTATCTTGGGTGAAGGGTGATTGGTGGAAAACTATATTTACCACTATTATAGTTGCCTTGAAGGTATGCTTGTGGACCGTTATTTTACAATGTATTATGAACTTTGTAACCCAAAGGTTAATGTCGTTCTCCCAAATTGGAGGTCGGAGAGTCAGGGTGCAATATATTCCTCTGAATGATGCTCATACTATGAGTTAAGAGCATCAGGAGGGGGGAATGAAGGAGGAAACAGACAGAACAGGCTCCATCTTGAAACAGGACTCCCTCTTGGGCCGGACCGTGGACTTTGAGCTCTATGCCCAGTATCTATGGAAACAACATACCAACTGGAAAACCAGGCCCCCTCGATGGAAGACCCCAGGGCTTGAACCTAGACTCTCTGTTGCCTAAAAGAATACCCTAATTATCTGTGTAACCAAATAGAATCATAAATTCTATTATGCTTATTGGGGTATGACCACAGGCCTATTGATAAGTGTCCACTGTTAACTACCTAGGCTTAAGGCATATGAATCACGGGTTAACTTTGTATCTTTCTCTTCCTTTGTTCAGACTAGTTTCAGGGAATTTGGGGAGGTGGGTTTGGGCACGTACACTTAGGGTATATAAAGTTTTCAGAAAAACTGGTCAGGGTCCTTGGCTAAAAGGAGACCCCACCTTGGGCCCGCCAGCGTAATAAACTGCACTCCGCATNTACTCAGGGGAGCCACAAGCCACGATTAGGCTAATGGAGACTATTTTTCGAACCCACCGCCCTACATAGGATGACATAACCCAACTACTAGGCTCCGTTTTCAGCACTGAGGAAAGACACAGGATCCTGAGGCCAGAAAATGGTTAAGAGAAATGGCACCTGAGAGTACTGCAAACCCGCAGTAGTGGGCAGAGCTAGCCACCCCCGATGAGAGGCCCAGTGGGGACTGTAACACAGATGAAGGGGGGCACCTGAGAGATATTGGGCAGCTATTTTACAAGGTCTCAAGAGAGAGACCCTTGAGACCCTTGAGTATCGCAAACCCTCCGAAGTGATTCAAAGGGAAAGTGAATCACCCTCTGAGTTCTGTGAAAGACTGGGCGAGGCCTATAGACTTTGCACGCCAATAGACCCAGCCAGAGGCTGCTGGGTCTGCCGCTTTTGTGTCTCCTATCCTGAAAATGTCAGATGGGGGGACACCAAGTGACTCATGAATTTTTATACATCCCTGAATGCCCAGTACCTTCATTAGGAAGAGACTTGCTGTCTAAATTGGAGGCACAAGTGGCCTTTCCCCCCAAGAAAGACCCACTGTTCGAGTGGGCTTAACCACCTATTTACTCTTCCTTTCAGTAACCCCTCAAGATGAATGGAGGTTGCACAATCTCCCGGCAAGGAAACCAGACGGGCTAAACAGTCAAGAGAAAGAGTTAACTCAAAATTCCCTGAGGTCTGGGCAGAAGACAATCCCCTCACCCCCACCCAGGCTTGCAAAACAAGTCCCACTGGTAATAGAACTCAAACCCGGTACAATTATGTCAGCATCCGCCTTGGGCCTGCCAGACCTTGCTAAGCCGTTGACCTTGCTAAGAGTGACCTTGTAGTCACTCTTTACGTGACTGAAAAGGACAAAGTGGCTATGGGAGTGTTGCCCCAGACTGTGGGGACATGGGACAGGCCAGTGACTTATCTCTAATCAGCTGGACAGTGTTGCCACTGGGTGGCTGGGATGCTTATGGGCAGGGGCTGCAGTTGTGTTACTGGTCTGGGAGGCAACCAAGCTGACTTTGGGCCAAGATTTGTTCGTAAAAGTCCCACATGAGGCCAACACTCTCCCACGAAGGGACCCCCATAAATGACTGTCAACATCCCAGATTACTCAATACCAGGGACTGTCATGTGAGAACCACCATGTTACTACTGAGCCTTGTCAGTCTCTGAATCCGGCCACTCTCTTTCTTGTGGGAGAAGGTGGACCCTCACATGATTGCAAGGAAATACGCCAGCAGCCCTGACTTGAGAGACCAGCCAATCCCGGACCCAGGTTTGGTCTTGAACACCAAGGGCACCAGCCTGGTGAAACAAGGACAGTGACTCTCGGGATGTGCAGTAGTCATGGAAGGAAACATCGTGGAGGCTAGCTCTCTGCCATCACACTGGTCCTCTCAACAGGCCGAACTATATGCTCTAATCCAAGCCCTCAGCTGTCAAAAGGTAAGAAGGCACACATTTATGCAGACCCCAGGAGTGCTTTTGCCACACTACAGGGCTCTGTATAAGGAGAGAGGCCTTTGACAGCTAGTGAAAAAGATATTAAAAATAAGGAAGAAATTAAGACCCTATTAGATGCTGCCCGGGAACCAGAAAGGGTTGCAGTCATACACTGCTGAGGACGTCCAAAAGGGGATACCCCCCTGGGCTCAGGGAACAGACTGGCAGATAAGACTGCTAAAGAAGCAGCCGAGGGCTTGGGGGTGACAGGTGAAGCTGCTATTAAAGTTCTCATATTGGCAGAGCTACCCGAGCTAACTCTAGACTCTCCAAAATACACTGAAACCCAAAACCAACTAGCCAAAGCAGAAGGGGCCATCAAGACTGAGAAGAGATGGTGGTAATTGCCAAGTGGCAAAGAATTGGTACCGGAGGAGCTGGCACCCACTCTGGTAAGCCAAACACACCAAGCAACCCCTCTAGGCCATGATAAACTGGAAGAGCTCATTTGAAACTATTTCTTGGTTCTCCGCCTCTCTTCCCTATGCAGGACAGAATCTCAGGACTGCACTGCCTACCCACAGGTCAGTGCTGCCTCTTGGCAACAGACAGAAACCTCCAGGGATTCAGCTAAAAGGCACGCTCGCTGCCCTTTGAACACCTGGAAGTAGACTTTGCTGAAATGAAACCTCACCGACACTACCATTACCTGGTAGTGGTATGTACGTTCTCAGGGTGGGTAGAAGCTTTTCCTACCCAGATTGAAAGAGCATCAGAAGTAGCCTGGTGCCTGCTTAGGGAGATAGTTCCCAGATTTGGATTTCCTACCAGCATTGGATCAGACAATGGCCCGGCATTTGTAGCTGATTTACTTTAACAAGTAAGCAAAACTTAAACATCAAATGGTAATTACATACAGCATATAAGCCCCAGAGTCCTGGGATGGTGGAAGGAACCAATCAGACACTTAAAAAGAGACACTCTCCAAGTGGATCTTAGAGACTGACTGCTCCTGGGTGGGCTTGTTTCCGACGGCTCTGCTCAGACTCAAGATGACCCCCCAGTCCCATGGCTCTTCTCTGTGCAAAATTGTGCATGGGAGGCCCCCTCCCATAAAAAAACAGCTGTCAACAAATTTGTCTCAGGTAAGGGGCGATGAGATTTCACAGTAGATGGAACCACTGGGTAAGGTAATAAGTCAGGTAACTAAGTTTTTACAAGTAAGGGTGCCGTTCCCCCCGGGGAACAGATTCATGAATTTGTGCCTGGTGATCAGGTGTGGGTCAAGGACTGGAAACACAACTCCTTGGCCCCACATTGGAACAGTCCATATACTGTTCTTCTAACCACCCCTACGGCAGTTAAAGTTGCAGGCGTCACTCCCTGGACCCACCACATGAGGGTGAAGAGAGCATACCATGAGACCCGGAGGATGCTGAGTGGTCTACACAAAAGGACCCTACTGAGCCCCGTGAAACCAAGATCATCTTAAAGAAGAAAAAGAGATGAAGCTCTACAGTCAATTGCTGCTACAAGGACTTGCTGGTATCATCTTGAGACTAACCATAGTATCAGTACAGAGAGGGACCTGCGCTATAATTAAAGCTGAATGTTGTGTATATATTCCTGATTTATCTGGCTATATATCAGCCACCCTAGACGACATGAAAGGTCAGGTAAAACTTATGTCTGATGACAATCTTCCTTTTTGGACTTCAGTCCTATCTTGGGTGAAGGGTGATTGGTGGAAAACTATATTTACCACTATTATAGTTGCCTTGAAGGTATGCTTGTGGACCCTTATTTTACAATGTATTATGAACTTTGTAACCCAAAGGTTAATGTCGTTCTCCCAAATTGGAGGTCGGAGAGTCAGGGTGCAATATATTCCTCTGAATGATGCTCATACTATGAGTTAAGAGCATCAGGAGGGGGGAATGAAGGAGGAAACAGACAGAACAGGCTCCATCTTGAAACAGGACTCCCTCTTGGGCAGGACCGTGGACTTTGAGCTCTATGCCCAGTATCTATGGAAACAACATACCAACTGGAAAACCAGGCCCCCTCGATGGAAGACCCCAGGGCTTGTGCCTAGACTCTCTGTTGCCTAAAAGAATACCCTAATTATCTGTGTAACCAAATAGAATCATAAATTCTATTATGCTTATTGGGGTATGACCACAGGCCTATTGATAAGTGTCCACTGTTAACTACCTAGGCTTAAGGCATATGAATCACGGGTTAACTTTGTATCTTTCTCTTCCTTTGTTCAGACTAGTTTCAGGGAATTTGGGGAGGTGGGTTTGGGCACGTACACTTAGGGTATATAAAGTTTTCAGAAAAACTGGTCAGGGTCCTTGGCTAAAAGGAGACCCCACCTTGGACCCGCCAGCGTAATAAACTGCACTCCGCATTGTCCTTCTGAGTGAGTTTGTTTTCCAGAATGCCTGGCTACAACACTGTCCCCCACAGCGCTGAGCGACTTGAGGACAGAGCCCCANGTATGGACTCCTGAGACCCCCTGATTGGCCCCAGGCCGAGATGCAGGCTGCCTCCCGGTTGCCCTGGGGACTTCTGCAGAGCTGCTGGGGACGATGGGTCTGAGCTGCCCGGAGGAGTCGGCCCCGAGGTTCCGTGTCATTCTGGCCGCTCGCAGGCTCACAAATGCTGTTCCTTTCACTCTCCTGCTGCTGTTCCCACCTCTCTTCCCCTCTACGTGGAGCCCACATCCNTGAGTTCGGAATGAAACCTTGAGCGCTCAAGTCAAATCTCAGCGCTTACACTAAAAGCAATTCACCTCCATCCCTCTGTACCGTCTGCCCTGTCGTCCCAGACCCGCCCCCACCCGACGTGCAATTCCAGCTCCTGCCACCAGGGGGCAGATGGTGTCAGCTCAGAAAATTTGGCCCCACCCACCGGCTCCACCCATCAGCGGGTGTCAGGCAGGCAAGAGGGAGGAGGGAAGCAGGGGTCAGTGCGCCCACAAGCACACGCACTGGCTCTGGAACGCTAGGGTTCCCTTGATCAATAACTGTTACCCCTGTTTGGCCTTCAGGGAAAACCTCTCCCGCAGAGCTAGCAATGGGGAGCAGGGTTGGAGACCTGGATGGAGGGGAAGGGAAGAGGCGGCCCAGGTCAGGTACCCTACCCTCCCAGGGGAGTCTCGACCCTATCCATGTACCAGGTGAAGATGAGCAGGGTGAGGAGGGCAGCGAGGAGGACGGCCAGCAGGACGGACAGGATGGCAATGACGACCACAGTGCCCGCGGTCTGGGGCCCTGGGGCAGCCTGGAGCATCTCGGCTGAGGGCGCCAGGGGGTGCCACAGGCAGGTAGGGCAGGAAGGGAGGAAAGAGACCCGACCTGAGAAGAGGGGACTGGAACAGCCCCCGAACCAACAGCCTCCCAGCCCAGCCGGGAAAGAATGGGGCGGGGCACAGGCTGGGAGTGGGACTCTGACATACTAGCCCATTCCTCCCAGCCCACCCCCAGTAGGCAAGAGTCCCCCAGGCCTATTTGGGCCTGCACACCTGGCCGCATACCTTGCTGCAGGCGGGTCTCACTGGACCACTCTGTCTCAGCCTTGGGTCCCTTGTCATTCATCACCAGGAACTTCACTCTGAACAGGAGATCCAGCATTGGGGGTGGGAGTCCCCGGGACCTGAAACCCTCCCACCCTGGTGCCTGTCAGTCTGTCTCCCTGACTCCCAGGACCTGGGGGGAGCAGCCTGGAGCTGAAAGCACAGCCTTAGAGTTCGCCAGAAGGGGCTCTGATCCCAGCTGTGACTGTCTCCACGGTGCGGCCTTGGGTGCGGGACCTGCCCTTTCTGGGACCCTCAGTGTCCTCACTTAGGACAGTGTGTGGAGTGGGCTAGGTCCCCCAGCACAGAACATCAGTGAATCAAGTCCGAGTGAGATGAGATGGGGCCCACTATGACTGGATGGGGAGACCCCGCCCATGTGGTCCAGGTGGCCCATGGNTTGTGAAGCAGCAGGGTGGGCCGCCAGCCTGCACCAGGGGCCCCCTGGAGGCCCTCAGGAGCCCCCCACAGCTGAAGGCCTTGACATGTGGTGGGTGTCATATTTTCTCACGAACACCATCTCGCCTGGGCCGGAGATTGGCGTGCTCCCGCAGGTGTCGTACCTAGAGGGCGTGGAGGGGAGAGGAGAGAGGGAGAGGATGGTGAGCGGACAGCCCGATGAAATCTGATGGCCATGGCTTAGAGCCTAGAGTGCTGTGCCCCTAAATCTGAGAAAACGCAGCTCTGTCTCCCCGCTCTTTGTCACGACCCCGCCCGCACGGTGTCCACTCCCCATACCCAGGACGCCTCCACAACAGCATCTGCGTTTCCCCTGATCAAAACCGGCCACTGGTTTGCTTTCTCTGGCCTTCAGGATACAGCTCAGTCTTGAATCAAGGCCCGGGCCTTGGTGGCAATTCTGGCCCCAGACCTTCCCCACCTGCTTCCCTTCCCCTCCTCTCCAAATTCTCTTTAGGGACCAGATGTCCCTTTCCTCTAGGAAGCCTTGTGGACACCGCTTTCCCCACCAGGCCCCAGCATCTGAGTTCGGAATGAAACCTTGAGCGCTCAAGTCAAATCTCAGCGCTTACACTAAAAGCAATTCACCTCCATCCCTCTGTACCGTCTGCCCTGTCGTCCCAGACCCGCCCCCACCCGACGTGCAATTCCAGCTCCTGCCACCAGGGGGCAGATGGTGTCAGCTCAGAAAATTTGGCCCCACCCACCGGCTCCACCCATCAGCGGGTGTCAGGCAGGCAAGAGGGAGGAGGGAAGCAGGGGTCAGTGCGCCCACAAGCACACGCACTGGCTCTGGAACGCTAGGGTTCCCTTGATCAATAACTGTTACCCCTGTTTGGCCTTCAGGGAAAACCTCTCCCGCAGAGCTAGCAATGGGGAGCAGGGTTGGAGACCTGGATGGAGGGGAAGGGAAGAGGCGGCCCAGGTCAGGTACCCTACCCTCCCAGGGGAGTCTCGACCCTATCCATGTACCAGGTGAAGATGAGCAGGGTGAGGAGGGCAGCGAGGAGGACGGCCAGCAGGACGGACAGGATGGCAATGACGACCACAGTGCCCGCGGTCTGGGGCCCTGGGGCAGCCTGGAGCATCTCGGCTGAGGGCGCCAGGGGGTGCCACAGGCAGGTAGGGCAGGAAGGGAGGAAAGAGACCCGACCTGAGAAGAGGGGACTGGAACAGCCCCCGAACCAACAGCCTCCCAGCCCAGCCGGGAAAGAATGGGGCGGGGCACAGGCTGGGAGTGGGACTCTGACATACTAGCCCATTCCTCCCAGCCCACCCCCAGTAGGCAAGAGTCCCCCAGGCCTATTTGGGCCTGCACACCTGGCCGCATACCTTGCTGCAGGCGGGTCTCACTGGACCACTCTGTCTCAGCCTTGGGTCCCTTGTCATTCATCACCAGGAACTTCACTCTGAACAGGAGATCCAGCATTGGGGGTGGGAGTCCCCGGGACCTGAAACCCTCCCACCCTGGTGCCTGTCAGTCTGTCTCCCTGACTCCCAGGACCTGGGGGGAGCAGCCTGGAGCTGAAAGCACAGCCTTAGAGTTCGCCAGAAGGGGCTCTGATCCCAGCTGTGACTGTCTCCACTGTGCGGCCTTGGGTGCGGGACCTGCCCTTTCTGGGACCCTCAGTGTCCTCACTTAGGACAGTGTGTGGAGTGGGCTAGGTCCCCCAGCACAGAACATCAGTGAATCAAGTCCGAGTGAGATGAGATGGGGCCCACTATGACTGGATGGGGAGACCCCGCCCATGTGGTCCAGGTGGCCCATGGGGTGGGGGCTCAAGTTGCGGAGGGGCCTCTGCTCAAGAAGATGGGACAATTCACCACAGCCTCCCTAGTCCACTCCTGCCATTGGCAGAACTGGAGCCAGGCTCCCAGGCACCCGGGTGAAGGTCTGGACACAGGCAGGAGCCGTCCACCCCCGCCCCAGCCCGGCGCTCACCGGTAGGGGCCGGGGCCTGGCAGCGGGAGGTTGCAGCCTCTTGTCCTCGGGGAGCAGAGGGTATCATTGCCGACGCGCAGGACCCGAAGCTGGTTGCTGGGCGGGCCGCCCGGGTAGAGAGACCGGCTGGCCCTCAGTGTGAGGTAGTAGCCCCCTTGGGGAAAGTCGGCAGGGACTGGGGTGTCCTCCACCTTCTGTGGGGCCGTGAACTTCTGTGTGGCTGAGGGTGGCACTGAGGGTCAGACGGTGGGGGTGGCCACATCCACCTACCCTCTGCTCCCCCCAGGCCTGCCCACCCACTTCACAGAGGGAAAAGCGAGGCCCCGGCAGCACCCACCGTTGCTGTGGGCCACCACCAGCCAGATGGCGTCAGAGTCGGAGATGCTGGGGTGGCTGAACTGGCCCCGCGGCTGCTCCAGCGTGAAGGTGGACTGGGTTAGCCTCCCTGCCAGGGTGGCACTCGAGAGCTGGGGCATGTAGCTGATGTGCTCTGGGCCGGGCGAGGGCAGAGAAGAGGCTCAACACGCTGACCAGCTCCCCACAGTCTAGTCTGGAGGCTCATGGTCCGGGAAGCCCCAGTCTGAGGGGGCAATTAGGGCTTTTCCTGGGAGTTCTAATCAGGCATTAATCAGGAGGGCTTCTTGGCAATTCTGTGTCCAGCCCCTGGCCCCTGCCTTGGGAGCCTATTAGAGGTGGGCACCATGGGAGGTCAGGGGGAAGCCTTGCCCCCTTGAGTCACCAGGGTCTCAGGGAAGTGCAGGGCAGATGGAGGCTCCGGAGGCCCCTCCCCAAGCTGCACAGTCAGTTCTGGGAGAGGCATCTTAGGGCTTGTTGGGGTGAGACTCAGATTTGGGGGAGCCGGAGCCGGGGCTTGAACCCTAGGCTGGACTCTGGCAGAGCCCAGTGACCTTGAGCTCTGACACTCTGGGCCTCAGTTTACTCACCTCTCGAGTCTCCCCAGCTCCACCCACATGGTTCAGGTTGGTTTGTCTGATGGGAGGAGTGAATGGCTTGGTGGGGGGGTGGTGCTGACACAGGAAGACCCCAGGCCCAGATGTGGGGTTGGGTCCTGGCTCAGAGCGCAGGGTGACCTCTCCTCACCTAGAGGTCCTGCACCTCCTGCCCCCCTCAAGACCCTCTCTTCTTCGGGAACCTGTCCCCTTCTCAGCCTCCCACAGCCCTGTCCAACCTTCAGGTTCTGCTCAGAGAGCTCAGAACCCCTAATTCCTCTCCAGGACCCCTGAGGTCAGAGCTCCCCTTCCCTCCAGCCCTAGATGCTGGAGAGCTATAGAAAGATGAGATGGGCTAGGGAAGTTTCCAGAACCCTCTTTCTCTTTTGGTTCAGTTCAGTTCAATAT
Source organism: Raphicerus campestris (assembly GCA_006410735.1). Lineage (NCBI taxonomy): Eukaryota > Metazoa > Chordata > Mammalia > Artiodactyla > Bovidae > Raphicerus > Raphicerus campestris. The sequence continues at coordinate 357,269 of SJYW01003235.1, read as the reverse complement.
GACTCATTTCTATTAAATTCAGCTCAGCCCCAAAGGTTCAGGGCTAGAACCTTCCCCTCTCAGGGTTCCCGGCTCTAACACTGAGGCCCAGGGCACCCTGCATACAGCAGGTACTTAATGTTTGTGCTTAACAGGGGAAAGGCGCAGAGGAGCAGCAATGGGAGTCGGGGGCTGCGTCTGTGAGTTCTTCCACTTTAAGAGCCTGACTGAACAATGCCTGTCCTCCCTTGCAGAGCTTCCTTTTGGAGTGTTATCCTTAAAGACTTCTTATTCTGGGGGGGCCGCGCTTGCAGGATCTTAGTTCCCCACCCAGGGGTCAAACTGCATCCCCTGCAGTGGAAACACAGAGTCTTAACCACTGGACCGGCAGAGAAGTCCCCTGAAGTCCTCTTTAAACCTCTCCTGGGGACAGGGAGGAGGGGAGGAGGGAAGCCACTTGGCGACAACTGGGCTCAGGAGACAGGGGGATGAGAAGCCCAGAGAGGGAGGAAGCATTCCTTGTTCCCCTGTCTTGGGGGCCAGGGGCACAGGTGTCTGCCTTGTGCCCTCTTCTGGTGGGCTGTCTCCCCTGACCCACCTGGGACCCAGCCCCAGACTCAGGACTCAGACTCAGGAGGCAGCTGGAGGAGGTGGGCTCTGTCCTCCGGAAGCCTGAAGTGTGGTGGGCACCACCCCCTCCCCACTCCACCCGCCCTGCCCCGACCCTCACTCACCCAGGCTCATCCCTGTCTGGAGGCAGGCCAGCAGCAGCAACAGTGCCATCAGCAGTGGAGACTGTCCCCTGCCAAGCCCCATGGCCAGAACAAGCGTCCAACCGTCTGTCTGTCCGAGGGTCTGTCTGCAGCATCCAGAGCCCCAGAGGCTCTGCTCCCTGTTCTGGGATGGGCGGCTGCTTCTGGCACCTCCTGCTGCCCCTCCCAGGCGCCCCCTTCTCCCAGACAACTGGTCAGACGGGTTTAGGGGCTGAATCTGTTGGCCCCAAGGATGTGGCATCGCCAGGGAGGGGTCTGAACAGAATAATTAGCTGCTGTGCTGCCAGACCAGCCTGGACACCCCACCCCCACTCCAGGAGGGCCTGGCCAGGGAGGGCCCCCGGGAGGGGGCGGCAGCCCTGGGGCCCAGGCAGCCCCAGTGGCGATCCTACCAGGCCCTGTGGAATCTCCTCATCCAAACAGTCCTCCAGCCTGGCACCCAAGGCTCCCCTTGGGCACCCTGTGCGGAAGGGAGTGATCCTCATTTCCTGGATGAGGCACAGAAAGGGGAAAGGGGGGCTTGTCTAAGATCACCCAGCCAGCTGGGGCAGACCCCAGAATTGGAGGATCACCCCAAGGCAGGCCTGGGGGCACTCAGGGCACTCTGCTGCCCCCCTGCTGCCTGTCCCCGGGAGGGGGCTCCCCATGGCCCCCTGTGCAGAAGGCAGTAATCTTCATTTCCTGGATGAGGTACAGAAAGAGGAAGGGGGCTTGTCCAAGATTGCTGGGACAGACTCCAGAATTGGAAGATCTCCCCCCGCAAGGCAAGCCTGGGGTGATTCCCTGCTGCCCTCCTGCAGCCTCACCCCAGGAGGGAGCTCCCCCACATCACCCTCCCTCCTCTCCTTTCCCAGGTGACCACCTCTCTCCTGCCTCCATCTCTGGCCACTGCCAGAGCAGGACAATCCCTCTTCCAGACAGAAGGTTCCCGGCTGGGGCCCAGGGCTGGTAGGCAGAGCATGTACCAAGCACCTCTCACCTGGACTGGAGTAGCAGCCCCTCATGGGGTTCTCTGCTCCAAGCACAGGGACCCCACTCGGCCTAGCTCCACACCTGACCAGAGCCACCCTCTTAAAACTCAAACTCCTTTGGGGGACACTTGAATATTTTAAAAACAATTAATTATATTCTTTAGTCATTATAATGCATTTGATTTATGATTGCCAGCCCACCTGAACTATCTTTCTTTCCCAAAATACTTAAAATGCAAATTGTTTATTGCAGTGAACTTGCAAAAAAGGAAACTATTTCTACCCACACTGTTATTACCTAGTAGACATTTTTCGACCAACTGTTTACTTGGACTCGCTAGCAAATGGTCGCAGACTTTGCAGGATTGAACACTACTGCATTTCACCAGTGACTGACTCAGCCTCAAGGGAGTGTTAGTCTCTCAGTCGTGTCTGACTCTTCGTGACCCCACGGTCCCTACCCCACCAGGTGCCTCTGTCCATGGGATTCTCCAGGCAAGAATACTGGAGTGGGTTGCCATTTCATCCTCCAGGGAATCTTCCTGACCCAGGGATCGAACCTGGGTCTCCTGCATTAGCAGGCAGCTTCTTTACCATCTCAACCACCAGGGAAGCCCAGCCCCCAGGGAACTGGGGGCCAAAACCAGAGGGGGAACTCAGGGAACAGGATTTCCCAGGTGGTCCAGTGTGTAGGACTCTGTGCTCCCAATGGAGGGGCCTGGGTTCGATCTCTGGTCGGGGAGCTAGGTCCCATATGCGGCAACTAAAGATCCTGAATGCTACAAGTAAGACATGGCACAGCCAAATAAATGAAAAAATATTTTTTAAAAAGTATTTAAAGGGGGAGGGGAGGCAGACAAGGTTGGGGTAGTCTAGGTGTTCATGGGGAGCCTCAACCAAAAGGTGCTGAGACACCCTCTCCCACAGCCTCTCACCTCTGTGTCTTGGCCCAGGCTAGGCTCTCCCTGGAGGGCCCTCAACTGCCTTGCATTCCCAGAGAGCTCTTGTCCTTCGGCCCTACCTACCCCAGGGTTTGGCGTCACCAAAAACTCCCCTGATTGGCCTTGGTGCCTCCTAATGCCCTCCACAGCACCTGACATGCACCTCCATCTTATTATATACTTGTTGCAATAAAATGTATTGTTTCATCAAGTGCATCTCTGAACACACCTGGCCCTCCTCCCGCTGGAAGCTCCTGGAGGCAGGAATCCCCCTCCCTTCCCCACAGGATGGCTGGGCGGAGGGGGTGGGCTCCCAGGTCTGGCACGGGGTGCGGGGGAGGCCTCCACAAGGCAACCACTTCAGTGTGCTGCTGGTTACATGGACGGGCTTCAGATGCAGGTCATCCTGTGCTCGACGTTCAGCCATGGGACACGGAGGTCGTGCATAGACTTTGAAGCAGAGATGTGGGCCTCTCAGAGGACATGACCAGTGCTATGGGCCCGGAGGCAGAAGAGAGGAGGACACGAGTCGGCAAGTCCCAGGCAGACCCAACCCCGGAAAAGCTTCTCTATCTTGCCAGCCTGTTATTACAGAAATGGTCACACCTGGGAAAGTTGGATGTATATAGAACAAAGAATGCCCTTACATACAGTCCCCACCCAGATTCAACAATGGTTAACATTTTGCTATACTTGTTCTCAAGCCTCTCCCATGTGTGTGTGTGTGTGTNTATTCCCATCTCTTTCAGAATTTTCCACAGTTTATTGTGATCCACACAGTCAAAGGTTTTGGCATAGTCAATAAAGCAGAAATAGATGTTTTTCTGATACACACACATATATATTATACTCTCCCATAATATATATGTGTGTATAGTATACACACTTATGCATCCCCGGTGGTTCAGTGGTAAAGAATCCGCCTGCGATGCAGGAGGTGCAGGAGATTTGGGTTTAATCCCTGGGTTGGGAAGATCCCCTGGAGGAGGAACTGACAGCCCACTCCAGCATTCTTGCCTGGAGAATCCCCGTAGATAGAGGAGCCTGGGGGCTACAGTTCATGGGTCACAAAAGAGTCGGACACAACTAAAGCGACTAAGCACGGTGTGTGTATATATATATATATATATATATACACACACTAAGTTACTCTTATACATCAATATATACCTACACGTGAAAGTGAAGTCGCTCAGTCATGTCCAACTCTTTGTGACCCCATGGACTGTAGCCTACCAGGCTCCTGTATCCATGGGATTNTATATATATATATATATATACACACACTAAGTTACTCTTATACATCAATATATACCTACACGTGAAAGTGAAGTCGCTTAGTCGTGTCCAACTCTTTGTGACCCCATGGACTGTAGCCTACCAGGCTCCTGTATCCATGGGATTCTTCAGGCAAGAGTACTGGAGTGGATTGCCTTTTCCTTCTCCAGGGCATCTTCCCAAGCCAGGGATTGAACCCGGGTCTCCTGAATTGTAGGCAGACGCTTTACCATCTGAGCCACCAGGGAAATCCAGATACCTACGTGTATATAAAACATACATATGTATACTTATAAAAAGTATGTGTAAATATATGTTTATACTGTATATATTACACTTACATGTAATATATTTTAATATAATGTATATAAAAGTATATAGATTTACTTTTTTTCTCTTCTTTTGCTCTTCTGAAAGGCAGCTGAAAGCGGCCATCAGAACATGGGAGGAGCCAGCTTTAACCTTTCAAAAGTACATTCTTGCCCATCGACTCATCTTCTCAGATCCCAGAAGCAGGCAGGCAGGCCTGATTATTAATCTCATCATACACATGAGAACACCAGGCCCTCCGGGGAGAGGAGCTTTCTCGGCCCTGTGGGCGGTCAGTGGTGGGGCTGGAAACTGGCCCCCTTTCATCCGTGTTTAACTCAGGGGCCGTAGGAGCGAAGGACCACGCGTCTCTCTCGGTCTGTGGCTCCCTCATTACTNTCTCGGCCCTGTGGGCGGTCAGTGGTGGGGTTGGAAACTGGCCCCCTTTCATCCGTGTTTAACTCAGGGGCCATAGGAGCGAAGGACCACGCGTCTCTCTTGGTCTGTGGCTCCCTCATTACTGCTCTGCACAAGGTCTTGCTCTTTTTCCCTGATCTCTTCTGGCCCTTCGCTATCCTATTTCTGCGTTTCCTGAGGCATCGGCTCTCCTCAGTCCGGTGTGTGTCAGCCACCTACGGCTGCAGTGATGTGTATCAAGGGCTCTGTCTGTAGTCCCCAGCACGCAGCTCATAAAGGAGCATCCTTGGTTCCCTGAAATAGCACCGGAGCGATAAAGGTGAAATGGGTGTTTTCTTTTGTTTTCTATAACAGGCCCCTTTCAACCACACCTGAGTTTATGTTGCTATGATTTTGGAAAGCCCCTAGATATTCACAGGTTGGGGGCTGGTTGCCAGGGGAAGCAGCCACATGATTAAGAATTTGCAGCTTCATCCCCTGACCTCTGGAGAGGGGAGAAGGGCTGGAGGTTAGATTAATCAACTGCCGATGGTTTAATTGTTAGGGCCTAACTGGAGCCAGGACAGGCTCTAAGGGGCAGGCTAGGTCTCTAGGAAAGCTGAGGCCCTGGGAACTCCCACGGACAGAGTAGCTTGACCAATAGGAAAAAGCCCCTAAGAAAGCCCGCGCGTGTGGGAATCTNTTAATCAATCATGCTTATGTAATGAAACCTCAAAAAAAATCGCAAATATTGAAAAAAAAACTAAAATACTGAAAAACCAGCCCTATTTCTACTGATTTGAAATGCTATTTTCAAAAAATTTTCTCTGTTTAGCTGTGTCAGATCTTCACTGACTCATGCAGGATCTTCCGTTGCATCCCAGAGACTCTCCAGCTGCAGCTTGAGGGCTCAGTAGCTGAGACACACGGGGCTTAGCTGCCCCACAGCATGTGGGACTTTAGTTTCCCAACGGGGGATCAAACTCACGGCTCCTGCATTGCAAGGCAGATTCTTCACCCCTGGCCCACCAGGGAAGTCCCTGAGATGTTCTATTTTTAGTCACAAGCCAAAGGCGTGCCCTCTTCACTTGATCCAGGTCAAGTTCCCATATGTCCCCAGGGCGATCCTCCCCACAGCCCACCCCGGGGCACCAGCCGGCTCCATCTGTCCCCTCAGGCCCAGTGCTCCTTCCCAGACCCACAGGGCCTGAGGAGTGCCCCTGGTCCTGCATTCAAACCAGGGCTTCTGCAGGCGAGCCGGTGTGAAGGGGATGGGGACCAGAATGCCTGGGGAGCCAGGGAGGGCTGCGGGGGCAGGGGGGACACACCTAGCCCTGGGGAATAGTCTATTCCTGAGGACCTACCTGGCCATGTACCTGGGGTGACTCATGGGACAGGGTGGGGCACCCAGAGATGTCTGATGACCTGAGCCCACTCTCAGCCCATTCCCCACCCCCTGCTCTGAGGGCTTTCCCACTGCCCCAGGTGCCTATATTCAGGGCTCAGACAAGGCACAGGGACTGGAGGGCGAAGCTGAGCCTGACGCTTCTTGAAACAACACCTCCACTGGGGAGCGGAGGAAGAGGGGCTGAGGACTTGGAGAGAGAGGCCAGGATGATTAATGGGGCATTCCTATCTGTCCCTCAGCGGGGAGAGGTCGAAGTCAGGGAGAAGAATGGTTGTCAAGGGCGACACATTCTTCCTGGGGATAACTCCAGTCTGCGTCACCCCACAGGGAGTGGGGTTTCGGGGAGGTGGGGACTGGAGTATCTGTGCTGAAGGAGCTTAGAGATGGTCGCTTATCTGACAGGGGAGGGGAGACTGAGGCCAGCAGAAGGGGCAGGGCTGCCTGCAGGCTAACCCAGAGGAGGAGGAATCAAGTGTGACCCCTGGGCTCCTGTCCCTAGAGGTCCAGGCTGGGAGCAGGGTGGTCGGTGGGGAGAAGGACAGGACACGGCTGCAGTGGGCCCTGGAGAGGAGAGGAGGCAGGGAAAGCTGGGTCAAGGGGCCAGCGTGAGCCCGGCCCTTCCTGCCTCCAAGCCTCTGCACACACTGCTCCTGCAGCTCTCTCCAAGGACCCCTGCCCTGCATACTCTGCCCCCATCCCCGCTCACATCCCCCACACTGCGAGGCGGGGGGTGGGTCAGTCTGCTCCACCCGCCAGGGCAGAATGCCCCAGACCAGGCGGCTTATCGGCAGACCTTTACATTTTCCCAGTTCTGGAGGCTGGAAGGCCAAGCTCACGTGGGCAGGGCTGGTGTCTTCTGGACATCTCTCCTTGGATCATCCCTTCCTGCTTCTTCACCTGGTCTGTCCCCTGCAGCACCCCAGTGTCTCTGCGTCCTAATCTCTTCTTATAAGGGCACCAGTCCAGTGGGGTCACATTCCCACCCTCAAGAACTTAATTACCTCTTAACTTCATTATCTCTTTAAAGACCCTCTCTCCAAATACAGCCACACTCTGGAAGGCCCCTAGAGGCCCAGTGGTTAGGACTGGGCACTTTCACTGCAGGGGGCACAGGTTCCATGCCTTGAGGGAACTAACTAAACAGTCATACACTGAGGCTTCAACATAGGAATTTGGAGGAACACGGTTCTGTCTATAGTGGTCTGCTCCTTGGTCCCCTCCGTGAGTGGGACTGGATCTGCCCCTCCCTCTGCGTGGCCTGGAGGGTCTCTGGGCTGGGTCCCTGGACCTGTTGTCCTGCCCAGCAGCTGCCCCTCCCACATTCTGAGGGGACAGGTGGGGTGGGTGGGGTGGCCAGGCTGCAGAATGAGCAGGGGGGTGTGGCTCTGTCCATCTGCTCCTGTTTCACGTTGGCCCCTCCCGAGAAGTTGGTGCCCGCCCCACCCTCCACCAGGGGCCTGGCAGCTCCCTAGGTTCTGTGGGCAGTACGGGAGGGGCCCCAGGGAACCCAGGAGGCAGTGGGCTGGGCGGACCAGGAGCTGGACGGGCCCTCCCTGCCTTCCAGCTTCCTCCTAAGGACAGCAGGGCGGGGCAGCGCTCTGCAGAAAGTGCTTGAGTCGCCATCCCGCGGAGACACCAATGAACTGCCCTTCAGGCTGGGACACCGGCCCTGGGGGGCCCTTCCTGGGAGGCAGAGAGTCACAAACCCCAACAAGGCTCTGAGGAACTCCAACAGGAAAGGAAATTCTTTCCGTGAGCACAAAGCCAAACAGGAAGGGGCTTCCCCAGTGGCTCAGTGGTAAAGAATCTGCCTGCAATGCAGGAGCCGCTGGAGACATGGGTTCTATCCCTGGGTCGGGAATATCCCCTGGAGGAGGGCATGGTAACCGACTCCAGCATTCTTGCCTGGAGAATCCCCATGGACAGAGGAGCCTGGCGGGCTACAGTCCATGGGGTCACAAAGAGTCGGCAGAAGTGAAGCGACTTAGCACACAGGCAACCACAAAGCCAAACAGGAGCTCCTCGTGTTCCCCCAGCACCTGGGGCCTGGCCACCTTCCCGGGCGTGGCAGANACCCCCTGCTCTGAGGGCTTTCCCACTGCCCCAGGTGCCTATATTCAGGGCTCAGACAAGGCACAGGGACTGGAGGGCGAAGCTGAGCCTGACGCTTCTTGAAACAACACCTCCACTGGGGAGCGGAGGAAGAGGGGCTGAGGACTTGGAGAGAGAGGCCAGGATGATTAATGGGGCATTCCTATCTGTCCCTCAGCGGGGAGAGGTCGAAGTCAGGGAGAAGAATGGTTGTCAAGGGCGACACATTCTTCCTGGGGATAACTCCAGTCTGCGTCACCCCACAGGGAGTGGGGTTTCGGGGAGGTGGGGACTGGAGTATCTGTGCTGAAGGAGCTTAGAGATGGTCGCTTATCTGACAGGGGAGGGGAGACTGAGGCCAGCAGAAGGGGCAGGGCTGCCTGCAGGCTAACCCAGAGGAGGAGGAATCAAGTGTGACCCCTGGGCTCCTGTCCCTAGAGGTCCAGGCTGGGAGCAGGGTGGTCGGTGGGGAGAAGGACAGGACACGGCTGCAGTGGGCCCTGGAGAGGAGAGGAGGCAGGGAAAGCTGGGTCAAGGGGCCAGCGTGAGCCCGGCCCTTCCTGCCTCCAAGCCTCTGCACACACTGCTCCTGCAGCTCTCTCCAAGGACCCCTGCCCTGCATACTCTGCCCCCATCCCCGCTCACATCCCCCACACTGCGAGGCGGGGGGTGGGTCAGTCTGCTCCACCCGCCAGGGCAGAATGCCCCAGACCAGGCGGCTTATCGGCAGACCTTTACATTTTCCCAGTTCTGGAGGCTGGAAGGCCAAGCTCACGTGGGCAGGGCTGGTGTCTTCTGGACATCTCTCCTTGGATCATCCCTTCCTGCTTCTTCACCTGGTCTGTCCCCTGCAGCACCCCAGTGTCTCTGCGTCCTAATCTCTTCTTATAAGGGCACCAGTCCAGTGGGGTCACATTCCCACCCTCAAGAACTTAATTACCTCTTAACTTCATTATCTCTTTAAAGACCCTCTCTCCAAATACAGCCACACTCTGGAAGGCCCCTAGAGGCCCAGTGGTTAGGACTGGGCACTTTCACTGCAGGGGGCACAGGTTCCATGCCTTGAGGGAACTAACTAAACAGTCATACACTGAGGCTTCAACATAGGAATTTGGAGGAACACGGTTCTGTCTATAGTGGTCTGCTCCTTGGTCCCCTCCGTGAGTGGGACTGGATCTGCCCCTCCCTCTGCGTGGCCTGGAGGGTCTCTGGGCTGGGTCCCTGGACCTGTTGTCCTGCCCAGCAGCTGCCCCTCCCACATTCTGAGGGGACAGGTGGGGTGGGTGGGGTGGCCAGGCTGCAGAATGAGCAGGGGGGTGTGGCTCTGTCCATCTGCTCCTGTTTCACGTTGGCCCCTCCCGAGAAGTTGGTGCCCGCCCCACCCTCCACCAGGGGCCTGGCAGCTCCCTAGGTTCTGTGGGCAGTACGGGAGGGGCCCCAGGGAACCCAGGAGGCAGTGGGCTGGGCGGGCCAGGAGCTGGACGGGCCCTCCCTGCCTTCCAGCTTCCTCCTAAGGACAGCAGGGCGGGGCAGCGCTCTGCAGAAAGTGCTTGAGTCGCCATCCCGCGGAGGCGCCAATGAACTGCCCTTCAGGCTGGGACACCAGCCCTGGAGGGCCCTTCCTGGGAGGCAGAGAGTCACAAACCCCAACAAGGCTCTGAGGAACTCCAACAGGAAAGGAAATTCTTTCCGTGAGCACAAAGCCAAACAGGAAGGGGCTTCCCCAGTGGCTCAGTGGTAAAGAATCTGCCTGCAATGCAGGAGCCGCTGGAGACATGGGTTCTATCCCTGGGTCGGGAATATCCCCTGGAGGAGGGCATGGTAACCGACTCCAGCATTCTTGCCTGGAGAATCCCCATGGACAGAGGAGCCTGGCGGGCTACAGTCCATGGGGTCACAAAGAGTCGGCAGAAGTGAAGTGACTTAGCACACAGGCAACCACAAAGCCAAACAGGAGCTCCTTGTGTTCCCCCAGCACCTGGGGCCTGGTTGCTATTCTGACTGCCTCCTGCAACGCCCTTCTTACGTCTGGGACGGGCAACCCTCAGTGCCCTCTTCACTTGATCCAGGTCAAGTTCCCATATGTCCCCAGGGCGATCCTCCCCTGGACTGCTATGTGCCCCCACCCAAATGATGTCTCTGCTCGGACTCGGTCCCCTCACCCCCATCCAGGACGGCCCATCCCCCCACCATGGAAGGGTCCGGGGGTCGGAGCCTGTATCTGCACTTCCCCCTGCATCACTCAGAGGGTGGGACGTGCCAGGCTCCCAGGGCACCCACATCAGCCCATTCGGGCCGGTGTGAAGGGGTATCTGTCTTTTATAAAACATTCAGGCAACAAATATGTATTAAACACCTACTGGGAGCTGGGCACTGTGCTACCTTTAGGGGGCGCTCTAGTGAGCAAAGCCCACGCGGTCCCTGCCCACCTGGAGTTGAGGGTTTAGCGGAGGAGATGCAAAAGCTCGTCGTTTTAAATGTCTGATTACAACATGGAAAGAAAAGGTGCTGAGGAGGAAAAGAACAGGGCTCCAGGAGAGCTGAGAGGTCAGGAAGGGCTTCCCTGAAGAAGTGTGAGAGGAGCTGAGGAGCGATCTAGAGGAAGGGGCATGGAGTGGAGGCATGGTCTCTATCAAAGGAGAAGCAGGTGCAAAGGCCCAGTGGCAGGATGGGGTGGAGGGGCTAACAGAGGCATGCATTCAGGGAGCAAGGGATGGATCCTGGCGCCTCCCAAATGAGAAGACCTGCTCTCCCGGGGAGGAAACCTCTGAGAGGGAAGCAAAGGTGAGACACATTAGGTTTATCATTGAGTTCCTCTGGATGCCAGGAGGAGAATGGGGTTGGGGAGCAGGGATGCAGACGTGGGGAGACCAGCAAAGGGGCGACTGCTGACACCCCATCGAGAAACAAGGTGGCGGGCCTGGGGGACTGCAGGGAAGATGGAGAGAAGCAGATGCTGCAGAGATGAGAGGCATAAAGCGAACCCTGAGGGTGAGAGGGAGGAGGGGTGCTGGCCGGTTTCTACCTGCTGCCACTCTGCTGCTTTTGATTTTTGGCCCAATGAGTCATCTGTGAGTCATCGCCCCCACAATCACTGCTGTTTTTTTCCTTCTTCACAGTGAACTTGTTTTTAACCACTGAGCCATGATGTGATGGGCCAGTGGGTTTGGAGGTACTTTCCCAAGGACAGCCCTGGAGAAAATGGAAAACATCATTTATTTAATAAAGAGGTTCTCCACAATGTGGTTCTCACTGGGCACCCTGCTCCAGGCTGTCACGAGCAGGCCCTAGCGTGGCTTGGGTCCAGCTGGTGACCCTCTCGAGTGTGACTCTGAGGCAGAAGGCCCCAGCACAGCTCCCCAGAGCCCAGCGTGGTGGTGCCTGGGCTGGTGATGACTGGGCCCACCGCCCCAACTGTGTGTGGACTCTGTGGTGCCCAGGCATGCCTGCTCTGGGGCAGCACACCCGCAGCCCAGCAGGCTCAATGGGCAGCCTTCTGCTGACCAGGGCTGTCTATCTTTGTAAAATACTAACAATTTGTGTTTGTGTGGATTTACTCACTTACGATGACATTCCCAGAACCCCCTTTTTCTGGGTATCGGCTCTAAGGCTGGGGTGACAGGACCACTTTCAGAACACAAGGGGCCCCGTTTTGCATTCATACCCATCCCCACATCAGAAACCTGGGCACAGGCGGGACCTCCCTGGTGGTCCAGTGGTTGAGAATCCGCCTTCTTGTATAAATCTTAATTATGTCGAATTGGTTCACAGAGCTTTTCAGGTCTACTATATGCTTCTGCTTCTCTGTACATTCATTCTATTAATTTCTGAGAGTTTGATATTGAAATTCTAACTAAATATCTTAATTTATCTACCTAAAACAACTGTAATTATGTGGAACTACATGTAACTTTGTTCTGTATTTTCCATGCCTCCCGTAAATGTGTTACTATGTTTTCATAATTTAAAGATTAAAAAAACCAATCTGCCTTCTAATGCAGGGGACATGGGTTTGAACCCTAGCTGAGGAACTAAGATTCCACATGCCATAGGGCAATAAGGCACAGCTAAGATCTGACACAGCCAAATAAATAAATAAATATTTTATTTTAATGAAGGAAAGATACCCAAGCACAGCCTCTCCCTTTTGGCTTGTCTCTCACGTCTAAGAAGTGCCGGATTCCTCCAATCACCTCCCTAATATTTCTAGAATCCACCTCTTCCTCCCCAGCCTGTTTCGTCTGCCCTGGCTCAGGGCTGATTCCACGTGCCTGGAAGACCAGGTCACCCTCGCTCTTACTGGGCTCCTGGCACCCCCATCCCTGCCGGGGAACCCAGGAACCACCTGTCATCATAAGGCAAGACTATTTACGTCTGATCTCCCCGAGTCCCTCTTTCTCCTTCCCTCCTCCTTTCTTCTGACCTGACTTACATTTGCCTCCTCAGACACATCTCACCCCTAGTGAATCCCCTTGACCATCAGGTGGGGTCAGTTGCCTCCCCTGCCCAGGCTTCACTCACCATGTTGGAATGTCTGTTTAGAGCTCATTTCCACGATCAAGCCCCAGGTGGCCTCGATGAGAGCAGCTCCTCAGAGGGACTTGAAGATGTTTGGAAGTGAGGGGTGGCCCCAGGGATGCACAAGACATCACAGGACTCAGAATCCACAAAGATTCTGACACTAATAAGCCACCAAAGGACCCCGGAGCATGCCAGAGCCAGGGGCAATTCCTGCTCCTGGCTGATCCTCCATCTTTGGGCAGGTTTGTTCATCTTTTCACTCAGCAAACACCAGTGGATCCCTATTTCTCACTATCATTTCCTTCCTGGGCAGGCCCCAGGCCAGGCATCCTGGGTCTTAAGGGCCTTGTTGTCTGGTATTGGGGCCAGGCCTGGGAGGGACAGCATGGGCCGGGATCCACTGGTGGTAGCTGGCATAGCGCAGGGCCAACTTTTAACCCTCCTCCAGTTCTAAGAATGAGCCTCTCAGATGGCTCAGAAGTGAAGAATTGGCTGCCAAAGCAGGAGACACAGGTTTGATCCCTGGGCCAGGAAGATCCCCTGGAGAGGGAAATGGCAACCCACTCCAGTATTCTTGCCTGGAGAATCCCATGGATGGAGGAGCCTGGCAGGCTATAATCCATAGGGTTGCAAAGAGTCAGACACAACTGAGAGACTAAACAATTCCAAGAATCCAAGAGGATCTTGGGCTCTAGGGCAGCGGAATTCCAAAAGCGGCAGTCTGACAGGGCTGGTTCCCATGGCCAGGTGTCACCCAGGACACCAGGGCCTGAGCTTCCAACTGCGCCGAGAGCAGGTCTTGTGGCTGGTGAGGATGCAGGCAGGGTGGGAGAGAGACCACAGGGACCGGGGTGCATGAGTTCTGAAAGCAGACTCCCGTGAGGCGTTTACCTGGGAAGGAGCACTGCTAAACCCACCTGCATTAGTGGTGGGTTTCCTGGCCCTGCCCCCCACCCCATTGGGGGTGAGTTTCCCTGAGGCCATCAGGAGATGGGGGTACCCCAATGCATAGCTAGGGCTAGCACTCTAGAGGACAGGCTTGGGGCAGCGCCCGGGCTGGTGGCAGGGGCAGGCTGCACAGGGTGGAGCCAGGCTGGGCAACGCGTGTAACTGCCCCTCTTGCAGAGCCAGCACGGGCACCACCGGGATGGAGGAGCAAGATTGCATTTATTCATCTCCAAAGTCAGGAGAGGGGGGTAGATTTCCCCACTCAGAGCCCT
>SJYW01003235.1:327323-339942 GCA_006410735.1 Raphicerus campestris | reverse complement strand
GGGCCCTTCCTGGGAGGCAGAGAGTCACAAACCCCAACAAGGCTCTGAGGAACTCCAACAGGAAAGGAAATTCTTTCCGTGAGCACAAAGCCAAACAGGAAGGGGCTTCCCCAGTGGCTCAGTGGTAAAGAATCTGCCTGCAATGCAGGAGCCGCTGGAGACATGGGTTCTATCCCTGGGTCGGGAATATCCCCTGGAGGAGGGCATGGTAACCGACTCCAGCATTCTTGCCTGGAGAATCCCCATGGACAGAGGAGCCTGGCGGGCTACAGTCCATGGGGTCACAAAGAGTCGGCAGAAGTGAAGTGACTTAGCACACAGGCAACCACAAAGCCAAACAGGAGCTCCTTGTGTTCCCCCAGCACCTGGGGCCTGGTTGCTATTCTGACTGCCTCCTGCAACGCCCTTCTTACGTCTGGGACGGGCAACCCTCAGTGCCCTCTTCACTTGATCCAGGTCAAGTTCCCATATGTCCCCAGGGCGATCCTCCCCTGGACTGCTATGTGCCCCCACCCAAATGATGTCTCTGCTCGGACTCGGTCCCCTCACCCCCATCCAGGACGGCCCATCCCCCCACCATGGAAGGGTCCGGGGGTCGGAGCCTGTATCTGCACTTCCCCCTGCATCACTCAGAGGGTGGGACGTGCCAGGCTCCCAGGGCACCCACATCAGCCCATTCGGGCCGGTGTGAAGGGGTATCTGTCTTTTATAAAACATTCAGGCAACAAATATGTATTAAACACCTACTGGGAGCTGGGCACTGTGCTACCTTTAGGGGGCGCTCTAGTGAGCAAAGCCCACGCGGTCCCTGCCCACCTGGAGTTGAGGGTTTAGCGGAGGAGATGCAAAAGCTCGTCGTTTTAAATGTCTGATTACAACATGGAAAGAAAAGGTGCTGAGGAGGAAAAGAACAGGGCTCCAGGAGAGCTGAGAGGTCAGGAAGGGCTTCCCTGAAGAAGTGTGAGAGGAGCTGAGGAGCGATCTAGAGGAAGGGGCATGGAGTGGAGGCATGGTCTCTATCAAAGGAGAAGCAGGTGCAAAGGCCCAGTGGCAGGATGGGGTGGAGGGGCTAACAGAGGCATGCATTCAGGGAGCAAGGGATGGATCCTGGCGCCTCCCAAATGAGAAGACCTGCTCTCCCGGGGAGGAAACCTCTGAGAGGGAAGCAAAGGTGAGACACATTAGGTTTATCATTGAGTTCCTCTGGATGCCAGGAGGAGAATGGGGTTGGGGAGCAGGGATGCAGACGTGGGGAGACCAGCAAAGGGGCGACTGCTGACACCCCATCGAGAAACAAGGTGGCGGGCCTGGGGGACTGCAGGGAAGATGGAGAGAAGCAGATGCTGCAGAGATGAGAGGCATAAAGCGAACCCTGAGGGTGAGAGGGAGGAGGGGTGCTGGCCGGTTTCTACCTGCTGCCACTCTGCTGCTTTTGATTTTTGGCCCAATGAGTCATCTGTGAGTCATCGCCCCCACAATCACTGCTGTTTTTTTCCTTCTTCACAGTGAACTTGTTTTTAACCACTGAGCCATGATGTGATGGGCCAGTGGGTTTGGAGGTACTTTCCCAAGGACAGCCCTGGAGAAAATGGAAAACATCATTTAATAAAGAGGTTCTCCACAATGTGGTTCTCACTGGGCACCCTGCTCCAGGCTGTCACGAGCAGGCCCTAGCGTGGCTTGGGTCCAGCTGGTGACCCTCTCGAGTGTGACTCTGAGGCAGAAGGCCCCAGCACAGCTCCCCAGAGCCCAGCGTGGTGGTGCCTGGGCTGGTGATGACTGGGCCCACCGCCCCAACTGTGTGTGGACTCTGTGGTGCCCAGGCATGCCTGCTCTGGGGCAGCACACCCGCAGCCCAGCAGGCTCAATGGGCAGCCTTCTGCTGACCAGGGCTGTCTATCTTTGTAAAATACTAACAATTTGTGTTTGTGTGGATTTACTCACTTACGATGACATTCCCAGAACCCCCTTTTTCTGGGTATCGGCTCTAAGGCTGGGGTGACAGGACCACTTTCAGAACACAAGGGGCCCCGTTTTGCATTCATACCCATCCCCACATCAGAAACCTGGGCACAGGCGGGACCTCCCTGGTGGTCCAGTGGTTGAGAATCCGCCTTCTTGTATAAATCTTAATTATGTCGAATTGGTTCACAGAGCTTTTCAGGTCTACTATATGCTTCTGCTTCTCTGTACATTCATTCTATTAATTTCTGAGAGTTTGATATTGAAATTCTAACTAAATATCTTAATTTATCTACCTAAAACAACTGTAATTATGTGGAACTACATGTAACTTTGTTCTGTATTTTCCATGCCTCCCGTAAATGTGTTACTATGTTTTCATAATTTAAAGATTAAAAAAACCAATCTGCCTTCTAATGCAGGGGACATGGGTTTGAACCCTAGCTGAGGAACTAAGATTCCACATGCCATAGGGCAATAAGGCACAGCTAAGATCTGACACAGCCAAATAAATAAATAAATATTTTATTTTAATGAAGGAAAGATACCCAAGCACAGCCTCTCCCTTTTGGCTTGTCTCTCACGTCTAAGAAGTGCCGGATTCCTCCAATCACCTCCCTAATATTTCTAGAATCCACCTCTTCCTCCCCAGCCTGTTTCGTCTGCCCTGGCTCAGGGCTGATTCCACGTGCCTGGAAGACCAGGTCACCCTCGCTCTTACTGGGCTCCTGGCACCCCCATCCCTGCCGGGGAACCCAGGAACCACCTGTCATCATAAGGCAAGACTATTTACGTCTGATCTCCCCGAGTCCCTCTTTCTCCTTCCCTCCTCCTTTCTTCTGACCTGACTTACATTTGCCTCCTCAGACACATCTCACCCCTAGTGAATCCCCTTGACCATCAGGTGGGGTCAGTTGCCTCCCCTGCCCAGGCTTCACTCACCATGTTGGAATGTCTGTTTAGAGCTCATTTCCACGATCAAGCCCCAGGTGGCCTCGATGAGAGCAGCTCCTCAGAGGGACTTGAAGATGTTTGGAAGTGAGGGGTGGCCCCAGGGATGCACAAGACATCACAGGACTCAGAATCCACAAAGATTCTGACACTAATAAGCCACCAAAGGACCCCGGAGCATGCCAGAGCCAGGGGCAATTCCTGCTCCTGGCTGATCCTCCATCTTTGGGCAGGTTTGTTCATCTTTTCACTCAGCAAACACCAGTGGATCCCTATTTCTCACTATCATTTCCTTCCTGGGCAGGCCCCAGGCCAGGCATCCTGGGTCTTAAGGGCCTTGTTGTCTGGTATTGGGGCCAGGCCTGGGAGGGACAGCATGGGCCGGGATCCACTGGTGGTAGCTGGCATAGCGCAGGGCCAACTTTTAACCCTCCTCCAGTTCTAAGAATGAGCCTCTCAGATGGCTCAGAAGTGAAGAATTGGCTGCCAAAGCAGGAGACACAGGTTTGATCCCTGGGCCAGGAAGATCCCCTGGAGAGGGAAATGGCAACCCACTCCAGTATTCTTGCCTGGAGAATCCCATGGATGGAGGAGCCTGGCAGGCTATAATCCATAGGGTTGCAAAGAGTCAGACACAACTGAGAGACTAAACAATTCCAAGAATCCAAGAGGATCTTGGGCTCTAGGGCAGCGGAATTCCAAAAGCGGCAGTCTGACAGGGCTGGTTCCCATGGCCAGGTGTCACCCAGGACACCAGGGCCTGAGCTTCCAACTGCGCCGAGAGCAGGTCTTGTGGCTGGTGAGGATGCAGGCAGGGTGGGAGAGAGACCACAGGGACCGGGGTGCATGAGTTCTGAAAGCAGACTCCCGTGAGGCGTTTACCTGGGAAGGAGCACTGCTAAACCCACCTGCATTAGTGGTGGGTTTCCTGGCCCTGCCCCCCACCCCATTGGGGGTGAGTTTCCCTGAGGCCATCAGGAGATGGGGGTACCCCAATGCATAGCTAGGGCTAGCACTCTAGAGGACAGGCTTGGGGCAGCGCCCGGGCTGGTGGCAGGGGCAGGCTGCACAGGGTGGAGCCAGGCTGGGCAACGCGTGTAACTGCCCCTCTTGCAGAGCTAGCACGGGCACCACCGGGATGGAGGAGCAAGATTGCATTTATTCATCTCCAAAGTCAGGAGAGGGGGGTAGATTTCCCCACTCAGAGCCCTTCTCGAGTTGGCCTGTATGCTGGGAGCCGCAGTTAGGCTTAGAAGGGCCTGGCAGCGGCCGGGGGACACGGGATGCGGGGACAGTGGGTCGTGGGCAGATCACTGAGGCTGTTTTTCCATCTAGAAAAAGGTGACAGCTGTGCAGTGGAACGACGCACCGCTGATCCTCAAACGAGAGTGTGACTGCTCATCCTCTGGCTTGGCCGAGGTGGAAACTGGAGCCGTGACCTCCAGGGACCCAGCTGCGTGGCGGCCACTGAGACATCGGGTCCAGCGGCGGGACGCTCGGCTGTGCACAGACGTGCGCATGCGCGGGACTCGGCAACCGCGGCGCCACGGCGCCCCCTTGTGTCCACGGTGGGAATCACCGGCCTTGCAGGCGGACGGACGCTGGAGAGTCAAGTGGCTCCTGCTGGGTGATGCGGGCGCTGGCTACTGGACAGGAGAGTCCATCGGGGAGCAGATCGTCTCAGGAGTGTAAGCTTGAGGGTGCGTGACAGTCCGAGGGGGTGATAGCCCCCCAAACAGGAACAGGTCGCATCAGGACACGTGGTCATCTGAGGCCCAGAGCAGTGAGTGAGCGCCCCAAGAACAGCAAGCAAGCCCTGAGTGAGGGCCCATGCCTAACACTGTGTGTGTGGCCTGTAGCAGCCGCTCATAAAGGCTTGTAGAACGGGAGTGAGCGCACGAGTGTGTGTGCAAGGAGGCAGGAAGTGGTAGCCGGATCGTCACAGCAATCTACACTGTCTGACCTNAGTTGCAAAGAGTCAGACACAACTGAGAGACTAAACAATTCCAAGAATCCAAGAGGATCTTGGGCTCTAGGGCAGCGGAATTCCAAAAGCGGCAGTCTGACAGGGCTGGTTCCCATGGCCAGGTGTCACCCAGGACACCAGGGCCTGAGCTTCCAACTGCGCCGAGAGCAGGTCTTGTGGCTGGTGAGGATGCAGGCAGGGTGGGAGAGAGACCACAGGGACCGGGGTGCATGAGTTCTGAAAGCAGACTCCCGTGAGGCGTTTACCTGGGAAGGAGCACTGCTAAACCCACCTGCATTAGTGGTGGGTTTCCTGGCCCTGCCCCCCACCCCATTGGGGGTGAGTTTCCCTGAGGCCATCAGGAGATGGGGGTACCCCAATGCATAGCTAGGGCTAGCACTCTAGAGGACAGGCTTGGGGCAGCGCCCGGGCTGGTGGCAGGGGCAGGCTGCACAGGGTGGAGCCAGGCTGGGCAACGCGTGTAACTGCCCCTCTTGCAGAGCCAGCACGGGCACCACCGGGATGGAGGAGCAAGATTGCATTTATTCATCTCCAAAGTCAGGAGAGGGGGGTAGATTTCCCCACTCAGAGCCCTCCTCGGGTTGGCCTGTATGCTGGGAGCCGCAGTTAGGCTTAGAAGGGCCTGGCAGCGGCCGGGGGACACGGGATGCGGGGACAGTGGGTCGTGGGCAGATCACTGAGGCTGTTTTTCCATCTAGAAAAAGGTGACAGCTGTGCAGTGGAACGACGCACCGCTGATCCTCAAACGAGAGTGTGACTGCTCATCCTCTGGCTTGGCCGAGGTGGAAACTGGAGCCGTGACCTCCAGGGACCCAGCTGCGTGGCGGCCACTGAGACATCGGGTCCAGCGGCGGGACGCTCGGCTGTGCACAGACGTGCGCATGCGCGGGACTCGGCAACCGCGGCGCCACGGCGCCCCCTTGTGTCCACGGTGGGAATCACCGGCCTTGCAGGCGGACGGACGCTGGAGAGTCAAGTGGCTCCTGCTGGGTGATGCGGGCGCTGGCTACTGGACAGGAGAGTCCATCGGGGAGCAGATCGTCTCAGGAGTGTAAGCTTGAGGGTGCGTGACAGTCCGAGGGGGTGATAGCCCCCCAAACAGGAACAGGTCGCATCAGGACACGTGGTCATCTGAGGCCCAGAGCAGTGAGTGAGCGCCCCAAGAACAGCAAGCAAGCCCTGAGTGAGGGCCCATGCCTAACACTGTGTGTGTGGCCTGTAGCAGCCGCTCATAAAGGCTTGTAGAACGGGAGTGAGCGCACGAGTGTGTGTGCAAGGAGGCAGGAAGTGGTAGCCGGATCGTCACAGCAATCTACACTGTCTGACCTTCCAGCCAGTGAGGGCTACCCTCAGAAAGGGCCCACGTCCAGGGAAGATGGAGGCACCTCTGAAAGCCTCACTGCAGCCCTGGCCGCCAGTGAGGGACAGATGGATGGACAGAGGGACAGACGGGGGCTTCATGTACCCCAAGATGAGCCCGGCCCAGCCCAGCCTGCTGCAGGCCTCTTCCTGGGGCCTGGAAGCCTCCTTTCATGCAGTGTGTCCACATGACCTCCAGCCTTGCTTGAGGTTGGCAGATCAGAGGAAGATGGCATTGGGGGCTGGATGCCTGGCCTGACCGCGGCCCTCCCACAGCTGCCTGGAGGCGGGGGAAATGAGAAAGCCCAAGGCAGGGCTGCTAGCAGTGGGACTTCAGGCAGGGCCGGAGGTGCGACGTGGAACACACACACACACACACACACACACACATACGTGCACTGTGCACTCACCTCAGGCCCCCACCACCCCAGCCCCAGCCAGGTGGGCCAAGCTAGGGGCTGAGGCTGGGGAAGTGTTCCAGGCCAGGCTCGCAGCCCACCGGCAGGGTGGCCGCCTCACTGGGCGGGATGTGGTGGGTCATGTAGCGCTTTCCCATGAAGGAGCCGATCCGCTGCTGCTCTGGGGCCTCCTCCGGCGACCACAGGCTGGAACTGGATGGGGACAGGGAGACGGGCTGTGGGTGGAGTGTCTCCCTGCTGGGTGGAGCGGGCTGCCGAGCTCCCACAGCCCTCCTCCTGCAGCCTCTGATGTCCCTTTCCTCTCTGGGAGGACCAGCTGGAGGCCTGCCTCCTCCAGGTGGCCACCCTGGCTCCCTAGGTATCAGTTCATTGAAACAACTGAGGGCTCACTGGAGAGAAAGCATGGTCAGGGAGAAGGGCCCAGGCAGAGCAAGGTGGCCCCGTCTATGAACCCGTCATCAGANTCAGGCCCCCACCACCCCAGCCCCAGCCAGGTGGGCCAAGCTAGGGGCTGAGGCTGGGGAAGTGTTCCAGGCCAGGCTCGCAGCCCACCGGCAGGGTGGCCGCCTCACTGGGCGGGATGTGGTGGGTCATGTAGCGCTTTCCCATGAAGGAGCCGATCCGCTGCTGCTCTGGGGCCTCCTCCGGCGACCACAGGCTGGAACTGGATGGGGACAGGGAGACGGGCTGTGGGTGGAGTGTCTCCCTGCTGGGTGGAGCGGGCTGCCGAGCTCCCACAGCCCTCCTCCTGCAGCCTCTGATGTCCCTTTCCTCTCTGGGAGGACCAGCTGGAGGCCTGCCTCCTCCAGGTGGCCACCCTGGCTCCCTAGGTATCAGTTCATTGAAACAACTGAGGGCTCACTGGAGAGAAAGCATGGTCAGGGAGAAGGGCCCAGGCAGAGCAAGGTGGCCCCGTCTATGAAACTGTCATCAGAGGACCTGCTGGACTGCCTTCCTGAGCTCCTAGATGAGATACTCAGGGTGGAAATTCCCTGCACATTGCTGGAAGGGGCACCAACTCAAAACTACAGGGCTCCTGAAGGGCTCCCAGAAGTTGCTGGGCCAGACAGGGAGCAGGGGCTCTTGGGGGGGCGAGGGGCCCTCCAGGGGTCACCACTCACAAGCGCACGCTGGAGGCTGCCAGGAAGGCCAGGAGCAGGAGGCCGGCCAGAGAAGACAGGATGGAGGTGATGACGATCATGTCTCCACTCCGCCGCCCGGGCCACGTGTCAATGGAGCCTGGGGACTTCCCTGCACACACAGCAGCTTTCAGAGGCTGCCCTCGGACCCCAGGGCGGTCACCTCTCCGCCATGCTGATTGCCGCACGTCCCTAGCTGGCCTCCTGAGCCCGCTCATCTGTCCCTCTCTGCTGGGGCACTTGTGCTCTGCCAGCCTGGACCACCCGTCACGCCAGCCTCTGCCTTGGTCTCACCTGCCGGACTGTTCCCACTACCCACGGCAGGCAGAGAGGCAGCGGAGCTCAGGACTGACCGGGCGCTGCCCTGCTCCCTGGAGTCTGGCATTCAAGCCCTTCACGTGACAAGATCCACGCCCCCTCCCCTCCCTGACCCCAGCCTCTGCAGCCTGTCTCCTCCTGGGACACTCAGCCTTTGACGTGCAGTTTTCTTCATCTGCTGAACCGCTACTCCTTGGCGCTCTGCTGAGAGCAGGCTTCCCAGGACCACGGCTCCAGCCTCTTTCTTGCCCTAGCCCCTCTTTTCCACCCAGCAGTGCCCAGCACAGGGTTGGCTTCCTGAAGGAGGGGCAGACTGTTTCTGTCCATGATAGGGCTTTAGCCTAGGGCACCGGAGGGTTGGCGAACATTTTGGGGTGGACAGAGCTGGTGTCTCTGCCCATGGGGCTGACCCAGTACCCCACCCTCTAGTGGGAGGTTCTATTTAGGGGGTGGCCTGGACTTGGACTCTGACTTGGGGGCCCCAGTCCCACGGTAGCCGGGAGAGGGGCCGGCTGAGCACAACCAGGGTGCCAATGTTGGCTGGTCCACAGGGCACACTGGAGTCGGAGCACCCAGCCCTCCGCGCTACCTTGGTGGAGAGCGATGGGGTTGGACCACCTCGTCTCGGCCTGGGGTAAGCCCCTGGAGTTCATCAGCAGGAACTTCACCCTGGGGGAGAGGACCAGGGATGAGGCTCCGTGCCTCGACTGCTCTGGGCAAGGCCCCCACCTCAGCCAGGCCCCAGGCAGCTCATGATGGCCAGGCTGTGGGCCTGCCATGTTCAGGGCAGGGGGGCGCCCTGTGCTAAGCACCCCGAGACCTCACTGGCCACAGCAACCTCTGCCACCAGCCCTCAACCATCTGAACCTCCACTCTTCAGACACCCTCTCTGGTTCAGGGGTCCCATGACTAAATGCCACATACAAGGGGCCTCAGGGTGGCTCACAAGTGTGTGGGAGGCCCCAGTCCCTATTCTCTGGAGGAAAACTGCTGGCTGTGTGGAGTCTGTGAGGCCTTGGAAGGTCCCCCAATAGGAGCGGACACCCCAGGCGAAGGCCAGGAGGGAGAGGTGTGCTCAGGGCATGCTCAGAGACCAGGATCAGGAGAGCGGGCAGGCTGAGCTGCAAGGGCACCGCCCAGAACTTGAGTTGTATCTCTGTTTGGGGTTGGGGCTCTGGGATCCAGGCAGGCTGGCACCTGCCACTGACGGGAGCCGGCTCTGGGGCTCCCCTCCAGGCAGCCTTGCCCCTGGCTGCTGCTCTTGGTGGTGCTGGGCTGGCCCCAGCCCTGCCTCAGCCTGGGTAAGTCGGGGTCCTGGGAGGGGTGCACCCGGCCAGACCCTAGCGGCTGGGGCACCTGCTGGAGTGATTAGACCCTAGGACCCCGCTAGGGACAGGGTGGGAGGCTGAGTCGGAGTGGCCACTGGGTGAGAGGGTGAGGGGCACTGGGGTGGAAGGCAGCTACACTCTGCCCCGCAGCCCCTGTGGCCCCTGCCGGTTCCCCCAGCCGTACTTAGTCACCCTGAGTTTGTCTGGCCCTGTCCCCTTGCTCGCTNGTGAGACAGAAAGTATATCAGTGGTTGTCAGCAGGGGAAGGGGAATGGGAAGTGACTGTTTTAATGGGTATAGTGTTTCTTTTTGGGGTGATAAAGTTCTAGAATCTGGTGATTTATGGCAATGAAGTTTAAAAGGAAGTCTATAGGGCTTATGTTACATGGAAATCAAAAGGTTTTCCGATAAAAGAGTTTGAGCGACACCTCTCTGCCCCTCCCTTCTTCCTACCTTGAATGAGAACACAATGCCTGGAGCCACAGCACCCATCTTGCTGCAATGAGAAAAAACACCAAGAGAGGGAGTTCCCTGGTTGCCTAGTGGTTAGGACTCTGCTTTCACTGCCTTGGCCTGGGTTCAGTCCCTGGTTGGGAACAAGAATCATGCAAGCTGTAAGGTATGGCAAAAAAAGAAAAAGGTCAAGAGAATCTCAGAGACATGAACCCTAATGTCATTTGACCAAACCCATACCAGCATCCATCTTTCTCCAGAATTCCTGTAAATAAAAAGCCCTTCTTGTTTAAAACAAAAACAACCTCCCCCCAAAACAACCCCACCAAATCAAACCCCCCTAAACTGTACGTTTTAAAGGGACATCTTAGGTTATGTGAATAATATCTTAATTTTTAAAATACATATAGGGAATTACCTGGAGAAGGAAATGGCAACCCACTCCAGTGTTCTTGCCTGGAGAATTCCATGGATGGAGGAGCCTGGTGGGCTGTGGTCCATGGGGTCGCAAAGAGTTGGACACGACTGAGCGACTAACCCACTATAGGGAATTACCTGGCGGTCCAGTGGTTAGGACCTGGCGCTTTCACTGCCAGGACCTGGGTTCAGTCCCTGATCAGGGAACTAAAATTCTTCGAGCTGAGTAGTGTGGCCAAAAAAATTAAAAATTTAAAAGAATTCTAAAAAGTAAAAAAAAAAAAACAACATAGTGAGAAACCAAGGGAGTGATGTAAGCAGGGCACTGGCCAGCCATCCGGACTGTATGATCAAAGGAAATAAGGGAGGGTGTGGCCTTGTGAAGGGAGGGCAGGACCACTGGGGCCTGAGGGAGCTAGAGCTGCCCCCTTCCTCCTCTGGGTGGGGATGGAAGGCCAGAGGGAGGTTCCTGGTACAGGGGTGTAGGAATCTCTGGCATGTAGCCCTCCTCCCCAAGGCTGGGTGTCTGGGAGGGACCCAAACTCAGACACGGGCCTCTGGGTTGACCTGGCTGGCACCCGGGGTTCCAGGGGCCTCTCTCAGCCCTGGCCTGCCCCTACCCAGCCCCCTCCCCGGGGTGGGCTGGGCTGGGAGGTGGAGTGGGGTGCTTTTATGTTTTCAGGTCTTTCCAGCCCTTGGCCAGCGGGCAGCCTGACTAACCAGCTCCTCCAGGCCCACTGTGTGTGGGGAGGGGCGCCGCCCAAGGCAGCCAGACCGGCCCCAGGCTGTGGGTGTGGAAGCAGGCCGGTGGGCCCGCTGCAGGCCATCATGGGGCTCCCCTCCAGGCAGCCTTGCCCCTGGCTGCTGCTCTTGGTGGTGCTGGGCTGGCCCCAGCCCTGCCTCAGCCTGGGTAAGTCGGGGTCCTGGGAGGGGTGCACCCGGCCAGACCCTAGGGGCTGGGGCACCTGCTGGAGTGATTAGACCCTAGGACCCCGCTAGGGACAGGGTGGGAGGCTGAGTCGGAGTGGCCACTGGGTGAGAGGGTGAGGGGCACTGGGGTGGAAGGCGGCTACACTCTGCCCCGCAGCCCCTGTGGCCCCTGCCGGTTCCCCCAGCCGTACTTAGTCACCCTGAGTTTGTCTGGCCCTGTCCCCTTGCTCGCTGGACCCCTGCTCTCCCACCCCGGTTTCACCCTCAGCACCAGGCTGACTTTCCTGCCAGACCCACCTGTGGGAGGGGCGGTCTCCAGCATTCCCCTCCCCCTATGCTGGGGCCTGCAGACCCCTTCCCATCCCCCACCGGCTCTACGATGCCCACCTCCTCGTGGAGGCCACCTGCCCCTCCAGGAGATCCGACCCTACACAGAAAGAAACCAAGGCTGGAGAATGGGAGGGGCTTGCTCGGCCTGCAGCCAGGAAGGGGCGGGGCCAGGACAGAGGCCTGGGCGGAGACTGGGGCGGGGGTGGGGTGGGATGGGGGGCAGCCCTGGTCACAGAACCCAACCCCCACCCCTCCATCTCCCAGTACAGCTCCCTTCCAGGTTTCAGGTCAGGCGACTCACCTGTAAGGCCCGGGGCCCGGGAGGGGGGCATTGCAGTAGCGAGGCTGATGGAGGTCAGCAAGGCAGCCAGCGTCATTGCCCACCCTAAGCACGGGAGCGCGCCCGCTGCCACCCGCCGGGTCCTCACAGGGCAGCTGGTCCATAGTCAGGGGCAGCGTCATGTAGTGGCCATCAGTCAGCAGCCGTGGGGAGGCTGGGATCTCAGCCAGTGTCTGGGGGTTCTGAAAGACCCTAGAGGCTGCAGGAGGGAGGCACAGGCAGCTGGGGCCGGAGGGCAGGAGATAGGCGGTCCATTCCCATAGCCCGGCGCCCTCCACGCCTCAGAGGCCAGAGTGCCCCTCCAGACACAAATCAGACATCACCTCTCAGATCCCCCGCAGGATAAACCCCGAACTCCCCATTCACACCCAGTTGAGAGGGGCTCCCAGGACCCTGGAGCTGTCCTCAGACTCACCCGTCACCCCAGGCCCCAGACCTGCACCGGACCCTACCGTTGCTG
This sequence comes from Raphicerus campestris, assembly GCA_006410735.1. NCBI lineage: Eukaryota > Metazoa > Chordata > Mammalia > Artiodactyla > Bovidae > Raphicerus > Raphicerus campestris. The sequence continues at coordinate 327,549 of SJYW01003235.1, read as the reverse complement.
AAGGCCACCACCAGCCAGACAGTGTCGGCAGCGCTGGAGTGCCCATCCAGGACACAGCGCGGCTGCTCCAAGGAGAACGTGGTGGCCGTGACCTTCCCTTCGAGGTCCCAGGCGGTTATCCGCGGTGTGTAGGGGATGAGCTCTGGGGCCATGGAGACAGGCATGAGAGTCCAGGGCCCACCGCCCCTGGGGCTGCCTCTCCTGGTTGGTGGGGGCAGGGGGTCCC
>SJYW01003235.1:275234-327221 GCA_006410735.1 Raphicerus campestris | reverse complement strand
GGGCCCTTCCTGGGAGGCAGAGAGTCACAAACCCCAACAAGGCTCTGAGGAACTCCAACAGGAAAGGAAATTCTTTCCGTGAGCACAAAGCCAAACAGGAAGGGGCTTCCCCAGTGGCTCAGTGGTAAAGAATCTGCCTGCAATGCAGGAGCCGCTGGAGACATGGGTTCTATCCCTGGGTCGGGAATATCCCCTGGAGGAGGGCATGGTAACCGACTCCAGCATTCTTGCCTGGAGAATCCCCATGGACAGAGGAGCCTGGCGGGCTACAGTCCATGGGGTCACAAAGAGTCGGCAGAAGTGAAGTGACTTAGCACACAGGCAACCACAAAGCCAAACAGGAGCTCCTTGTGTTCCCCCAGCACCTGGGGCCTGGTTGCTATTCTGACTGCCTCCTGCAACGCCCTTCTTACGTCTGGGACGGGCAACCCTCAGTGCCCTCTTCACTTGATCCAGGTCAAGTTCCCATATGTCCCCAGGGCGATCCTCCCCTGGACTGCTATGTGCCCCCACCCAAATGATGTCTCTGCTCGGACTCGGTCCCCTCACCCCCATCCAGGACGGCCCATCCCCCCACCATGGAAGGGTCCGGGGGTCGGAGCCTGTATCTGCACTTCCCCCTGCATCACTCAGAGGGTGGGACGTGCCAGGCTCCCAGGGCACCCACATCAGCCCATTCGGGCCGGTGTGAAGGGGTATCTGTCTTTTATAAAACATTCAGGCAACAAATATGTATTAAACACCTACTGGGAGCTGGGCACTGTGCTACCTTTAGGGGGCGCTCTAGTGAGCAAAGCCCACGCGGTCCCTGCCCACCTGGAGTTGAGGGTTTAGCGGAGGAGATGCAAAAGCTCGTCGTTTTAAATGTCTGATTACAACATGGAAAGAAAAGGTGCTGAGGAGGAAAAGAACAGGGCTCCAGGAGAGCTGAGAGGTCAGGAAGGGCTTCCCTGAAGAAGTGTGAGAGGAGCTGAGGAGCGATCTAGAGGAAGGGGCATGGAGTGGAGGCATGGTCTCTATCAAAGGAGAAGCAGGTGCAAAGGCCCAGTGGCAGGATGGGGTGGAGGGGCTAACAGAGGCATGCATTCAGGGAGCAAGGGATGGATCCTGGCGCCTCCCAAATGAGAAGACCTGCTCTCCCGGGGAGGAAACCTCTGAGAGGGAAGCAAAGGTGAGACACATTAGGTTTATCATTGAGTTCCTCTGGATGCCAGGAGGAGAATGGGGTTGGGGAGCAGGGATGCAGACGTGGGGAGACCAGCAAAGGGGCGACTGCTGACACCCCATCGAGAAACAAGGTGGCGGGCCTGGGGGACTGCAGGGAAGATGGAGAGAAGCAGATGCTGCAGAGATGAGAGGCATAAAGCGAACCCTGAGGGTGAGAGGGAGGAGGGGTGCTGGCCGGTTTCTACCTGCTGCCACTCTGCTGCTTTTGATTTTTGGCCCAATGAGTCATCTGTGAGTCATCGCCCCCACAATCACTGCTGTTTTTTTCCTTCTTCACAGTGAACTTGTTTTTAACCACTGAGCCATGATGTGATGGGCCAGTGGGTTTGGAGGTACTTTCCCAAGGACAGCCCTGGAGAAAATGGAAAACATCATTTAATAAAGAGGTTCTCCACAATGTGGTTCTCACTGGGCACCCTGCTCCAGGCTGTCACGAGCAGGCCCTAGCGTGGCTTGGGTCCAGCTGGTGACCCTCTCGAGTGTGACTCTGAGGCAGAAGGCCCCAGCACAGCTCCCCAGAGCCCAGCGTGGCGGTGCCTGGGCTGGTGATGACTGGGCCCACCGCCCCAACTGTGTGTGGACTCTGTGGTGCCCAGGCATGCCTGCTCTGGGGCAGCACACCCGCAGCCCAGCAGGCTCAATGGGCAGCCTTCTGCTGACCAGGGCTGTCTATCTTTGTAAAATACTAACAATTTGTGTTTGTGTGGATTTACTCACTTACGATGACATTCCCAGAACCCCCTTTTTCTGGGTATCGGCTCTAAGGCTGGGGTGACAGGACCACTTTCAGAACACAAGGGGCCCCGTTTTGCATTCATACCCATCCCCACATCAGAAACCTGGGCACAGGCGGGACCTCCCTGGTGGTCCAGTGGTTGAGAATCCGCCTTCTTGTATAAATCTTAATTATGTCGAATTGGTTCACAGAGCTTTTCAGGTCTACTATATGCTTCTGCTTCTCTGTACATTCATTCTATTAATTTCTGAGAGTTTGATATTGAAATTCTAACTAAATATCTTAATTTATCTACCTAAAACAACTGTAATTATGTGGAACTACATGTAACTTTGTTCTGTATTTTCCATGCCTCCCGTAAATGTGTTACTATGTTTTCATAATTTAAAGATTAAAAAAACCAATCTGCCTTCTAATGCAGGGGACATGGGTTTGAACCCTAGCTGAGGAACTAAGATTCCACATGCCATAGGGCAATAAGGCACAGCTAAGATCTGACACAGCCAAATAAATAAATAAATATTTTATTTTAATGAAGGAAAGATACCCAAGCACAGCCTCTCCCTTTTGGCTTGTCTCTCACGTCTAAGAAGTGCCGGATTCCTCCAATCACCTCCCTAATATTTCTAGAATCCACCTCTTCCTCCCCAGCCTGTTTCGTCTGCCCTGGCTCAGGGCTGATTCCACGTGCCTGGAAGACCAGGTCACCCTCGCTCTTACTGGGCTCCTGGCACCCCCATCCCTGCCGGGGAACCCAGGAACCACCTGTCATCATAAGGCAAGACTATTTACGTCTGATCTCCCCGAGTCCCTCTTTCTCCTTCCCTCCTCCTTTCTTCTGACCTGACTTACATTTGCCTCCTCAGACACATCTCACCCCTAGTGAATCCCCTTGACCATCAGGTGGGGTCAGTTGCCTCCCCTGCCCAGGCTTCACTCACCATGTTGGAATGTCTGTTTAGAGCTCATTTCCACGATCAAGCCCCAGGTGGCCTCGATGAGAGCAGCTCCTCAGAGGGACTTGAAGATGTTTGGAAGTGAGGGGTGGCCCCAGGGATGCACAAGACATCACAGGACTCAGAATCCACAAAGATTCTGACACTAATAAGCCACCAAAGGACCCCGGAGCATGCCAGAGCCAGGGGCAATTCCTGCTCCTGGCTGATCCTCCATCTTTGGGCAGGTTTGTTCATCTTTTCACTCAGCAAACACCAGTGGATCCCTATTTCTCACTATCATTTCCTTCCTGGGCAGGCCCCAGGCCAGGCATCCTGGGTCTTAAGGGCCTTGTTGTCTGGTATTGGGGCCAGGCCTGGGAGGGACAGCATGGGCCGGGATCCACTGGTGGTAGCTGGCATAGCGCAGGGCCAACTTTTAACCCTCCTCCAGTTCTAAGAATGAGCCTCTCAGATGGCTCAGAAGTGAAGAATTGGCTGCCAAAGCAGGAGACACAGGTTTGATCCCTGGGCCAGGAAGATCCCCTGGAGAGGGAAATGGCAACCCACTCCAGTATTCTTGCCTGGAGAATCCCATGGATGGAGGAGCCTGGCAGGCTATAATCCATAGAGTTGCAAAGAGTCAGACACAACTGAGAGACTAAACAATTCCAAGAATCCAAGAGGATCTTGGACTCTAGGGCAGCGGAATTCCAAAAGCGGCAGTCTGACAGGGCTGGTTCCCATGGCCAGGTGTCACCCAGGACACCAGGGCCTGAGCTTCCAACTGCGCCGAGAGCAGGTCTTGTGGCTGGTGAGGATGCAGGCAGGGTGGGAGAGAGACCACAGGGACCGGGGTGCATGAGTTCTGAAAGCAGACTCCCGTGAGGCGTTTACCTGGGAAGGAGCACTGCTAAACCCACCTGCATTAGTGGTGGGTTTCCTGGCCCTGCCCCCCACCCCATTGGGGGTGAGTTTCCCTGAGGCCATCAGGAGATGGGGGTACCCCAATGCATAGTTAGGGCTAGCACTCTAGAGGACAGGCTTGGGGCAGCGCCCGGGCTGGTGGCAGGGGCAGGCTGCACAGGGTGGAGCCAGGCTGGGCAACGCGTGTAACTGCCCCTCTTGCAGAGCTAGCACGGGCACCACCGGGATGGAGGAGCAAGATTGCATTTATTCATCTCCAAAGTCAGGAGAGGGGGGTAGATTTCCCCACTCAGAGCCCTTCTCGAGTTGGCCTGTATGCTGGGAGCCGCAGTTAGGCTTAGAAGGGCCTGGCAGCGGCCGGGGGACACGGGATGCGGGGACAGTGGGTCGTGGGCAGATCACTGAGGCTGTTTTTCCATCTAGAAAAAGGTGACAGCTGTGCAGTGGAACGACGCACCGCTGATCCTCAAACGAGAGTGTGACTGCTCATCCTCTGGCTTGGCCGAGGTGGAAACTGGAGCCGTGACCTCCAGGGACCCAGCTGCGTGGCGGCCACTGAGATATCGGGTCCAGCGGCGGGACGCTCGGCTGTGCACAGACGTGCGCGTGCGCGGGACTCGGCAACCGCGGCGCCACGGCGCCCCCTTGTGTCCACGGTGGGAATCACCGGCCTTGCAGGCGGACGGACGCTGGAGAGTCAAGTGGCTCCTGCTGGGTGATGCGGGCGCTGGCTACTGGACAGGAGAGTCCATCGGGGAGCAGATCGTCTCAGGAGTGTAAGCTTGAGGGTGCGTGACAGTCCGAGGGGGTGATAGCCCCCCAAACAGGAACAGGTCGCATCAGGACACGTGGTCATCTGAGGCCCAGAGCAGTGAGTGAGCGCCCCAAGAACAGCAAGCAAGCCCTGAGTGAGGGCCCATGCCTAACACTGTGTGTGTGGCCTGTAGCAGCCGCTCATAAAGGCTTGTAGAACGGGAGTGAGCGCACGAGTGTGTGTGCAAGGAGGCAGGAAGTGGTAGCCGGATCGTCACAGCAATCTACACTGTCTGACCTTCCAGCCAGTGAGGGCTACCCTCAGAAAGGGCCCACGTCCAGGGAAGATGGAGGCACCTCTGAAAGCCTCACTGCAGCCCTGGCCGCCAGTGAGGGACAGATGGATGGACAGAGGGACAGACGGGGGCTTCATGTACCCCAAGATGAGCCCGGCCCAGCCCAGCCTGCTGCAGGCCTCTTCCTGGGGCCTGGAAGCCTCCTTTCATGCAGTGTGTCCACATGACCTCCAGCCTTGCTTGAGGTTGGCAGATCAGAGGAAGATGGCATTGGGGGCTGGATGCCTGGCCTGACCGCGGCCCTCCCACAGCTGCCTGGAGGCGGGGGAAATGAGAAAGCCCAAGGCAGGGCTGCTAGCAGTGGGATTTCAGGCAGGGCCGGAGGTGCGACGTGGAACACACACACACACACACACACACACACACACACACACACATACGTGCACTGTGCACTCACCTCAGGCCCCCACCACCCCAGCCCCAGCCAGGTGGGCCAAGCTAGGGGCTGAGGCTGGGGAAGTGTTCCAGGCCAGGCTCGCAGCCCACCGGCAGGGTGGCCGCCTCACTGGGCGGGATGTGGTGGGTCATGTAGCGCTTTCCCATGAAGGAGCCGATCCGCTGCTGCTCTGGGGCCTCCTCCGGCGACCACAGGCTGGAACTGGATGGGGACAGGGAGACGGGCTGTGGGTGGAGTGTCTCCCTGCTGGGTGGAGCGGGCTGCCGAGCTCCCACAGCCCTCCTCCTGCAGCCTCTGATGTCCCTTTCCTCTCTGGGAGGACCAGCTGGAGGCCTGCCTCCTCCAGGTGGCCACCCTGGCTCCCTAGGTATCAGTTCATTGAAACAACTGAGGGCTCACTGGAGAGAAAGCATGGTCAGGGAGAAGGGCCCAGGCAGAGCAAGGTGGCCCCGTCTATGAACCCGTCATCAGAGGACCTGCTGGACCGTCTTCCTGAGCTCCTAGATGAGATACTCAGGGTGGAAATTCCCTGCACATTGCTGGAAGGGGCACCAACCAACTCAAAACTACAGGGCTCCTGAAGGGCTCCCAGAAGTTGCTAGGCCAGACAGGGAGCAGGGGCTCTTGGGGGGGCGAGGGGCCCTCCAGGGGTCGCCACTCACAAGCGCACGCTGGAGGCTGCCAGGAAGGCCAGGAGCAGGAGGCCGGCCAGAGAAGACAGGATGGAGGTGATGACGATCATGTCTCCACTCCGCCGCCCGGGCCACGTGTCAATGGAGCCTGGGGACTTCCCTGCACACACAGCAGCTTTCAGAGGCTGCCCTCGGACCCCAGGGCGGTCACCTCTCCGCCATGCTGATTGCCGCACGTCCCTAGCTGGCCTCCTGAGCCCGCTCATCTGTCCCTCTCTGCTGGGGCACTTGTGCTCTGCCAGCCTGGACCACCCGTCACGCCAGCCTCTGCCTTGGTCTCACCTGCCGGACTGTTCCCACTACCCACGGCAGGCAGAGAGGCAGCGGAGCTCAGGACTGACCGGGCGCTGCCCTGCTCCCTGGAGTCTGGCATTCAAGCCCTTCACGTGACAAGATCCACGCCCCCTCCCCTCCCTGACCCCAGCCTCTGCAGCCTGTCTCCTCCTGGGACACTCAGCCTTTGACGTGCAGTTTTCTTCATCTGCTGAACCGCTACTCCTTGGCGCTCTGCTGAGAGCAGGCTTCCCAGGACCACGGCTCCAGCCTCTTTCTTGCCCTAGCCCCTCTTTTCCACCCAGCAGTGCCCAGCACAGGGTTGGCTTCCTGAAGGAGGGGCAGACTGTTTCTGTCCATGATAGGGCTTTAGCCTAGGGCACCGGAGGGTTGGCGAACATTTTGGGGTGGACAGAGCTGGTGTCTCTGCCCATGGGGCTGACCCAGTACCCCACCCTCTAGTGGGAGGTTCTATTTAGGGGGTGGCCTGGACTTGGACTCTGACTTGGGGGCCCCAGTCCCACGGTAGCCGGGAGAGGGGCCGGCTGAGCACAACCAGGGTGCCAATGTTGGCTGGTCCACAGGGCACACTGGAGTCGGAGCACCCAGCCCTCCGCGCTACCTTGGTGGAGAGCGATGGGGTTGGACCACCTCGTCTCGGCCTGGGGTAAGCCCCTGGAGTTCATCAGCAGGAACTTCACCCTGGGGGAGAGGACCAGGGATGAGGCTCCGTGCCTCGACTGCTCTGGGCAAGGCCCCCACCTCAGCCAGGCCCCAGGCAGCTCATGATGGCCAGGCTGTGGGCCTGCCATGTTCAGGGCAGGGGGGCGCCCTGTGCTAAGCACCCCGAGACCTCACTGGCCACAGCAACCTCTGCCACCAGCCCTCAACCATCTGAACCTCCACTCTTCAGACACCCTCTCTGGTTCAGGGGTCCCATGACTAAATGCCACATACAAGGGGCCTCAGGGTGGCTCACAAGTGTGTGGGAGGCCCCAGTCCCTATTCTCTGGAGGAAAACTGCTGGCTGTGTGGAGTCTGTGAGGCCTTGGAAGGTCCCCCAATAGGAGCGGACACCCCAGGCGAAGGCCAGGAGGGAGAGGTGTGCTCAGGGCATGCTCAGAGACCAGGATCAGGAGAGCGGGCAGGCTGAGCTGCAAGGGCACCGCCCAGAACTTGAGTTGTATCTCTGTTTGGGGTTGGGGCTCTGGGATCCAGGCAGGCTGGCACCTGCCACTGACGGGAGCCGGCTCTGGGGCTCCCCTCCAGGCAGCCTTGCCCCTGGCTGCTGCTCTTGGTGGTGCTGGGCTGGCCCCAGCCCTGCCTCAGCCTGGGTAAGTCGGGGTCCTGGGAGGGGTGCACCCGGCCAGACCCTAGGGGCTGGGGCACCTGCTGGAGTGATTAGACCCTAGGACCCCGCTAGGGACAGGGTGGGAGGCTGAGTCGGAGTGGCCACTGGGTGAGAGGGTGAGGGGCACTGGGGTGGAAGGCGGCTACACTCTGCCCCGCAGCCCCTGTGGCCCCTGCCGGTTCCCCCAGCCGTACTTAGTCACCCTGAGTTTGTCTGGCCCTGTCCCCTTGCTCGCTGGACCCCTGCTCTCCCACCCCGGTTTCACCCTCAGCACCAGGCTGACTTTCCTGCCAGACCCACCTGTGGGAGGGGCGGTCTCCAGCATTCCCCTCCCCCTATGCTGGGGCCTGCAGACCCCTTCCCATCCCCCACCGGCTCTACGATGCCCACCTCCTCGTGGAGGCCACCTGCCCCTCCAGGAGATCCGACCCTACACAGAAAGAAACCAAGGCTGGAGAATGGGAGGGGCTTGCTCGGCCTGCAGCCAGGAAGGGGCGGGGCCAGGACAGAGGCCTGGGCGGAGACTGGGGCGGTGGTAGGGTGGGGTGGGGGGCAGCCCTGGTCACATAGCTCAACCCCCACCCCTCCATCTCCCAGTACAGCTCCCTTCCAGCTTTCAGATCAGGCGACTCACCTGTAAGGCCCCGGGCCCGGGAGGGGGGCATTGCAGTAGCGAGGCTGATGGAGGTCAGCAAGGCAGCCAGCGTCATTGCCCACCCTAAGCACGGGAGCGCGCCCGCTGCCACCCGCCGGGTCCTCACAGGGCAGCTGGTCCATAGTCAGGGGCAGCGTCATGTAGTGGCCATCAGTCAGCAGCCGTGGGGAGGCTGGGATCTCAGCCAGTGTCTGGGGGTTCTGAAAGACCCTAGAGGCTGCAGGAGGGAGGCACAGGCAGCTGGGGCCGGAGGGCAGGAGATAGGCGGTCCATTCCCATAGCCCGGCGCCCTCCACGCCTCAGAGCCCAGAGTGCCCCTCCAGACACAAATCAGACATCACCTCTCAGATCCCCCGCAGGATAAACCCCGAACTCCCCATTCACACCCAGTTGAGAGGGGCTCCCAGGACCCTGGAGCTGTCCTCAGACTCACCCGTCACCCCAGGCCCCAGACCTGCACCGGACCCTACCGTTGCTGAAGGCCACCACCAGCCAGACAGTGTCGGCAGCGCTGGAGTGCCCATCCAGGACACAGCGCGGCTGCTCCAAGGAGAACGTGGTGGCCGTGACCTTCCCTTCGAGGTCCCAGGCGGTTATCCGCGGTGTGTAGGGGATGAGCTCTGGGGCCATGGAGACAGGCATGAGAGTCCAGGGCCCACCGCCCCTGGGGCTGCCTCTCCTGGTTGGTGGGGGCAGGGGGTCCCGGGGTCTAATCACTCCAGCAGGTGCCCCAGCCCCTAGGGTCTGGCCGGGTGCACCCCTCCCAGGACCCCGACTTACCCAGGCTGAGGCAGGGCTGGGGCCAGCCCAGCACCACCAAGAGCAGCAGCCAGGGGCAAGGCTGCCTGGAGGGGAGCCCCAGAGCCGGCTCCCGTCAGTGGCAGGTGCCAGCCTGCCTGGATCACAGAGCCCCAACCCCAAACAGAGATACAACTCAAGTTCTGGGCGGTGCCCTTGCAGCTCAGCCTGCCCGCTCTCCTGATCCTGGTCTCTGAGCATGCCCTGAGCACACCCTGTCTCTTATACACATCTCGGAGACTGGTGCGGGGGTAGGGTGGGGTGGGGGGCAGCCCTGGTCACATAGCTCAACCCCCACCCCTCCATCTCCCAGTACAGCTCCCTTCCAGCTTTCAGATCAGGCGACTCACCTGACAGGCCCCGGGCCCGGGAGGGGGGCATTGCAGTAGCGAGGCTGATGGAGGTCAGCAAGGCAGCCAGCGTCATTGCCCACCCTAAGCACGGGAGCGCGCCCGCTGCCACCCGCCGGGTCCTCACAGGGCAGCTGGTCCATAGTCAGGGGCAGCGTCATGTAGTGGCCATCAGTCAGCAGCCGTGGGGAGGCTGGGATCTCAGCCAGTGTCTGGGGGTTCTGAAAGACCCTAGAGGCTGCAGGAGGGAGGCACAGGCAGCTGGGGCCGGAGGGCAGGAGATAGGCGGTCCATTCCCATAGCCCGGCGCCCTCCACGCCTCAGAGGCCAGAGTGCCCCTCCAGACACAAATCAGACATCACCTCTCAGATCCCCCGCAGGATAAACCCCGAACTCCCCATTCACACCCAGTTGAGAGGGGCTCCCAGGACCCTGGAGCTGTCCTCAGACTCACCCGTCACCCCAGGCCCCAGACCTGCACCGGACCCTACCGTTGCTGAAGGCCACCACCAGCCAGACAGTGTCGGCAGCGCTGGAGTGCCCATCCAGGACACAGCGCGGCTGCTCCAAGGAGAACGTGGTGGCCGTGACCTTCCCTTCGAGGTCCCAGGCGGTTATCCGCGGTGTGTAGGGGATGAGCTCTGGGGCCATGGAGACAGGCATGAGAGTCCAGGGCCCACCGCCCCTGGGGCTGCCTCTCCTGGTTGGTGGGGGCAGGGGGTCCCGGGGTCTAATCACTCCAGCAGGTGCCCCAGCCCCTAGGGTCTGGCCGGGTGCACCCCTCCCAGGACCCCGACTTACCCAGGCTGAGGCAGGGCTGGGGCCAGCCCAGCACCACCAAGAGCAGCAGCCAGGGGCAAGGCTGCCTGGAGGGGAGCCCCATGATGGCCTGCAGCGGGCCCACCGGCCTGCTTCCACACCCACAGCCTGGGGCCGGTCTGGCTGCCTTGGGCGGCGCCCCTCCCCACACACAGTGGGCCTGGAGGAGCTGGTTAGTCAGGCTGCCCGCTGGCCAAGGGCTGGAAAGACCTGAAAACATAAAAGCACCCCACTCCACCTCCCAGCCCAGCCCACCCCGGGGAGGGGGCTGGGTAGGGGCAGGCCAGGGCTGAGAGAGGCCCCTGGAACCCCGGGTGCCAGCCAGGTCAACCCAGAGGCCCGTGTCTGAGTTTGGGTCCCTCCCAGACACCCAGCCTTGGGGAGGAGGGCTACATGCCAGAGATTCCTACACCCCTGTACCAGGAACCTCCCTCTGGCCTTCCATCCCCACCCAGAGGAGGAAGGGGGCAGCTCTAGCTCCCTCAGGCCCCAGTGGTCCTGCCCTCCCTTCACAAGGCCACACCCTCCCTTATTTCCTTTGATCATACAGTCCGGATGGCTGGCCAGTGCCCTGCTTACATCACTCCCTTGGTTTCTCACTATGTTGTTTTTTTTTTTTNTTCAGGGGACATGCAGGAGGGCCAAAGAGCAGCTGCTAAACACATGTTCTGGAGTGTGTTCTGGCCAGGTGATTTCACTCAGCTATTCTCAAAAGAAAGTCTGGGTAAGAGAAGTGAGTGTTCGGAGTCACGTGTACAGTGCACGCCCACCCTGCAGGGACATCTGTGTGCACACTGGCCGCAGGGAACGGCCACAAGGCCACGGCCAACCACGGTGCTCTTGGGCTTGTCCCTAGACTGGGGCGCCAGTGACCCGCCTCCTCAATTCCTCAGCTGTCCACAGCTCCATCCCTCCGCCTCCTCCTCTCAAAACCTCCCACCCCTGTGTGTGCACCTGGGCATGAAGCTGGGAGGGGAAGGCCCTGCACCGAACAGGCCCCATCCCAAGGACAAGCACCCCCTCCCCACCTCCCCCCAGCAGCTGGAGAGTCAATCAGCAGAGTCACAGAGTGGCGGCAAAACAGGAGCAGAGGGAGGGACAGGGAGACTGGCCCAGTCTGGGAGGGCGACGCCGGGAGGCCTGCCTGCCTCAAGTCCGGGGGAGCTCCTGGTCCTAGCCTCTGAGACCAGAGGGGCTCTGGCGTAAACCCAAGCTCCCAGCCATCAGCCTGTGGCTACAGACTTACAAGTCTGAGGGCTCAACAGCGGGAGCCCCCTCTAGACCAGAGGAGGCCCAGTGACAGGCAGGAGGGAGCGGAGGGGTCGGGGCCGGGTGAGGGCAGCACCAGGTAGCCAGCCTAGTACCTGGAACTCTACTCTGAGGGGAGAGATCTTCCAGAAAAGCCTGGTCTAGAAGGCCACTTTGGTGACAGGAGAGTCTCCAGCTGAACCCCAAAACCCCTCCGGCAAGGCCTGTCTCAGCACCCCTTCCTCTCCCACCTCCCTGCATCCAGGTAGCCTTTCAGAACTGATGGTAACTCTCCATGATCCACTTTTCTCAAAAGAGGGCCAGCCAGGTGACTGCCTACCCCACGAAAGGACATTTGAGCCCAGGAAGGCCAGACGGTCTGCTGAATGCCATGTGTTTTCAGAGCAAACCCCGAGTGTCTCAGGAAGCGGCCCTGCCCACAGATCTAGCCCTGAGGCAGAGTAAGAAGAGGGAGCAAGGCTAGGGGTGGTGATGGCAGCTGGGCGCTTAGGGTGCCCTTCCCTGGCTTCCCTCCCCTTCTCCTCCCGACGCTCAGGCAGGCAGTGAACTTGATCAGAGCAACCGTCACCATGTGCCAGGCACTGCCCCTGTGTGTTTATTTCCTCTTCCTCCCACAACCGGTCTGCCAGGTAGGAGGCCCACTGCTCATGAATGGGGAAGCTGGCATGAGATCACAAAGCTGGTGAGCGAGTGCTGCAAACCCAGGACTGGCAGGGCCAAAGCCCTGCTCATGCCATCCGGAAGGTCCCCGAAGCAGTCACTTCTCTGGCCCACTGATGGCAGCAGAGCCACAGTTTAGAAATGACAGGCGCAGAACTTACTATGCAGCCGCTCCTCCTCTTGAATTCTCATCCGACTCACACAGCACCTTCTAACAGTTCTGAAACCCCTTCTCCCCGGCCATGTGATGGGAATGGCATGGTCGTTGGGGATCCCTCTGAGGCAGCCCCACGTGGGCTGGCCCCTCCTGAGACACACAGTGGCTCCAGTGGAAGGGACAGAGCTGTCCCCCTCCTGAGCCTGGAGCTTGTGCTTACAGTCACTGAGTCTTCCAGCACAGGCCCCTCGCGCTTCCACTGCAGCACTGAGCTCTGGGTCTCAGAGGGGAGTGGATTCCCAGGGCCAGGCTTGCTGCCGAGGGCGGGGCGGGCCACTGAGCCCAGCACCACCCACAGGCAAGGGGAGGGCGAAGGGCCGAGGTGGTCAGAGGAGAGCGGCGGGTACGGGATAGTCAGAGGCAGCGAGACTCGGAGGAGGCTGAGCAGAGGCCAGAGAGTATTTGTGAGCAGGAACTACCTTTCATGGACATTTTCCTCAATCTCTTAACTGAGCTGTGACTTTTAGAGGCCAGACAGGAGGCGGGAGGGCTGGCGGGCTGGGGTGCGTGGCTAAGACACACAGGGAGTCCAATGGCTGACATCAGAATACTCGTCATGCCTACACGGGGTGTGAGATCAGACATGCAGAGAGGGGAGAAACGTTAGAAGGAGCCGTCCGGCTCGTGACCGCCACAAATCCCGGCTGCGCCCAGGTGGCACTGTCGACGGCTGTCAGGACTCACCCATCTCCCTGGGGAATCCAGCTGCTCGAGGCTTCCAGGGCCCACCCAGACCAGCAGGGCTGAGCTCGGCAATCAGTGAAATGCCAGCTCGTGAGAGCCCCGGCCCCAAGTTCCAGGAGGGTCTCAACAAGCACCCCATCAGCCTGTGCTTAGAGCATGCAGGTGGGGAGGCCGTGGCTTCAGGAGGGCAGAGGGCAGAATGCCACCCCAAGACACATCCACAGCGGTTCTGCAGGGGGGTGCCCCTACATGCCAGCGCGAGGAAGGAGAGCAGAGGGCAGCACAGCAGGGTGCAGCCAAGCCATGGAGACGCGGATGGTCCGGAGCTCGCGGGCCTCCCTCTGTGCCCCCTCGGCCGAGCCCCCACAGCCCCGGTCGCCTGGCCCCCATGGGGTGCTGCCTGTTCTCCATGCACCACCCGGCCTGTCTAGGTGCCTTCAGAGCCATCACTGGGGGAAACAGGCAGGAATCCTGCCCCAGGGCCTGCCTCCTCACTGAGGTGTCCCCATGACCCCTGGGACCGCTCCTTGGGAGCAGCTAAGGCCCTAGGCCAGAGCTCCCTTTTCCGGTCCCCTCAGCCGAGGCTCAGACAGCTCCTCTGGCTGTGGTGGGAGCACAGGGGCGGCCCACAGCGGGAGAAGCAGCAGCAGGTGGCCACCCCGAATGGACTATCCAATCTTGTCCTTCCCCAATGCCTGCAGGGCGGACGCCCCACTCCTCAGCCTGGTGCTCCGCCCGTGCCCTAGCTGACCCTGCCCCGTGCTCCCTGAGGACCTGGAACCGGACACGTCCTCCTGCTGTTGGCACCACTCCTGCCATGCTCTCGGCTGCCCTGCGGTCAACAGCAGCCTCCTCCCTCCCCTCCCTGTCCCTGCAGCACCTCCTGCCCTGGAGAGGGGCTCTGGGCTTCCCCGCCGCCACTCCCTTAGGGAACTAACAGGTGTTCAGAATCTGGCCTGCGGTCTGGGCACCGTGGACAGGGCAGGCGGGCCTGCTGCCCGCTCCAGGGGCGATCCAGAGCAGCCAGGGGAGAGTCGGCCNTACGGGATAGTCAGAGGCAGCGAGACTCGGAGGAGGCTGAGCAGAGGCCAGAGAGTATTTGTGAGCAGGAACTACCTTTCATGGACATTTTCCTCAATCTCTTAACTGAGCTGTGACTTTTAGAGGCCAGACAGGAGGCGGGAGGGCTGGCGGGCTGGGGTGCGTGGCTAAGACACACAGGGAGTCCAATGGCTGACATCAGAATACTCGTCATGCCTACACGGGGTGTGAGATCAGACATGCAGAGAGGGGAGAAACGTTAGAAGGAGCCATCCGGCTCGTGACCGCCACAAATCCCGGCTGCGCCCAGGTGGCACTGTCGACGGCTGTCAGGACTCACCCATCTCCCTGGGGAATCCAGCTGCTCGAGGCTTCCAGGGCCCACCCAGACCAGCAGGGCTGAGCTCGGCAATCAGTGAAATGCCAGCTCGTGAGAGCCCCGGCCCCAAGTTCCAGGAGGGTCTCAACAAGCACCCCATCAGCCTGTGCTTAGAGCATGCAGGTGGGGAGGCCGTGGCTTCAGGAGGGCAGAGGGCAGAATGCCACCCCAAGACACATCCACAGCGGTTCTGCAGGGGGGTGCCCCTACATGCCAGCGCGAGGAAGGAGAGCAGAGGGCAGCACAGCAGGGTGCAGCCAAGCCATGGAGACGCGGATGGTCCGGAGCTCGCGGGCCTCCCTCTGTGCCCCCTCGGCTGAGCCCCCACAGCCCCAGTCGCCTGGCCCCCATGGGGTGCTGCCTGTTCTCCATGCACCACCCGGCCTGTCTAGGTGCCTTCAGAGCCATCACTGGGGGAAACAGGCAGGAATCCTGCCCCAGGGCCTGCCTCCTCACTGAGGTGTCCCCATGACCCCTGGGACCGCTCCTTGGGAGCAGCTAAGGCCCTAGGCCAGAGCTCCCTTTTCCGGTCCCCTCAGCCGAGGCTCAGACAGCTCCTCTGGCTGTGGTGGGAGCACAGGGGCGGCCCACAGCGGGAGAAGCAGCAGCAGGTGGCCACCCCGAATGGACTATCCAATCTTGTCCTTCCCCAATGCCTGCAGGGCGGACGCCCCACTCCTCAGCCTGGTGCTCCGCCCGTGCCCTAGCTGACCCTGCCCCGTGCTCCCTGAGGACCTGGAACCGGACACGTCCTCCTGCTGTTGGCACCACTCCTGCCATGCTCTCGGCTGCCCTGCGGTCAACAGCAGCCTCCTCCCTCCCCTCCCTGTCCCTGCAGCACCTCCTGCCCTGGAGAGGGGCTCTGGGCTTCCCCGCCGCCACTCCCTTAGGGAACTAACAGGTGTTCAGAATCTGGCCTGCGGTCTGGGCACCGTGGACAGGGCAGGCGGGCCTGCTGCCCGCTCCAGGGGCGATCCAGAGCAGCCAGGGGAGAGTCGGCCGGGGGCGCCAACAGGCCCCACTGCGGCCCCCGCCGGAGAACAGAGGTTCTCAGCAGAGCCCACACGCCCAGCACAGGACAGCAGCAGAGGCTGGCAGCCCGGGCAGCACTGGGCGCACTGTGCTGGCAGCTCCACAGAGACACCAGAGTGCCCATCAGAACACCGAGGCTGGACGCTGGGCACTCGTTCCGCAGGCAGTGCGATGCCACAGCATCCCAAGGTTGTTCCTGGGCTCCAATGTGGCTCCCTTGGGAACTAAACATTGGGATCACCAGCAGGCATGGGGTGCAGACAGATGGAAAGAGAGCAGTTCCTGGTGGGAATCCAGGAGTTGTGTGTGCCGACTGGTTTATTCCCCCAGAAGCCACTGGACCCTGCCATCAACCAGACCCCTCTCCCAGCTGCCCCTCCTTGACCACCCATCTAGAACGGCCACGTTCCCTTCCAGCTCATCTCCTTCACTCTGTTCCATTCTCAGCACCAGATGTAACGTGGGCTTCTGTCTTTGTGACTGTCTTCCCTGGTCACAGGGGAGACCCAGTCTCTGCCTGCTGGGGAGCAGACATCCTTGAGGCCACGCCATCAGCCCCGCGAGAGGCCGGCGTGGACAGCGCTGCTGCTGTTTCTAACAAAGGACCCGCTCCTCCTCATTCAAGCCACAGACAGTGAGTCTCAGTTCACACGCCTGCGGAGAAGCAGCCCTGGCTGTGCCGGTCTGCCTTTTTGTGAAAAAGTGTGAGGGTCATCCCGCAGCCAACACGTCACAAAAGCGGCATCCAGTGGAGAGGATGGGAGGAGGGCCACAAGGGGCCATCACAACTTCCCCAAGAGCTAGGGCTCAGGGATGCAGCCCCCCAAACTCCTAACATCTCCAAACAACTGTAACAGGGCGGACAAGCACAGCTTTTCCTGCTCTCATCTTGGTCTGCCAGAGCCCCCGGCAGGTCCCACAGCCGGTCAGACGTGCGAACACCCCCTTTCTGATGCCCAGCGTTGGCCTTTCGTCAAATGACTGGGCTAAGGTGCCAGCCTACCCTCCTCCTGCCCTGGCCTTACTAACCTGGCTTTGAGGCTGTTACCCCACCCTCAGGCCTGACCGGCCTTGGCAGGTCCTGGCAGCGTAAAATGCAGACATTCTTCCTCCCTTGCTGGTTGGGAGCATGGCCCCGGCCTGAGGGGCCCACTCCTCCCCATGGTCCTGAGGAAGGGGTCCTGGCCAGGCAGCAGGCAGTGAAGCCATCCCCCGAGGCACTTGGCAGATGGGGAGGCGGCCCCTCCTCCAGTGCAGGGCGCACACAGCCCTTTGGCAGCACGGCTGCTGGCCAGGAGCCTGCCTGAGAACCCCCGTGCCCAGGTGCTCACCTCAGTGCGGCACGAGTGCTCCCAGATCTGTGACCAAATCCACAACCACTGCCCAGCTGAGACTCTCCAGCCCCTGCTTTCTGGGGGTGGGCCGGGGTCCCTGGTCCCCTGGCGCCCCACACAGCCGCCCCAGCAACAGTGCGAGCCAGAGCCCTGCGTTCAGGGGAGGCGGTGTTCGGCCACCGACTGGTCTACTCCTTCCTCGCCAGAACCTGCTCCTGAGCTTCGGGGTCTGTCTCCCTGACAAGCAAATGGGAGGTTAAAACACCTCCAGGATGGCTCTGAGAGCAAAGGTGGCGGGGATACAGAGAACAAGGCCAGGAGAGAGCCCTGGCCTCAAGAGATCCTCAGCACCCCGGCCACTGCCGAGCTGCGGGCAGAGGCGACGACGCTGGCATTAGGCCCTCAGCGACCGAAGAGCTGAACGGGGCTGGGCACCTGCAGGCCGGGCTTGCTCCCGCAACCTCTCTCCAGCAGTACGTGTATGCGCGTGCACGCGCACTCACACACACACCCATCTGAAGTGCCTGGGCTATGTGATGCCACGAGAAGACCTAAACTGGGCAGGAACTACCTAGTCATCTTTGCTCGCTGTTCTCTCTGCCCCACCAGAGGGCTGATGGCTAAGCAGGTGCGTGTGTTCCAGAGGGCTTGCTGGGCAGCATGTCCCCTCCCGGGCCCTTCCTGGCCCTACTCTCTTATCTCTACATCTCTGACTGGTCCTTCCATGTCCTTCAAGTGCTCTTCTTCCTGGTGGTCCAACCAGTCTCTGTAAGCTCGCATACTCCTGGGCGGGCAGACACAGCCCCTACTCCACCTCACAATGGTCTTCCGAGCTGCCCATCCAAACTCCCTCGCCTCCAGGACAGCTCCACCGGCCACAGCCATGGACCCACCAGACTTGGGAGCAGCACAGTGTCATAGCGAAGAGCCCAAGATTCTGAGGCCAAGAACACCTGGGGCTGAATCCCACTCTGTCCAGGACTGGCTGCCTGGCCTTGGGAGGTTTCTGGAATTCTTAGTGCATCCATTTCCTCAAATGTAAAATGAGAATTGAAGTTCCTCCCCCACAGAGCTGCTACCGGGATGAAATGAGTCGCCTCCTTAGTCACAAGGACTTCTCTGTCGGCAGCACACACCAGGCCTCATTTTATTTCTTCCATCTCACAACCAGTCCAATCACTGAGTCAGAAACCCTTACCACCACCCACTGCCACAGCCCTAGTCAGTGGTCAGCTGGCCTGGGGCACGAAGCCTAGGTCCACAGGGCCTCTCTGCNATCTCACAACCAGTCCAATCACTGAGTCAGAAACCCTTACCACCACCCACTGCCACAGCCCTAGTCAGTGGTCAGCTGGCCTGGGGCACGAAGCCTAGGTCCACAGGGCCTCTCTGCCTCCAGCCTGGGCCCCTCCAACCCGCCCTGTGCTATCACAGTGACTCATCCAGCACACGGACTGGCTAGCTCCCTCCCCTGCCTCCACCTCTAAATGATGGCAGTTCACCAGACGCCTCGGTGTACCTTCATGCCATAGTTTACATTCCCCCTAAGTTAAAAAACAACTCTCAGTGGCTTCCCATCACCCACAGAAGGAATTCTGAAAACAGTTCAAAGGGGCAGGGTTAACAAACGACCTAGTGAGACACAAAAGCCACTTGCTCAAAACATGAACTCCAGCCAAAAAAGTTGGAGGAACTCCCCAAAGCACCCCTGTAGAGAAATGCCTAAAGCATGTTGGAACAGAAAAGCGACTCCTGAACCATAACCCAAGGTGATATGAAAATGTAAAAGATGGAGAAAGTTGGCACTGGGCATCCATCATCATCAAGTATGATCCCCTCAACACTGAGACAAATAAGGGGGCACCCAGGCTCACTCACGGGGGGTGGGTCATCATCAATGAAAAAAGGCACTGCCCCCCAAGGAGCCCCTGTGGGTTTCCACCAGAACAGAGGGTCAGAAGACCCCCTCCCCGAAATCTCCTCCCCCTACCCCACACATTACNAAGTCTTAGTTGCAGCATGTGGGATCTAGCTCCCTGACCAGGGATTGAACCAGGGACCCTTGCACTAGGGGCTCAGGGTCTTAGCCACTAGACCATCAGGGAAGCCATTATATTTTTAAATGGTAATAAATCCATGCCAGTATGGGTTGTGGGGAGCCCCACATTGGAGATGGCTGATGCAGATGGCCCAAGATGCCTGCCACTTCCTCCTCGTTCCAGTGACTGTGTCCTCCAGCCCTGCTCATGTTCAAAATGATACAAGATGAAGGGTCCACAGTCCCTAACTGGAGCTCCCTGAGGATAGGGCCTGGGTTCCCTGGGTTCCTGGCACAGCCAGGAACTGGAAAGGTGCTCAGGAAATGAAGAACGCCTCCAGCCTGCTGTGCTACCCTTGCAACGGCCAACAGCCCAGCCGCCACCTGCTGGTGGCAAATGCTTCTGGGAGCTCCTCCAGGCCCCTGCCTATCGCCAGCCTCGGGGCACAGATGCCGCAGGTGGACGCAACAGGGAGCTGGCTGGTTCTGGTCCACATCAGAAAATCTCATACTGGCTGGTACTGGTTTTTACTTCTGGACTTTACGCTTCCTGCTGCCCATGTCTACCATCAGCCCCAGGGGGACAATGGAACTGGGCCTGGATGCTCTGCTAAGGTGGTGGGGGAAGGGCTGGGCGTGCAGGACACCCGGGCTAAGGCTTTGGCCCCACTAAGCTGTTTAATTTGAAGCCACACCCTACCCCCTTCCTGAGTGTGTTTCTTCAATTCTCAGGTTCTAGAAGTGAACGACTTGGAGAAGATACAGTACTTGGAGGCGTCCTTCACCTCCTAAGCCAACTCAACAAGGAGCAATGAGCCAGGAAGCGGGAAAGCCAAAGCCTGGCTCTGCTGCTCCAAGGGGCGACCCAGCGGGCTGGGCACCACGGGCCCACCAGGGCCAGGGCAGTGGGGTCTCCCCTTGCTGGCGAGAGGTCCGTATCTGAGAGAGAAAGCCAAGGCTCAGGTTCTACCACAAGAATGAGAGCAGAAAGCAGAAAGGCAGTAAGGCTTCCAACAGGCAGCTCACCCGGGAAGTGGGACCAGGAACTGTCAAAGTTCCATCTGCCTAGGGGTCTCCCGGTGTTACTTCCACTGTGACTTTCCCCAGCTCCTCCCCCATACGTTTCTCTGCTGTGATCAGAAGGGACAGAGAAACTATCCAGCGGTTTCCACAATGGGGACTCAGAGAGGCAGACAGAGCCTCGGAGGTCACGGATCCCCCCCGCACTGTCTGCTAAGAGCTCAGACTGGCAGAATGTTCCCTGCTGTGGGCACCGTTTGCCCATGAAGTGCCCTTCTGAGAATTCCTTCCTGTCAGCCTGCTGCCCGCCTGTTGGGTTCCTGGGTCTACCTACTAGGCCCTCCCTGCCTTTCCCATCTGAGAAACCATCTCCAGGAGCTTCTAAGTGGAGATGAGAACACAGAGATTCTCATCGTCTACTCGGACAGAATTGGACAGTCCTGGACAAGGGGCAGAGCTAGGAGGCGGGAGAGCAAGGCATGCAAAGCCTCCCTCCAGCTCCCCACGGGGGACCCTCTGAGGACGTGCAGTACAAGGCGCTTAAGGTGCAGACAAGAGCCTGGGGACCCCACTGCCAGTGGCCACTGCAGGACACGTCGAGTCCCCTTTCCCAGCTTTACTTTCTCTCTCTGTAAGATGAAAATAATCCCTCAAGGCCCCCTGGGTGGCTGCCAGGCTCAGTGTGCAGTACGATCCAAATGCCTGCTGTGTCCCAGGTCCCAGTGGAGTGGCGGTTCTGGAGAGTTGTGGGGCCCTCACCAAATCCTGACCAACACAGCCCTGTCAGAGCAAAGGGAAACTTCTGCAACTGCCATGGCCAAGTTGGTAATCTTAAAAGGGGAAAAGAGAGATGTGGAGAGAGAACAGAGCTGAGCCGAAGGCTCAGTAAGCGAGTCAGGAGTCAGGTCCTGCTGGAGTCCAGGACCCAAGCCCACAAGTTTAAAGAGCCTGACTGATAGAAGGAGGGAGCAGGGTGCAACTTACCAAGGCTGGGAGAACAGCAGCGACAAGAAGAGAGTAGATGGACGAAAATGAGAGCTGTTTTTCTAGGCCAGGTGAGTGCAGGGGCAAAGACTCCCGAGGCCTCGCTACAGTGAAGCTACAACAGAG
Organism: Raphicerus campestris; assembly: GCA_006410735.1. Lineage (NCBI taxonomy): Eukaryota > Metazoa > Chordata > Mammalia > Artiodactyla > Bovidae > Raphicerus > Raphicerus campestris. The sequence goes on along the minus strand of SJYW01003235.1, from coordinate 306,168 downwards.
GGCTGCTTGTAATCATTGCCCCAAGTCAGCAGAGAGCTAACACCTCTATTAAACATCGGCACACCCGCTATTAAACGTGTGCGTGACACATTTTGCAAAATCTTCTATCCAACATCAATGAAATACAAGTCTTGGTGCTTAAAGGGATAAACTTCAGCTACCAGGAAATTTACTTAAACCCAGCGGCTCAGTGACAAAGCACATGTCTTCCCGATGGATTACTCAGAGAGAAAGGCTCCTGGGGCACAAGGCAGGTCCGTCAGCCGAGGTTTTACCAGGATTGAGCAGGAAGGGATTTGAAACTACGTGGGTTCCAAAAAAAGAACCCACAGGGGCTCCACAAATTTTCATTTTGCTCACTCACAGGTCCTTCCCAGGGGCTACCAGTGAACGCTGCTGGTTCCCAGGTTTTCCCAGGCCGTGGCGCTGCCCACACCATCGCCTTCCCCTCCTCACACCTGGTGACTTTCACCTGATGCTGCTGATGTTCACTTGGCCTGGAGAAACTGCACCACAGCCGCTAGAGAACTGAGGTGCCAAGTGTTTTCAAATCCTCCCAGCCCGGCTGGGTGAAGAGGTCAGGGATTAATCAGACCCTTTCTGGCTCTACAACAGCGGTTCGAGACGGCTGACTATAGAAGGCAGCACGAGTTAGACGCAGGAAGACTGACCCCTGCCAGTGAAAGACGCCCCTCCCCGCTCCTGAAGAGATGGTCCAGGGGGTCAAAGTGAACCCCCGTCAGGAGGCAGGCCCCTCTGACCCTGCTGCACCTACCAGAGCTGGCTGGCCCAGTTCCCACCTGGTTCACAAGGCAGGGTGGCAAGGCAAGCAGCAACACGCACGACTAAGCGGCAGAGGTGGGGCTACCTGGCCCCGCAGCCTTCCCTTCTGCAACCTGCCTGGACGGGGCCCTCAGGCTGGGGAGGGGAGACTCCAGAGAAATCTCAGGGGAGACCAATGGGAGCCCTGTGCCTAAGAAAGCAACAAAGCCCAAGTGGTCGCCTGGCTCCTCCCAGAATCCCAGCTCTAAAAACTTCAAGAAACCTGCCTCAGTTAATGCGTCAGCACACAAGCCCCAGGAGGCTGGGCAAAGCTGACAGAGTCGTAAAAGTGGCTTCACCCTTAGTGATAACCCTTCTGGGCTGGCAGATATGACGTGTTTTTCTCTAAAACAGACTGACCCACATACTGGAAGGGGCCTCGCAGGGCACTGGGAAGGACTGGGTTGGCACAGAGCCCAGCATGCTTATGTCTCTGGGGAAGGCCCAAGCCTTATCCATGCTTCCAATTCACAGAAAGACCTCAGATCCATGAGCCCCAACTTCAGAAAGGAAAAGACGTGCAGGAAGACACTAGGACGCAGTGGGCCCACCCTCTTCTCTGCAGCGGCAGCCTCTGCACGCACCCATCAGGACGCCCTCTCTCTCACTCCGTCTTTCAGATGGCTTCCAGAGCTCCATGTGCCCCACGTGGCCCGCAAGGGGCCTGGGTTTGAGCCCAGCTCTGCCATGTCCTGGCTGTGCTGCCAACCTCACCAGCCTCAACATGCTCCCCTGGAATCTGGGGACATCACCCACCACAGGCCATTGGGAGGATCCGGGAAACCTGAGCCTGGCTGTAATGGGGGCTCAGTGAGCGAAGCTGTCATTGTCTTATTGAAGCCAGNAGGCTGGGAGAACAGCAGCGACAAGAAGAGAGTAGATGGACGAAAATGAGAGCTGTTTTTCTAGGCCAGGTGAGTGCAGGGGCAAAGACTCCCGAGGCCTCGCTACAGTGAAGCTACAACAGAGGGCTGCTTGTAATCATTGCCCCAAGTCAGCAGAGAGCTAACACCTCTATTAAACATCGGCATACCCGCTATTAAACGTGTGCGTGACACATTTTGCAAAATCTTCCATCCAACATCAATGAAATACAAGTCTTGGTGCTTAAAGGGATAAACTTCAGTTACCAGGAAATTTACTTAAACCCAGCGGCTCAGTGACAAAGCACATGTCTTCCCGATGGATTACTCAGAGAGAAAGGCTCCTGGGGCACAAGGCAGGTCCGTCAGCCGAGGTTTTACCAGGATTAAGCAGGAAGGGATTCGAAACTACGTGGGTTCCAAAAAAAGAACCCACAGGGGCTCCACAAATTTTCATTTTGCTCACTCACAGGTCCTTCCCAGGGGCTACCAGTGAACGCTGCTGGTTCCCAGGTTTTCCCAGGCCGTGGCGCTGCCCACACCATCGCCTTCCCCTCCTCACACCTGGTGACTTTCACCTGATGCTGCTGATGTTCACTTGGCCTGGAGAAACTGCACCACAGCCGCTAGAGAACTGAGGTGCCAAGTGTTTTCAAATCCTCCCAGCCCGGCTGGGTGAAGAGGTCAGGGATTAATCAGACCCTTTCTGGCTCTACAACAGCGGTTCGAGACGGCTGACTATAGAAGGCAGCACGAGTTAGACGCAGGAAGACTGACCCCTGCCAGTGAAAGACGCCCCTCCCCGCTCCTGAAGAGATGGTCCAGGGGGTCAAAGTGAACCCCCGTCAGGAGGCAGGCCCCTCTGACCCTGCTGCACCTACCAGAGCTGGCTGGCCCAGTTCCCACCTGGTTCACAAGGCAGGGTGGCAAGGCAAGCAGCAACACGCACGACTAAGCGGCAGAGGTGGGGCTACCTGGCCCCGCAGCCTTCCCTTCTGCAACCTGCCTGGACGGGGCCCTCAGGCTGGGGAGGGGAGACTCCAGAGAAATCTCAGGGGAGACCAATGGGAGCCCTGTGCCTAAGAAAGCAACAAAGCCCAAGTGGTCGCCTGGCTCCTCCCAGAATCCCAGCTCTAAAAACTTCAAGAAACCTGCCTCAGTTAATGCGTCAGCACACAAGCCCCAGGAGGCTGGGCAAAGCTGACAGAGTCGTAAAAGTGGCTTCACCCTTAGTGATAACCCTTCTGGGCTGGCAGATATGACGTGTTTTTCTCTAAAACAGACTGACCCACATACTGGAAGGGGCCTCGCAGGGCACTGGGAAGGACTGGGTTGGCACAGAGCCCAGCATGCTTATGTCTCTGGGGAAGGCCCAAGCCTTATCCATGCTTCCAATTCACAGAAAGACCTCAGATCCATGAGCCCCAACTTCAGAAAGGAAAAGACGTGCAGGAAGACACTAGGACACAGTGGGCCCACCCTCTTCTCTGCAGCGGCAGCCTCTGCACGCACCCATCAGGACGCCCTCTCTCTCACTCCGTCTTTCAGATGGCTTCCAGAGCTCCATGTGCCCCACGTGGCCCGCAAGGGGCCTGGGTTTGAGCCCAGCTCTGCCATGTCCTGGCTGTGCTGCCAACCTCACCAGCCTCAACATGCTCCCCTGGAATCTGGGGACATCACCCACCACAGGCCATTGGGAGGATCCGGGAAACCTGAGCCTGGCTGTAATGGGGGCTCAGTGAGCGAAGCTGTCATTGTCTTATTGAAGCCAGATGGGTCCTCTGGAAAAAAACACTAGAGGCCCCAGAAGCTGCCAAGGAGGTCTCACACTGGGAAGCTTTGGCCATCCTCGTGGTCAGGAGAGCTGGGGTGGGTGAGCGAGGTGGCACCAAGATGCTGACTTTCCAGGGAACAGGGCAGCCACAGGTCCCCATGTCCAGTCACTGCCTGCTGAGGTCACCCTCTCTCAGAAATCTGCCCTCATCCCGGCCACCACTGTGAATCCTCAAAATGTTCTGCAGGCCCCAGACTCTCAATAATGATCAATGCTGAGGCCCCTGGTCAGGGACAGGTGTCTGAGCACCCCAGAAGCATCCACCACTGGCCACTCCAGGGTTTTCCCACTTTGAAGTGTCACCTAACTTAGACGGGGCCCATTTCCTCACTTTCTCGGGGTGTCCTAGGGACCTGACTGCACCCCAGGGGCCAGCACAGCAGCCAGCCTACCTCACCTGCTGCCACCCCACACGCTCAGCGTTTTGCTCTTTCCTCAACCAACTGTTAAACACCAAAACTGGGCTCCAGCCTTCCCCACTGGGCTCGGGGAGAGGACTAGCCCTTCCGTGTCTGTGATTTCAGGGCCGGGCACACAGCGGGAGTCAGTGAAATGTCCTCATGTACCCAGCTAGGGCACACACGCACAGCCAAAGGATCTAACTGCTCAGAGAGCCTGATTCTCCTGCGCCAACGAACAGATCACTGGGTGCTAACCCACGTGGCAACTACCAGCACTCACGCGCCAGAGGTCGTGGAGGCAGGGGACACAAAGCTGCAGATGGCCGTGGTCCCCTGGCACCACGTGACGCACACAAAGGACATGAAGAAGTAGTGGGGACCGCCGAGGAGGCAGGCGCCAGGTCTTCCCAGCATTGGGGGAGCTTTCCCAGCTAAACAAGGGTGGAAACCCAAGGCCCTGACAAAGTGCATGGCCGGACACAACAGCCGTCAGGAACGCAAGATACCTGGCTGCGCCAGTGGCAGATGGTCCTGAGGGCTGGTGCTGCGATGCCAGGTGGGAGAGGCTGGAGCGGCAGAGGGGCGCGCTCCCCAGGGAGGGCGGCACCACAGCCCAGGGGTTGGTGGTGTTTAGCCTGGGCGCAGATCTGGCCCCGGAGAGGGAGGGCTTGTTGTACGGAGCAAAGGCCTGGTGGGTCCCCCAAACAATGGCAGTCCTGTGGGGGGGCTGGGGGACGGGGTAGGCGGGGAGGTTGGTCATGGAGTGGCGGTAGCGGCCTGACACGGGGCCAGTGGTACCACCGCTGAGGCACTGTTGGCAAGAGCAGGCCACGCCCGTGTGGCCTGGCGGGGCAATGACAGTGGTCACCGGGTACGGGGGCCCCGCCTGGCGCCGCACGCTCCGGCAGAAGCTGGAAGTCTTGTTGGTCTGCGTGTGGGTGGCGTAGTTGACGGTGTAGTTGTACCCCAGGGGCGCCAAGTCCACGAGTTGGTTGCCCCGGGCCACCTGCTGCTCCAGGTAGTCGCAGACGCTGGCCTCGTAGGCTGTCCAGGAGTTGTCGTCACCCAGCCACTCCCAGATGACGCCCCGGCCGGGGGCCGAGTGCTGCGGGAACAGGTGCCTCCGCACAGCCCGCATGGTGCCTGTGTTAAACGGAGGGACGCACGTCAACAGCTCATCTGCTGGCCCCTCACCACCCTCAAACCAGGGGGAGTTTAAAATTCTCTTTGTTCCCTACAGCCAACATAAGATAATGTGGTCACAGTCTATATACATGGGTCATGCTGCTGTCTGGCCTAAAGGCTGACACTGATGACTCTCTCCAAATTTGGGATGAAAGGTAGAGTGCACTCTCTGTGCAAAGAAACTGCAGTCCAAAGGGATGAAGTGGCAGAAAGGAACTGGCTTTCCTCAACGGGACTAGAGGACACTGGATGCTTAAAGACCAGCTGTGGCTCAGGCTCAACGAGGCTTCTCAAAACATTCCTAAAGGTGAAACCTGTGAGGGCTGACCGAAGAAACCAGAACAAAAATGTCTGAAGAAGATGAAATCATCTATTAATCCAACCACTGAGCAGAAAGCACACTTTGTATACTGCAATATATTCCTACCCGTCTAGTCTTCTAAGCACATACGTTTAGGTGCAGCTGACAATCAGTGAAAACTTTTCCTATTTCCATGTACTATACTGTAAGTAGTTCTTAGGTTTCTAAGACTCTGTGAAACTCATTAACTTTTTTTGTAATTTTTTTTTTGGCCCCATGGCATGTGAGATCTTAGTTCTCCCACCAGGGATGAAACCTGTGACCCCTTGCAAAGTGGAAGCACAGAGTCCTAACCACTGGACAGCCAGAGAAGTCCCAGAAACTCATTAACTTTTACAGACTTTTCTTACATGGATGTACCTGGATTCCCTTGGACTTCTCAGGTAGCAACTATTAGGAAACACCTGTGGTTAGCTTATATGAATAAACCAAATTGCATGATTATGGAAAGGAGAAAGGAAAAAATCAATTTGGGCCATGCTTCCAACATTACTTGCCGAAAGATGATCACTGTGATTACCCTCTACCTGGTCTCTTGACCTCAGCAGCCAGAGCGATACATTTAACCCCCAAATCAGATGATGTCTCTCTTCCGCCCAAGTCCTCCCTGGCCTCCTCCTTTCAGAAGAAAAGCTGAAGTCCCTTCAAGGGACAGAAAAGCCCTGCACGAGCTGCCCCTCCCCCTGGCCTGTGCCTGGCCCTTCCTGGAGACCAGGCCACGCAAGCTCTAACTTCAGAATAACCTCTCCCTACACTTTACACAACCTCATCAACATAAACACTCACTGACCCAACCATACATGGGTCACGAATTATTTATCTTGCTCGCTGTCTTTCTCGGTGACTGCAAATGTCAGGAGGGCCTGGACTTTTATCTGCATCCGCTGCCTGGAAGCCCGAGTCCTCACACCCCCGAGGAGGCTGCTATGGGATCAGAGCCGGATTCTTCAGGCTGCAAACCAGTGCATTTTGGGCCAACAGTTCCTCGTCGTGGGGCCAGTCCTGAATGCTGTAGGATGTTTATTTTGTAGCATCCCAGGCCTCTACCCACTAGATGCTGGTAGCACCCACCTCACAGTGCTGACAGTCAAAAATGCCCCCACATGTTGCCCAGTGTTCCAGAAGACAAAGTCACCCTCAGCTGAGACTGATTTAGAGAGACAGGCACAGCTCTGGGAAGAAGGTGGCGGCCCCATTCTTGGGAACACTGATCACTGCTGCTGCAGCAGCTCAGTCGCTTCAGTCGTGTCCAACTCTCTGCAACCCCATGGACCGTAGCCTGCCAGGCTCCTCTGTTCGTAGAATTCTCCACGCAAGGACACTGGAGTGGGTTGCCATGCCCTCCTCCTGGGGAACTTCCCGATCCAGCGATTGAACCCAGGTCTCCTGCATTGCAGGTGGATTCTTTACCACTGAGCCACCGGGAAGCCCCTACTATTAATATACATACAGGAAAGAAAGAAACATGAGTGCACAGGAGAGTGGGGCAACCACCCAGGTGACGCAGCTGTCCTTCAGGAGCCAGAACTCATCACCAGACCCTCTTCCCTAGCACGGTGTGCCACCCCCATGCTGGCTGGCCTGCTTGCCTGCTGCTTGCTAGACCTTCGAATCTCTACAGGCAGTTCTACTTTGGGAGACAAGGTCAAGGGGCTGGGACGGCCTCTGCACTGTGTTTCAAGGCACCCTGTACCACAAAGCAGTACCTCACACACTGCGTGGAACCCGCTATCACTCAGCGTCGCCTCCTGACCCTGTGCGTTTCAGAGGCAGGATGACGCTGAGAGTCAACTCTGTGACCCGAACACGGAGCACAATGCCTGGTCCGAAGCAGACACCTCGACACGCTAGAGGCAGGAAGGGTCTTACCGGTGTCCTGGCGGAACTGTGTCCAGCTGGGGAGGTCGATGATGTAAGGAGCCAGCGAGGGGTCAGCTTGGCCTAAGGGGATGCTGTGGGCCAGGCTCCCCAGTCCGAAGCGCTGGCCCTTCTGCTGCACAAACTGCTGCTCGATGTAGCTGCAGACAGCGGCGCTGTAGGGGTGCCAGGTGCCCAGCCCGTCCTGCCATTCCCACACGGCCACTGCCACCGGGCTGGTGTACACCTGAGCCAGGGAAGGGCTTGGGGCCATGGCCATCTTCCCCAGGACTCCCTGACTTCCTCAACGGCTTCAGACCACACTGGGCTGGAGTCTCGGGTTCATTGCCCAGTGCTGCCAGGAGACCTGTAAACAAGACAGACAAGCGGTTACCCACACTCACGGTGGCACTGCCCGGGTCGGTGCAGGGCAAAGATTGTACTTTTCCAGTCACTTTTTCCCTAATACCTTAAAAGCTTCGTGAACCAAATACCTCGCCCTGTCTCTCTGCTTAGGCAGCCAGTAAGAATCCAGTGTCAACCTAGCAGGGCTCTTGCCTCTACAAATGTCCGGGAAGGCACAGTGACTTAATTCTCGGTGCTAACCACCAGCCCTGCTTCTGTCCTTTTGCCAATACTTTCCCTCTGGCCCAGCTACTAAGTGTATCTTTTGACAGCATATTTCACGAGTTGCCTCAAATCCTTCATGGACTGGGGCCATGAGGACGCTTTACACCTGTGTGGGGATGCCACAGTTTCCAAAGTAGGTTTGTTAAGACACAAAACAATACCTGCTGTGTTACAGATTAGAAAAAAAAAAAAAAACAGAGTCTCAGAAAGGACCAGGGGCTCAAGGGCAGCCCGGGGTCAATGGTAGAGCAGGGACTCAAAGCTGGGGTGGGTACCAGCCCCACCCAGGCCTCCAGGGCCCCCTGGGCTCCCACACCATTAACTGTGCAGCCCAAGACAGACATCCAAATCCCTGGGCACCGAGGTCCTCCCTCTCTGGCCTCTCTGAGCCCCATTCCTGGGTCCTGGGCCTCGCTGACCAGCGGCCAGTTCCAGAGACTTTACACCCATCTCCCAGGGCCTCCTCCCAGTCACCCCCACCTAGCTGCATTATTCGGGGTTTTCCCAGGCCACCCGTCACATGAACTTCTCCTCCACGGCACCATGGAATATATACAGGGGTGATGGTGGTCCTGGTCTTTCTGTCCCCCTCAGACGGCAGACACCCCGCGAGTCGGCCTTGAAGACAAGCCCCATCACGGGCCATGTCACGCAGCATGAGTTTGACAGGGATTAGCTCCGAGCACAGCTGAATTCAGGAGCAGATGACGATTCCAGTGCCTGCAAGTGTCTGAACGAGAGGGGGGGCTATGGACACAGGGTGGCAGTGCCCAGACCACCAGATCCGGGGGTGCAAGGGGAACGGGGCTGACGTTCAGTGACGAACACCAGAGGGACCTGTCTCAGTTAAGCGGAACAGACTGTCAAGGTGGCATGTCTCCCACTTCATGGACAGGAAACGAAAGCTCGGAGAAGTCAGAGCATTACTGAAGGCCACACATACAGTGCTGAGTGACAGCACAGGGTGCAGACCCAGACCAACCTGAGCTAACGCCCTTTCTCAGCAGGGAAAGCTCAGTCTGGGCTCTACCTCGAGCTCTGCTTTCAGGCTCCGCATAGGGAGGAGAGGAGGGGGCCAGAGGGGGATGGAAAGAGGAGCCTGCGTCTCAAGCCGTGAGCATCCTCAGCTGTGACACCCACGGAGGGCCCTGGTGCCAAGAGGGTCCCAGTTACGGCATCTAGCTCCAGTTCCCACCCAGCACCCTTAAGCACAGGCATCGAATTTTGTTCCCACTTAGCAGACGAGGAAACTGAGGCCCTGAAATTTTCAGAAACTTGCTTACATGGCCACTAATGAGGCCAGGACCCTGGGCTTCCGCTGCTGTCCCCGAGAGTGCACTCCAGCAGGGTTTCCGTAAGAAGGCTGAGACCATCTGCCCCACGAGAAAGGCAGACCTGGGGCAGCACGTGGAAAGGAAGAGGCATGGGCTCTGGCGCCCACACTGCTTACTCGCTGCGCTCCACTCGCTGTGTCTTCTGATGAAGGTGGCCAGGCCCTCCCAGCCTGACTTCCCGTGGACACAGCCACACCACCCTCTACTCTAAGTGCACTCCTCAGACTCAGACGGACAGGTCCCTTTCCCTGCCCCCTCCATGCTACCCCTGCCTATCCCTCGGGTCTGGGGGAGGAGCGGTGGCCCAGGGCGGCTCCGTGCTACCTGAGAGCACAGGCAGTGAGTCAGGCCAGAGATAACTCTGAGCACACCTAGGGGAGCCAAGCCCGCCCCTGAGCTGCAACCACTTCAACAGATGCACACCCCCCACCCTGGAGAACCAGACCCGGGATGCCCTTGAGATGGCTGGAGGGTTTATTAGCTCAGCGCCTGCAATTAGAGGTCCCTGGAATGACATCCAGGTACAAATCACAGGACTGGTTTCGGGGCCAATTACTTCTGAGCCCAGACTTTCCCCCAGCACCTTCTGACAGGCATCACTCATTTCTCAGCCGGAGGGGGAGCCTCCCAGTTACCAGCACATGCGGTATGCTCCAGCATGTCCCCACATCCCCAGGTGAACTGACTTGGAGAAGTCTGCCAAACAGCCTGAGAACTCCGCTCGAGAACCTCAGCTAGAGCTGCAGACTGCAGGCACACCACAGTCCAGGCTGGCAGGGTCCTGGAGACCCAGAGATGAGAAAGACCCAGCACACGGCCTCTCCGTGACCGGCCACTGACCCACTAATACAAGGCCTCCACTTTTTGTCCAGCTGCATCAAATCCCAGCAAGTCCCAAAACATCTGGAGCCGTTTCCTACCTCCCAGCCGTGGACCCTGCTGCTCGTGTCCCGAGTCCCATCCTCTCTGCATCTGAGCCCCCAGCAAACTTGCCCAGGCTCAGCCAGAGCCCCCTTCCGAGACCTCTGACCAGGTGCTTGCCAGAAAATGCTGACTCCACCCTCCTGTGTGTCCTCACCGCATATCCCACTTATCCAAACAGGACCACACTGATTGGTTTCAGCCTCTGTCCCCCCTCCCACATCGTCCTAATGGGAACTCCCTGAGGGCAGAGCTGAGGCTGACCCAAAGCTGGAGCTGCAGTTCTTCAAACACCCCAAATCCCAGAGGGGCCGAAACACACACAACACGGGAGGAGCAGCTTTCACTCCAGGGCCTGGGGCGAGGCCCAGGATGCCCACGGCTGCTCCCCTCAAAGCCAGCAATCATGAACATGCGGCAGCCACTCAGGGCACCATTCTCTGCTACAGCCTCAACCACTCCCAAGCCGCAGTTCAAAAATCTAATTTGTTTTGGCTCTTAATGATGGGACTATTTAGGGTGCTCTTAATTATGAAAACTATTATTCTAATTGGCCATGGGAAAAAGAGCCTCAGTCTGGGGGCCACCTAAATACTTTACAATAATGGAATAAGGGAATTCTGAAATAAATTATGGTACATCCCAATGATGGAATGTGAGTCTTTAAAAGGCTTTCAGACCTAGGATAACTCTCCTGACAAATTAAAAACATAGGGTATGTAAGCACGCACACTGTGCTCTCAGGTAGGCAGGTGCACCGTTTGCTGAACGTCTGTCTACTACGAGGCAGGCACTCTACCCAATGTCCTGTCATCCTGCTCTCTCAACCCTCAATCGCCCCTGAAGGTAGAAATTATCCCCATTTTACAGACACAGGAACTGAGGCCAAAAGAAATAAAAATGTATTCAAGGTCAGGTGGCTGGTCTGTGACACCATGAAACCCATGTTCTTTCTACCTTATATAAGCGAATTTTTACAAGGCTGGAAGGAACAACTCTTGACATGTTACTAGGGGCGATGGAGTTGAGTACGGGATATATGTTCTTTACTTCTCTCTATACTGGCAGATGTTCTACAACGATCATATTACTTACGATGACTGGACCAGAATTATCTTTAAAAAATGTATTAACAACTTGACCACAAGAAAAACCATCCTGCCTTCCCTTGCATTCTTCCCTCAGATTTAGCCACAACCAACCCCTTCCTGGCCCCTGGGGTCCCAAGGCACAGCAGGACCCTGCTGGTCTACCAGAGAGGTGTTTGACACAAAAAAGAAGAATTACCTGTGTCTGAGAGTCCTTCTATTCCTAGGGGATTTAGGAAAGCTTTAGAACAAGATCTGAGCTGACACAGGAATCCGAGTAAAACTCATCCCACCTAATTGTGGGCCTCCAAGTCGGGGAGCCACACAAGTGGATCCCCTTATAGTTGAGGCCTCCAGGAAGAAGGCCCCGAGCATGGTTTTAAACTGGTGCCCAGACTGAGGGATTATCAATGTGCCAACATGTGACGATCCATTTCCTCCCCTTTGAGTCCCACTGAAATACGAAGCGGTCTAGCCCAAACCTGAGTGGGCACACGCAACGGTCCTGAGTCCACACGCAATGATTCTGGGACATTCACAGGCCCTCTCCTGGGCTCAATGGCTCAGGGGGTTAGATGGGTTTTCAAGCCTCTTATAAACAGCAGAACCCTTTTCCAAATGTGACCATATGCCTCCCATCAATAACACAAAATGTAAAAACATGGGGCACTCTGCCACAGAGGGTGCCCCCTATTTCTGACTCCAAGAGGNGTTTTCAAGCCTCTTATAAACAGCAGAACCCTTTTCCAAATGTGACCATATGCCTCCCATCAATAACACAAAATGTAAAAACATGGGGCACTCTGCCACAGAGGGTGCCCCCTATTTCTGACTCCAAGAGGCCCAGGAAGCTGCTGTGCAGGACAGAGGCATCTGAGGGGCACGGGTTGGAGACCAGTGAGACTGGGTGACCTTAAGCCCTATTTTCTAAGCTGCCTCTCTTTCGGGTGCTTTCCCAGAAGCACGGGCCTGCAACTCCACACCCCACCAGCTGACACGGTAAGCATGACCAGTAACCAGAGCATGACCTTGAAAGACCTGTTATGGGCAGCTGGCCACCCGGGCACCGTCAGAAAGCATCCCACGGACCTGGGAAAGTCGAATCCTGTGCAAAGACATATCAAAGAAATGTTCTATTTTGCTAGACGTGTTGTTTTTAACACAATGGAGTATTATTTTTCTGCCTCTCAAAGCCACAGAAATAACAATTTCAATGCACAGTCCGACAAGAGTACACTGAGAAGTCACACTGCTGGGAAGGATAAACCCCTTCCAGAAAANTTCTCTTTTAAAAACTGGGAGAATGCTTATGGCTCTGGAGAGCCTCCCCTGTGGCACGCCTGCGCTCTGCAGACACGTCAGGCTTCGCCCAACACCCGAGGGTGAAACACAGCACCTGAGAGCACGATGGCAGCATGCAGCCCGGGCCTCCCCAGGAAAGCCCAACTGCTTCCTAGAGCCACACCTGTCCGGTGTTGGGCAATCAGGCCCTGGTCTGCCTCTCCTCTCTGCATTCCCCCGTGACTCTCTTATCTGTTCCCACAGCTTCAATGATCCCACACACGATGATGGTCCAGACCTTTCTTCAGATACCCTGCCCGCATTCCTGGTCCAGCCATCAGCAACCCCAGGGACAGCCCAGAACTGATCAGGCTGTTTCATGCCCGCCCCTCTCCCACCCACAGTGTCCACTCTACCTACCCATTCCCTCATCTCTTAATTTCCTGTGAAATCTTTCCTATACCCACTCCTGCCCTGCAGGGAGAAGTGGCCACATCTAACCCAATGTCCATGTGACATCTGAGTGCAATTATCTACTTGTCCCCTCCAGTGGGGCATGGGCTCCTTACAGGCAAGGATTACAGTTAGGAAAAGATTTTTCAAAGGAGACACAGAACGCTGACAATAAATGAAAAGATACATTTTACAGTGTTAAAATCAAGAACGGTTGTTCAACAAAACGTGCCTTAAAGAAAACAAAGTTACAAGTTGGAAAAAGATATGTGCGATAAGCACAAAGAATTAAAATCAAGCATACATAGAAAAAACACTTACAAATCAATTTTTTTTAATGCCAAGAACTCCACAGAAAAATTGGCAGAAGATATAATTTACAGAAACACACATGCCAATAAACTCATGTAGAGATGCTTGACATTAGGGTTTGGTGACATAGAAACCATGATCCCAAAGATCCCATTTTATATCCATTCCACTGGCAAAAAAAAAAAAAAAGCCTATTATCAAGTGTTGGCAAGAGTGTGGAGCAAGTGTGGAAGTGTACGAGGGCAAACTCATAACCACTTCAGAAAAGAGTCTGGCAACAGCTATGGAAGTTGAATATTTATTCACCCTATGATCCAGCAAAACACCACCCCTCAGTTCACACCCAAGAAAACCTCTTGAGTAGGTGCAACAGGGAACATGTATAGAAGTGTTCAGAACAGCTCTCTCTCAGCAGCAAAAACCTGGAAACGACCAGGCGCCCATCAATGGAAGATCAGATGCAGAAACTGGTTTGTTCACACCGTGGACTATTATTCAGTATTCAAGACAAATGAACCAAGTGATATGCAATACTAAGGACAAATTGTAGCAATGCTTTTAGGTTCCTTAGGAATACCCAGGTACCATAAAACTAGATAAAAATGAAAGCAAAGGGATAATGGATATCTCAGGATGGGAACGGGAAGAAAGATCAAAAACTGGATATGTATTCTGTCTTAAGATTCCGGCTTTTGTTGTGGATGGATGAAACGCAGGAACTTACAACACTCATTAAAAAAAACTTAGGAAATAAATAAAAGTAGGCCATGTGTGAATGGGTGATCAGTGTGGAGCAATCCAGTTCTCTGTTTATCTGAGGTGAATATTAAAACAAACCCACAGAGGTGACTGTTTAATTCATCTCCAGGTGCTGAGCACAAACCTGGCACACAACTTCCTGGGCACACGTGGAATGAATGAGAGACGCTTCATCTGTGGCCCCATTCCTGCTGTCTCTTAGGTACCTCCAACATGTCTGAAACCAAACTCACCTTCCTNCACAAACCTGGCACACAACTTCCTGGGCACACGTGGAATGAATGAGAGACGCTTCATCTGTGGCCCCATTCCTGCTGTCTCTTAGGTACCTCCAACATGTCTGAAACCAAACTCACCTTCCTTGCTTCTCTCTCTTTCCTCCTGGATTCCTTGGCTCTGGGCTGCCCCTCCTCCAGCTTCTCCCCACAGCCCAGCAGCTGCTCTGGCTTGCTCTTGCCTCCTCAGACCCCACTGTGAGCATCTGGCTGGGACCTGTCAGCCTTTCACCTTGATGAGCACTCGCTCTCATCTGGCTTCTCCCACTGTCTCTCCTTCTCAACCATCTCAGAGACAGGGGCGAGGGGCGAGGCGGAGCTTCCTGGAATACAGTCCTGCCCCTCTCTTCCACACCTCCCTTCGAGGTCTAGAAACAATGTTCACATTCCGTGGCTCACGGTGAAAGTCCATCAGCCTGGTCCGTCCCTGTCAACACCATCTGCTGGCACACTTCCATTCAGTACCCCTCTTCCGCCTACACTTCCCCCTCCCCAGCTCTTTCCAGAGAGTTTAAGTGATGACTCGATACCCCATATACATCCGGTTTCCCCAACTCTGTGCTTCAACTTTACCTGGCCACCCACCCACTTGGCCACCCAGTTAAACACCTCCGGGATGCCGTGATGTGCCCTCTTGCAAGAAACCCCCCTCTCATCAACATCTACAGCACTGCATCTGTCCTCGACAGTTCTCTCCAGCCATTCTCTCTCTTTGACAAGCCCAGGAACAGCCAGAGCACAAACTTCCCTGTCTAGCTCCCTCTACTAGAAGCTGGCGTGATGTAAGGAAACAGTCACAAGGAGAACGATCCAATCCAATCCATTCCATGCTTTCTAGCCAGAGTGCTCATTTAGCAAGGCCCTTCCAGGAATTCTCCTGCTAAAATCCCCCAAGTCTTGGCACGACACGCAAAAGCCCCTACACTCAGCCCTCTGGCCACCTTTCCAGGCTTCTCGGCCCTGTACCCATCCTGTTGCCCCAGCCACACTGGAGTCACACTTACAGTGACCCAGACATGCCGGGTCTCTTCATAACTTTGCATTTACTGACTCCTCTGCCTGGCTTCGTCCCCTACTTCCTGGGTCCCACTCCTTCACAATTCACTTTGGCTCTCACGTTCTTGAAGCCTTCTGGACCTTCTCTCCTGGGCAAGGGTAGAGGTGGGGTGGGCTATGCCCTGTGATTACCCACTCCTCCATATGTATCACACTGACAACACCTTGTCGCTGTCTATGGTTTCTTTATCTTTCCCACCAAACGATGAGCTCCTGGAAGACAGAGTTTTTGTGGCTGGTCACTGCACCCTCAGCACCGAGCAGGGGGCCTGACAAAAAGGAAGCACCCAGTAAAGGTTCAAGTGACCAAGGAAATTAACATTTCTAATGCAGAAATCCTGACTCGCGTCCTACATCTCATAATGCATGTGTGAAAACAGTAGCTTCTAAGACTGGTTAAACAGGAGAAGATGTTGGCAAGAAGCCACCTGAATTTATCTGAGACAGGAGGCAATCAACAATCCACTCCCAGGGCTCACTTTCATCTTGGAGACCTCAAATTTCCCCCTCCCCAGTCCATACTTTCTCTACTGAAAACCAGATTGGAAAGGCAGCGACATGAAGTGCCCGTGGCTCTCACCTTTTCTCTGTGGAGAGCTGGCACAAACTGTGCCTTCTTGATGAAGATACCAGATCCTTAGGAGGAATGACTTGTATGGATTCCCATCTTGATAGAAAATGCAAACAACAAAAACCGGGCAAATCTGAAAGGCTTGCTGACTCAGCGACACAAATTCCAAGGCACCTTTGCCAAAAAGGAAGAAGACGATCGGGTTTTAAATTGGGAAACAGCAGTTAGTGAAAACGAATGCACAGATGTTGGGTCTGTGTGCTGTGGCTGGGGACTGGAAACCACCAGATTTATTTTCCAACAGCCTGGGCACAGCAGAAGGTACAGTAGTCTCCCTCTGCCCACTCAATAATCAAGGGGCTAGTTAGAGGAAGAAAAAAAAAAAAAAAGCCCTTTCACAGAAAGGCCTGAAAGGATTTTGTAAGCCAGTTTGCTTTGTGAGCATCCAAGAAATCAACAAACTACAGAACATAAAAGTTTGCCAAGGTCACACAGTAAATGAACAAGAAGCCTAGCTATAGCAACCCTGATGGTTTAAGTAAAGCCTGATTACCAGAAAGACCACCTTCTAGAACTCTAGACGAGCCACATGGCATGCACAAATATTTCGAGTTTCTTAAGCGGCCAAGCGTCTATGCACACACTATTTCCACTGCTACCGGCACTTAGGGAGGGAAGAGGAACCAGAGTAGAGGACAGTAGCTGACTGGAGAAAGGGTAGTTTCGGGGGCAAAGGGGGAGGGAAGTATAAGTCCTCTTCACAGCGTAAGCTACTGGCACCCCGCAAAAGTGAGCCAGGGTCCCAGAAAGAGGCACTTCCTGGAAGGCGGACCTTACTTGAGAAAAAGAAAGCGGAGTTAGTTAAGCGAACTCCTCAGAAGTACAGCCCCCGGCTCCAGCGAGCCGCCCACCGGGAGGCAGATCCCAGCAGGACCCACACCCTCACCGGTGGCCCCGCCGCCGCCGCCGCCGCCTCCGGATCCTGTGGGAAAGGGTACTCTCCTCCCGACGGGCCAAACTCTCAGGGTCTGCGCCCCTGCCCTTGCCAGCCCTTCGGCGTTCCCGCTCTCCAACCCGTCCGGTCCTAAAGCTCTGCGGCGTCTCTCAATCCCCTCAACTCCCACCCTCGGGGACCTCCACCCGGAGGCCGGTCCGCGCAACCCCCCTGGGACCCCACCCCGGGGCGCCTCTCCAGCCCGGCCCAATCCTCCCTCACGCCCACGCCCGCCCCCTTCCGGCCCCAGCTCGGCTCGGTCTCCCCCGCGTCCCAAGACCCCAGCCCTAGGCGACGAGCAGGTGGCCCGGGCCGCCCCTCTCACCGAGACTGAAGAAAGCGAGGCAGGCGCGCGGAGGACACCGCCGCGCTCAGACTGAAGCTCCACTTCGGCCTTGGCACTGCTCCGGCTGTAGCTCCTACTCTAACGAGCAGGCAGCCTGAGTGAAACTCGGCGTCGCAGCTTCCTCGGGTTCCAATGCGCATGCCCAAGACGCTGGGCCTTCTGGGAAACGTAGTTCCGGCGGGGCAGAAGGGGGCGGGGCCGAGCCCAACGTGCACCTGTTCAGTTCAGTTCAGTTCAGTCGCTCAGTCGTGTCCGACTCTTGGTGATCCCNAAAAAAAAAAAAAAAAAAGCCCTTTCACAGAAAGGCCTGAAAGGATTTTGTAAGCCAGTTTGCTTTGTGAGCATCCAAGAAATCAACAAACTACAGAACATAAAAGTTTGCCAAGGTCACACAGTAAATGAACAAGAAGCCTAGCTATAGCAACCCTGATGGTTTAAGTAAAGCCTGATTACCAGAAAGACCACCTTCTAGAACTCTAGACGAGCCACATGGCATGCACAAATATTTCGAGTTTCTTAAGCGGCCAAGCGTCTATGCACACACTATTTCCACTGCTACCGGCACTTAGGGAGGGAAGAGGAACCAGAGTAGAGGACAGTAGCTGACTGGAGAAAGGGTAGTTTCGGGGGCAAAGGGGGAGGGAAGTATAAGTCCTCTTCACAGCGTAAGCTACTGGCACCCCGCAAAAGTGAGCCAGGGTCCCAGAAAGAGGCACTTCCTGGAAGGCGGACCTTACTTGAGAAGAAGAAAGCGGAGTTAGTTAAGCGAACTCCTCAGAAGTACAGCCCCCGGCTCCAGCGAGCCGCCCACCGGGAGGAAGATCCCAGCAGGACCCACACCCTCACCGGTGGCCCCGCCGCCGCCGCCGCCGCCTCCGGATCCTGTGGGAAAGGGTACTCTCCTCCCGACGGGCCAAACTCTCAGGGTCTGCGCCCCTGCCCTTGCCAGCCCTTCGGCGTTCCCGCTCTCCAACCCGTCCGGTCCTAAAGCTCTGCGGGCGTCTCTCAATCCCCTCAACTCCCGCCCTCGGGGACCTCCATCCGGAGGCCGGTCCGCGCAACCCCCCTGGGACCCCACCCCGGGGCGCCTCTCCAGCCCGGCCCAATCCTCCCTCACGCCCACGCCCGCCCCCTTCCGGCCCCAGCTCGGCTCGGTCTCCCCCGCGTCCCAAGACCCCAGCCCTAGGCGACGAGCAGGTGGCCCGGGCCGCCCCTCTCACCGAGACTGAAGAAAGCGAGGCAGGCGCGCGGAGGACACCGCCGCGCTCAGACTGAAGCTCCACTTCGGCCTTGGCACTGCTCCGGCTGTAGCTCCTACTCTAACGAGCAGGCAGCCTGAGTGAAACTCGGCGTCGCAGCTTCCTCGGGTTCCAATGCGCATGCCCAAGACGCTGGGCCTTCTGGGAAACGTAGTTCCGGCGGGGCAGAAGGGGGCGGGGCCGAGCCCAACGTGCACCTGTTCAGTTCAGTTCAGTTCAGTCGCTCAGTCGTGTCCGACTCTTGGTGATCCCATGGGCTGCAGCACGCCAGGCTTTCCTGTCCATCACCAACTCCCGGAGTTTACTCAAATTCATGTCCATTGAGTCAGTGATGCCATTCAACCATCTCATCCTCTGTCCTCTTCTCCTCCCGCCTTCAATCTTTCCCAGCATCAGGGTCTTTTCAATGAGTCAACTCTTCGCATCAGGTGGCCAAAGTATTGAAGCTTCAGCTTCAGCATCAGTCCTTCCAATGAATATTCAGGGCTGATTTCCTTTAGGATTGACTAGTTTGATCTCCTTGCTGCCCAAGGGACTCTCAAGAGTCTTCTCCAACACCACAGTTCAAAAGCATCAATTCTTCAGCGCTCAACTTTGTTTATGGTCCAATTCTCACATCCATATGTGACTACTGGAAAAATCATAGCTTTGACTAGACCGACCTTTGTCGGCAAAGTAATGTCTTTTCTTTTTAATATGCTGTCTAGGTTGGTCATAGATTTTCTTCCAAGAAAAAAAGAGCTTTGTACCTACTTGGGTGCATCCCGGGAGAGCTTCATACCTACTTAGGTGACAAACAAAAACACACAACTGCAATCTAGTGTAATAAATGTGATAAAGGAGTAAGAGCATAGAAGGGGTGCCTAATTGCAGGAAGAGGGGATGTCAGGAAGACATTGCAAAGGAGGTGACACTAGAATTGGACTTTGAAGCCTGAATATAGGTTTGTCAAATGGAATACAGGGAAACCTTTGCAAAGGATGAGAGATGAGAAAGTGCCTGATGCATTCAGGAAGCAATGAAATGTTCTGTGTAGCCAAGACAGAGAATAGGTACATGGACAGGGTGAGGACAGAGAAAATGGATTAGGGTGTGGCAGGATATCGGGAAATGTCTGGGTGAGATTATGAAGGACTCTAAATATCACCCAAGAAATTTAGTCCAATGGAGTCAATGGAAGGATTTAAGCAGGGGAAAGAGAAGCAGCATTGCACTTTAGAAGGATACCCTTGTGGTGGGTGGAGGATTGAGAAAGGAGTGGGGAGACCAGTTTGGAGGCTTAGGCTATAGTCCAGGTCAAAAGTGATGAGGCTTAAACCAGGCTAATGACTAATTTTTTGGATCACAGACTTCCTTTACAAAGCTAAAGAAAGTTGTTCCCAGAAAAATGCTCAGATGCATTCACACGTATACACACAGACATTTTATATACAGTTCCAGGGGGTTCAGAGTCCTCTGAATCTTAGACTCTAATTGAATATCTTTACATAATCTAATCAAAAGTAGTGAAGAAAGAGGAGTGCCTGCAGCAGGCCTAGTTTCTGGTACCCTAGGCCAGGACCCAGAGCTGAGTTACCACCCGGGAGCTGACTTAGAGGACACTGGTCTTGAGCCTGGGAATGAGCCAGTTATGCCCAGAGCCAGCTCTCCATAGAGTAATGAAGGGTAGTGTTTTACCTGCGATTTATATGCCTGAAGTGGCTACAGGTTAGAATAGGACACTTCTCTTCCCCTCTCAGAGCCTCAGTTACCTCAGCCATGATCATCCACAGGACGTCTAAGGCACCTAGTAGGTGCTGAGCACTGAACATGCGTCACCTCAGTGAATCCTCTCAACGAGATGGATGTTATTCCCATTTTTTTGGACCTCGCCCCACAGCATGCAGAACTGTGAGGTCCTAGACACTGGATTGCCAGGGTATTCCCTGAAAAATGCTGACTTCTGAAGAACAGATGAGAGGCAGGAATGTCTGGGGAAGAGGCTGGACTTGGGGCATGGGGTGAACATGATGGCTTAGATCCAAGAGAAGGATCCCATGAAGGGGGTGCTCAGTGATGGCAGTTCTGAGAGGCCCAACCTGCTGGTCCCCGGGAGGGGAGCCCATCCCAGAACCCAGGGCTCCTGCTTCCCTATCTGGGGCTCCCCCATTTTTCAGTCAACTGGCTGACATTCCAGAAAAGTCCCAAACTTCTGATTTAGCACAGGAAGGCCATTGGTGACCGCACAGCGGTTTCCACTGAGAGACAGGAACTGAGGTCATGGAGGTTAGGAGCACCTGGGTGTACAGGCAGCTCTTCCAAGAGCCATCTTTGTGTTCCACACATGGGAGGGGGGATGGAGAGGACCGTCGAGGATAAACCCCCCACAGTGGGGATGACGCCACTTACATAAGGATGCCCGTGGCCGCATGCACTTTGGAGGACGAGAGCCAACCCAGTGACCTCCGAAAGGCGGGAATAGCAGGTGATAGTCACTTTCTTTGTACTCTTCCTGTAGCATTTGAGTGTGTCCCAGTGAATAGTTTCCATTTTTATAACCTGAAAGGAAAGACTATTTTTATTTGGGGAAAATGAAGAGTTCTGGTTGTGAAAAGAGGCAAAATAGGGCAGCAGCAAGAGGGAGAAGGGGGACACGGACTCAGTTTTTAGGCAGGAGAAAGTGAGTGTGCTGTGTCCTGAGATCACAGCAAGATGTCCCTCGAGAAGCTGGAAATGAGGGAAACTGGATGGACCACTTGCAAACTGAACTTGAAACCAATACACGCAGCAGAAGGAGGCTGGTTAAATGACCCTGGGACGCTAGGTAGAAAGGATGAGGAAGACTCACAGGTGCTGATGGAACTGGCAGCTGAGATCTAATGTTAAGTAAAAAAGGAATTGCATGGAGAAGGAAATGGCAACCCACTCCAGTATTCTTGCCTGGAGAATCCCATGGACAGAGGAGCCTGGCAGGCCACAGTCNCCTGGGACGCTAGGTAGAAAGGATGAGGAAGACTCACAGGTGCTGATGGAACTGGCAGCTGAGATCTAATGTTAAGTAAAAAAGGAATTGCATGGAGAAGGAAATGGCAACCCACTCCAGTATTCTTGCCTGGAGAATCCCATGGACAGAGGAGCCTGGCAGGCCACAGTCCATGGGGTTACAAGAGTCAGACGAAACTTAAGAGACCAAACCACCAGAGAAAGACTACCCTCAATTTGGCAGCAAGTGACAACTGTCCTTAAGATTTCTTTTTTTTCCCCTGATTAAAAAAATAAAACATTTGGAAAATAAAAATAATAAATTTTCTATTCAAATGTAAAAAAAAAGGAACTTTCAGAGCAGAGGGTTATAGTAGAGTAGGTACTTATTTGTGTGTGTGTTTATTGGTGTGTAGTTGATTTACAATGTTTTGTTACTTGCGGGTGCACACCAAAGTGAATCAGCTATTCATATACATATACTCATTCTTTTCAGATTCTTTCCCCATATAGGTCAGAATATTGAGTTCCCTGTGCTATGCAGTAGGTTATTAGTTATCTATTTGATATATGCTAGTGTGTATATGTCAATCCCAGTCTCCCAATTTACACCCTCCTTCACCTTCTCCTCATATAACCATGTTTGTTTTCTACATCTGTGATTCTATTTTTGTTTTATAAGTTCCTTAGTGCCATTTTTTAGACTCTACATATAAGCTATATCATATATTTGTCTTTGTCTGACCTACCTCACACAGTATGACAATCTCTGGGTCCATCCATGTTGCAAATGGCATTATTTCATTCTTTTTATGGCTGAGTAATATTCAGCTGGGCTTTCCTAATGGCTTGGTGGGTAAAGAATCTGCCTGCATTGCAGGAGATGCAAGACATGCCGGTTTGATCCCTAGGTTGGGAAGATCCCCTGGAGGAGAAAATGACAACCCACTCCAGTATTCTTACCCCAAAAATCCCATGGACAGAGGAGCCTGGCAGGCTACAGTCCAAAGGGCTCCAAAAGATAGGACACAATTGAATGCCTGAGCACAGAGCACACTATTCCACTGTAAATGGATACCACGTCTTTATCCATTCCTGTCAATAAACAGACAGTTAGGTTGCTTCTCTGTCTTGGCTATGGTAAATTGTGCTGCAGTGAATACTGGTGTGTGTCTGTGTGTGTGTATTTAAAATGCACACACAAGCTTGTCACCAGATTTTTCTGTGAGGAAACCTAAGACGCTCCAAGAAGGTAACAGATGAGCTGAAGATTTTTATTTTATTTACTGTATAGTTGGGCTTCCCTGATAGCTCAGCGGTAAAGAATCTGCCTGTAATGCAGGAGACACAAGAGACACGGGTTCGATCCCTGGGTTAGGAATATACCCTGGAGGTAGAAATGGCAATATTCAATGCTAATTTTTTCTATCACAAAAATGAGACTGCCTCCTGACACACAAACAGTAGGGTAGGTTAGGTATGCCCTGTGGGAGCTGAAACATTCCTGGCAGAGGCTCTGTCCTTAATCATCTGCCCAGAAGGAAAGACTTTTTTTCTAATGTCTCAAAGACTGGCATTTGTGCCACCTATGGACCTTTGAGGGTTCCTAAGCAACAGAGGGGTTTCCCAGGTGGCACTAGTGGTAAAGAACCCACCTGCCAGTGCAGGAGACATAAGAGATGCAGGTCCAATCCCTGGGTCAAGAAGATCCCCTGGAGGAAGACGTGGCAACCCACTCCATTATTCTTGCCTGGGGAATCCCATGGACAGAGGAGATTGGCTGCAGTCCATGGGGTCGCACAGAATCAGACTCGATCAAAGCATGCAACGCACACAAGCAACTGAGAATGAAAGATGTGACCCAAGAAAGAGGTGGCCATAGATGGGGGAGTGGTGGTGGCCAAAGGAACTTAGATTAAAACCTAAAGTCGGGATAAGGGAGCCTTTCCTAATGGTCCAGTGGTTAAGACTTGGTGCTTCCAATGGAGGGGGTGCAGGTTCGATCCCTGCTTGGGGAACTAAGAGCCCACATGCCACGGAGTGTGGCCCAAAGAAATGAAATAGCCTAAAATTAAATTAACAGTCGGACTTCCCTTGTGGTACAGTCGTTAAGACTCTGACACTCTACTCCGGGAAGCAACCAGGTTCAATCCCTGGCGGGGAACTAAGATCACGTGATGTGGCCAAAAAGATAAAAGTCCTTCAGCTCACTCCAGGTGTCAGTGTTTACTGCTTCCGAAAGCTCCAACCCTGGAACCAGCCTCCAGCTCACCCTGGAGCGAGAAAAGATCAACGTAAACCTGGGAAAAGGCAAGACATTGGAGCCCAGGGATGCCACAGAGGGGATCAAGCCCTTTCTGATGTTTTGCTTGGGAAGGCAGAATTTTGTTGCCTGGTGCCTCAGCTAATTGGCCTCCATCTGATACTCCGGAGGGCTTGTGTGATTAGAAGCCACAGCTGCCTTGCTCATTATTTCTGATTAATAGGCAGCACTTGGCATCTCTGGGCAACGGTGCTGGCTCAGGATCCAGGTGTGATCTACACAGCCCACAAGAGCATGATGGCTTTGCAGCCCTGAGGTGGGAAGCTGTCCCCACCGAAAGCATTGTCTTATGTAAGTTCCAGTCCCTTGGAACACGACTTGATGAACTGCTTGTCCTCGCTAGTTCCCTTGTTGCCAGTCTGAAATAACTAATGTGTACTCAGAGTTAATACGTTGGATTTGTTTTAAATCTAAGCAATCACACTTGACCTCTGGCCCCCACTCCAGTTATTGTTTTGATTGTAAAGTAATGCTCTGGCACCCTGGTGTCAGAAAGAGAAAAAGAGAAAACAAAGAGAGAGAGAGAGAGATCGAACAGGTCCAAAATGGACTCAGTTGTGCTAAGCCCCACAACAGCAAACCAAGACTTAATACCTAATTGCAGTTTTAGCCTCTCCCAGGAAAATAATCCTTTAACCAGCCTCTCCTTTAACCAGTCAATCTGGAATTACCTAGCAAGTACCAGTGGTGGTTCAGACAGTAAAGAATCTGCCTGCAACACAGGAGACCTTCGTTCGATCCCTGGATCAGGGAGATCCCCTGGAGAAGGGAATGGCAAGATCAGGCTTCCCATTCATCTCCAGAATACTGGCTACTGATTCGAGTATTCTTGCCTGGAGAATCCCATGAACAGAGGAGCCTGGTGGGCTACAGTCCTTGGGGTCCCAAAGAGTTGGACACGACTGAATGACTAACACGCACGTATCAGTGAAGTGATTTGCCCCATAGACACTTCGCACCCCATAGTAGGAGGGTAACTTTCCCTGAAATAACCCACTCTGCTCAAAACTTCCTCTTCCCACCCACTTCTGCCTATAAAAGCCTTTCAGTTTGTACAGCTGTTTGGAGGTTCTTTCTGTTTGCTAGATGGAATGCTGCCTAACTCATGAATTGTTGAATGAAGCCAATACGGTCTTTAAATTTACTCAGTTGAATTTTGTTTTTTACATTTATTTGGGATCTTAAGTTACCCGAGAGAAGGGATCAGGGACTTCTCTGGCAGTCCAGTGGTTAAGACTCTGAGCTTCCACTTCAGTGGGCGTGGGTTCAATCCCTGGTCAGAGAACTTAAGACTCCACATGCCATGCAGTGCAGCCAAAGGGAAAAAAGATAAAGAGAAGGGATCCACTGTGGTGTGTGGACAAACTCAGGTGTCCTAGCCTGAAGGCTGAGGGCAGGTGGTCCCTTGGTAGGCAGTGGGTTATCTTTCTGGTGATATCCAACCTCCTCCTGAAAATTTATATTAGCCCTTAGGAGTTGCTCAGAATCTATTGGAAAAAAAATACCTGATAAATCTCACACCTGTCAGGAAAAATTGTAAAAGACCTTGAAAGTGAAATGAAAGTCACTCAATTGTGTCCCACTCTGTGTGACCCCATGAACTGTAGCCCACCAGGCTCCTCCCTCCATGGGATTCTTCAGAGAAGAATACTGGAGTGGGTAATCATTCCCTTCTCCAAGAGATCTTCCCCGACACAGGGATTGAACCCGGGTCTTCTGTATTGCAGGCAGATTCTTTGCTGTCTGAGCCACCAAGGAAGCCCCCAAAAGACCTTGAAATAGGCAGAAAGTGAATCCGAAAGGGTGTTAGAAAACGCCCAGTTACCTGATTCTTTGAATCTGTGCCTTTCCTTTTACAAAACCGATAGTAATACAAGTAACTCTTATCCAGAGGGATGCTATTGACTTCTGTCTGCGGAANTGAAATAGGCAGAAAGTGAATCCGAAAGGGTGTTAGAAAACGCCCAGTTACCTGATTCTTTGAATCTGTGCCTTTCCTTTTACAAAACCGATAGTAATACAAGTAACTCTTATCCAGAGGGATGCTATTGACTTCTGTCTGCGGAAGCCATTTTTGCCTCTATCAGCAAATTCATGTCTACATTCCTGCTTGCCTTTGTAAATCTGTTAGTTGTTTTTTTTTTTTAATTCTTTGTTTTCTTTTTCTTCTTTTCCTGATTCTTCTCTTTTGAACCACTTTTTTATGTCTTGCACTTACCCTCAATGAATGAGTTAAAACAAGATCTTCGACACTTCTTTATTTTATATTTGTGGGATCATGATTTTTTTCTTCATTGTTATTTAAGATACCTCATATCTCCCTTTTCCCTCTGGCTATCAAGAAGGCAAAAATTTAAGATGAAGTTGTCTTATTTTTCTAAATGTTTTACCAGCAGGGAATGCCTGTGGGCTGGGGCTGCAGCCTGGTCCAGGCAACAGTGTGTGGTGTTTCCCAAAATGGCAAGCAAGGGGCAGCTGGAGCCCCCAGGATGTGCTATGTGACTTTGGGTGAAGTTTTAAACCTTCAAAGTGTTGATTCACCCAGGGATTCCCAGCATATAATAGGGTGCTTCCTCAAACACACACCAGGGAACTGTGTGCCTGCCGCTTTCCTCCCTTTCCCAAGGAAGCTCCACCTTGAGGCGGGCAGGCAGGGTCCTCTGACATTACTGCCCGAGGCCAGTGTCTCTCCGCTCACTGAGCTGAGGCCCCCCAGGAACTGCCTGGGGCTGACACTTGGGGTCACATCCTCAGCACACTTCCTCCCCACACCAGACCCAGCCACTTCCTCTGAGGACAACAAAAGTTGAATGAGAGACGAGTTCCTGAGATGTTGCAATACCCGGGACCATGAGGACAAGTAACCCGTAGGTGTCTGCGGCAGGGACAGCACCCCAGAGGTCCTGGGAGTAATCTTTCTGGAGAACAGCTCTGAATGCACACTGCGTTCCAAGCGTCACATGAATCCTTCCCATAACCCTGAAATTGAGAGCTCCCCTCCCTGAAACAGGATAAAGCTTGGCAGGAGGAAGCGGGCTCAGGCAGGGGTGGAGCTAGGTGGAATGTGAGACTGGTCGCCTGGCCCAGGGGTCCTGACCAGAATTCTGGCAATGCTCCGTTAATCTGCAGACAGTGCCATCTTACAGATGAAGGGAACTGCCAACCCGACCGTGGCCGGACTTCTGTCGGCCCCCGTACCATACTCCGCTGTTCGGTTGATCTCCCCGACAGGGATGGTCCATCCACGTCACTCAGCCCTTCAGTGTCTCTTCTTCCTGTCATCAGCCCTACATGGCCTCCCTCTCTACTCTCCCTCTTACTGGACATCCAGGCCCTTCAATCCATCAGAGCCCATGTTCTCCCTGTCCTCTCTTCCCTTCATACCAACTACCCCCATTTTGCCCAGCTAGGACCTGCTTGATCTTTGAGGGTTTACTCCAGGATCACCACCTCCAGGAAGCCCACCCTTCCTACCTCAAGTCTCTTTTCCCCTTATATAGCATACCTGATAGAAAGGGAGGCAGATTCCTTCTTGAGGTTAAATCCCTTGGCCCAGAATCAGCCAGGGATTTTGTTGAGACACAGAGTCTTAGGTCTGGAATAGGGCCCCAAACTCTGCCTTTCCCACAATCCCCAGGTGATGCCCAGCGGTGTTTATTTAAAAAAAAAACAACACATAGACTTCATTGGTGGTACAGTCATTAAGAATCTGTGTGTCAGTGCAGGGAACACGGGCTCAATCCCTGGTCCAGGAAGATTCCATATGCTGTGGAACAGCTAAGCCCGTGTGCCCTAACTACTGAGCCTTCACGATGCAACTACTGAAGCCTGTGTTCTGGAAAAACAGAAGGCACTGCAATGAGTAGCCCTCCGCTGACACAACTAGAGAAAGCCTGTGTGCAGCAACGAAGACCCATGCAGCCAAAACCAAACTTTTAAAAACCTTGAAACCAAACCAACAACAGAGGAGCAAGGATCGAGGCCTTCCTCTACTTCCGAGAGCCAGAATCACAAACTCTTGCCCTGAATGTTTTTAAGTGCCATTGGCTCCAATCAGTTTATGTCTCAATGGCCCTGCCCAGCTTACCAGCCCCATTTGGCCCCCAAGGGTGCTCAGGGCTCACAGCAGGTGACTAGCAAAGCTGGGATTCCACAGTGATCTTCACCCAGTGAGGAGTCACAGCTGGGGGTGAGGTTGGATTCAGCAAAGGGCCAGCCCAAGGTAGGGACATCACAGCCCTCAGCAGAAAGAGCATGGCCACCTCCCCTGGAGAGGGGCCGCAAACTTCCTGGGCGCCCTTCCCTTGCTGAGCAGCCCTAGGGGCTGTGGCCTGGCTGAGAGCACAGAAGCCTCTGTGAAGGGAGTAGGGAAAGCGGGGGAGGTGGAGAAGCAGCTCCTGTCCGTCATAGGAAGCCCTGAAGCATCCATAGCTAGTGACTAGATGCTGCTCCTTGGAAGGAAAGCTGTGACCAACCTAGACAGCATATTAAAAAGCAGAGACACATTACTTTGCCAACAAAGGTCCATCTAGTGAAAGCTTTGGTTTTTCCAGTAGTCATGTATGGATGTGAGAGACTATAAAGACAGCTAAACACTGAAGAATTGATGCTTTATGAACTGTGGTGTTGGAGAATACTCTTGAGAGTCCCTTGGACTGCAAGGAGATCCATCCTGTATATTCACTGGAAGGACTGATGCTGAAGCTCCAATACTTTGGCCATCTGATGCGCGGAACTGGCTCATTTGAAAAGACCCTAATGCTGGGAAAGACTGAAGGCAGGAGGAGAAGGGGACGATAGAAGATGAGATGGTTGGATGGCCTTACCGACTCAATGGACATGAGTTTGACCAAGCTCCAGGAGTTGGTGATGGACAGGGAGGCCTGGCATGCTGCAGTCCATGGGATCACAGAGTTGGACACAACTGAGTGACTGAAGTGAACCGAGACCACAGCACCCCCATACCCCAGAGGGGCTCCTCTTAGAGCAGCTTCAGCTCTCAAGATGATCGCTGCCCTCGGCCATCACCTATGACTTCAAGCTTCTAGCCCACAGACATGTGGCTTTCTGCCAGCTGCCACTAGAGAAAGACTAGAAGTCCTTTCCTCCTTGCACCAGACCCATGGGCCCAGAGCCAGGACACCCTGCCAGCCTAGAAGTGGGGCAGGGCCCACCCCCCCACCCCACTTCAGCCTCCAACATCTCATTTTGGGCTCACTGGAGACACGGGGTTATAGTTGCCCCTGAACAAGCCAGCCTTGGCCCGAGGAAGGACGAGTTGCCCAAAGCCAGGAAAACACAGGCTTGTCTTCAACAATCCCAGCCTGTCTCCTCTTTGTTTACTCACCAAGTTGTGTTAGACTCTTTGCGACCCCATGAACTGTAGCCCGCCAGGCTCCTCTGTCTATGGGATTCTCCAGGTAAGAATACTGGAGTAGACAGCCATACCCTCCCCTCCAGGGGATCTTCCCACCCCAGGGATTGAACTCTCATCTCCTGCATTGGCAGGCGGAGTCTTTACCACTGAGCCACCAGACAAGCCCATACAGACTCATAAAGACACAGTGGTATTTCGATTTCACTGTTTGAACCCATGACTGTTATTATCTGCCCTCCGCCCCTACACAGCCACTCCCAATTCACCACCATCTAGTCATTGCTCCACATCGAGTTCACTTTCTTCTTTTATTGGGAAGCAGACACAGGGCACACGGGGTGAGAAGCAGCCCGACGCCTCCCAGTGAGACCCAGGACAATGGCAGCCAGAGTCAAGGTCATCACAGTAGCCAGGCCTAAGCCCAGCATCAGCAGAGGGGGAGAGGAGGTGGGTCCTTCCATGCCTCGGTCGTTCATCTTCCCCAGGAAGATCAACGGCCCCACGGTGACGTCTGCTTCCTCCGTCACTGAAAGACAAGACATCTGAGGGTTAACCGAGTCCCCAGGCCAGGAATCGGGTGAGGGGTTTTGTTCTGCTCAACGGGCTGAACCAGTAGGTTTAGTTCTAGCCGCTGCATTCGTCTCCCACACCCGGGGTTATGGGCTGCCCTGGTGGCTCAGCGGTGAAGAATCTCTAGCCAAAGCAGGAGATGTGGGTTCAACCCTTGGGTCAGGAAGATCCCCTGGAGGAAGGCATGGCTCCCAACTCCAGTATTCTTGCCTGGGAAATCCCACTGATAGAGGAGCCTGGCAGGCTATAGTCCATGGGGTTGCAAAGAGTTGGACACGACTGAGCAACTTAACAATTAACCCCCTGTGAGTCAGGACTCCAGGATGGCTGCAGAATGGCCCTGGCCAACATCAGGTGGGGGCTTGGAGCCTCCCCCACTTAGCTCTGAGATGGTATCCCCTAGAAATACATGTTAAGTCCCTTCAGTAGGGTTTGACTATTTGGGACCCCATGGACTGTAGCCTGCCAGGCTCCTCTGACCATCAGGTCTCCAGGCAAGAATACTGGAGTGGCTTGCCACGCCCTCCTCCAGGGGATCTTCCCCCACCCAGGGATAGAATCCATATCTTTTATGTCTCTTGCATTGGCAGGCAGTTTCTTTACCATTAGCGCCACCCAGGAAGCCATCCCCTAGGGGTAAACAGCTTTAAATGGGGAACAAGGAAAGGACTGTCACCCTAAGGCAACAGCTGGTGCCTCTGAGGGGAGGGGCCTCCCGAGACCTACCTTGCCTGCGACTTCGGGGAACAGGCTGGCCCTCCCGGTGGGACAGCCTCATGGAACGGCCTGAAATGCCGCAGCGCCCCTTGCTACAGCATCGACAGATGTCAGTGGGGCCTTCAACCGGGGACCACCTAAGAGTGAAATACAGGAAGTTAGACAGCTGTGCTGCCTGCAGGAAGCAGTTTGCTAATAGTGGGCACATTGGGGGAAATCAACATGAGCAAGGGTATCTGGTCTTCCACCCCAGTCTGGTGTCTTTACCTGTTGGAGGACTTGCTGAAGGAACAGGCTTTGTTTAGTTGGTCCGGGACTCGGTCAACTGGAGTGACCTTCAGGTGACAGGTGATATATATCTGGAAATAAGAGCAGCTATTACCA
>SJYW01003235.1:244043-261884 GCA_006410735.1 Raphicerus campestris | reverse complement strand
TGAGTCCTAGCTGTCCATTAGCAAGTCCCCAGGTGGAGAAGCTGCATATTTGTGGGAACCAGTGCAGAGAGAAAATGTGGGGCTCCTTGTCCAACAAAAAAGGAGTCAGGTGGTCCCCAGAGTCAGCGCAGGTGGTGTTCCCCGTAAGCCACCGGAACCCCACGTGATTCTCATCTGGTGAGACCGGGCAAGCTGCCCATCTGTGCTCCACAGTGGAATCTTTACATACTGACATCTGCCCCCACTTCCATCCCAATTTCAGATGGAATATGGTAATCAGGAGTTCCAACCACTCCCCAGGTGACTCTGATGCCCTAAGACTGGGAGTTACTAGGTTAGGATAATTCCTTAACTCTAAGCAGCTCTGGCTTGCCTAAGCTCTCCCTAGGGAAATGAGGTCCAGGTGGCTTCAAATCCAGCCCTGGGACCACCCTGAGACCAGAGCTCCCAAGGAGGACTCCGGGGGCTGAATTTGCCCTGCCCCTAGCCAAACTGAGACTCGAGTCCAAGGGCCAGCAGGAAGTTGATCCAGGAATTGTGCACCTGCTGGGCCAGTGCCCCCGGCCCTTGATAGGAGGGCCCTCCTACCCAGTCTCTGCCCCTCCCCCTCTCCTTGGGGGGGCTGTCTGGCCTGAATTACTCAGCTTTCCCCCTGCACACACAGCCCCCCATTTGAGACTGCTCCCACGGGACCCACACTTTGAGCCTCTTCAACCACGATGCCCTTTGACCCTGCCCTCAAACCACTTTCAAGGCTTCAAAGCCATTAACACGAATGAGGGACGCCAAAATAAGAGTTTTTTCTTTTTCCTGTGATGACTTCTGGGCTTTCTGAGGTTTCAAAATTCACCTCTTCCATACAACTTTCTAGGGCCCCATGAAAGCGCTGGGTTACCTGCAGAGTATCCCATCACGCACGCCCCGTCACCCATGTTGACTATATGTCTTCTGGTTGCCCTCTAGGGGTTAGAAGTCCTCAGGAATCAGAGTGGGGACGGGTGCCTGGCCTGGCGTAAAATGCACTGCCACCCCTGGTCTCCACCCACCTCCCCAATTTTGGCGCCTAGCGGCAGGAACTCCCCCATCCCAGCGCCAGGCTTCAAGTCTCAGCGGCTCCACTCACCCATGTCCCCCGAATGAAAGGGATCCACCCCAGCCCCATCTTGCACCCACACTCTGCATCACCGGCCCTCTCCAGTGTCATCCCACCAAAGCCGGGGCTGCCGAGGGGGTATCAAGCCTCACCTGCAAGATGCTACCACACTCGTGCAGCCCGACCGCAAACCTAACCACACCACCCGTGTCCGCGGAGGCCAGCGGCTCACAGTTGTCGGGGCCCAGGGTGAGGTCCGCAGGCCGGATGAGCTTCCCCGTGCCGAAAAGGTCTTTGTCGACGGTGACCACCAGCTGGGCCTCCTGACACTCCACCATCACAGCGGGCGGCTTCGATGGCCTGAAACGCTCGGTTTCATCATCCCAGAAGGGCTGGGGGCTGCAGAGCTCTGTGCTTCCCCAGAGCAGAAAGCAGAGGAAGAGCCTAGAGCACAGTTCCATGGCGCCCACGAAGCCACTCCCACCCACTGCGACTCCTGGGCAGGCACCACCCACCGTCTTATACCCCCATGAGGGCCACTCACACCTGGGCTCCCAACTGCCTCTCTTCCCCAGCCAATCAAGCGGGCCAGGGCCCTGATGCTCAAAGTGGCCCCCGGGCCCGCAGCACCGGCCTCACCTGGGAGCTTGTTCAAAGGTAGACTCTGGGACTTCTCCGGTGGCCCAGTGGTCAGGAAGGCGCGCTTCCACTGCGGGGGCACGGCTTCAACGCCAGATGCGGCCGCTAAGATCCTGCAAACACCGCGGGCAGGCCAAAGAAAGAGACAAGCGCAGACTCTGACACAGCCCAGGCCGCCTAAGTCAGGACCTCCCTCTCTGTCCCCAGGTGATCTGTATCCACATTAAGCTTTGAGAAGCATCAGCTGGTAGCCTGGTCAGGCATAGCCTCTTACTCCTTCTCACCCCTTCCCTCCTTCCACCCTTTGCTGGCCTTTCCCTCATCACCTAGAGAGGGAGCTAAGAGCTACCCTGGATCCTTAGAGGGGGGTGCGTTGGTTGCTCAGT
The DNA here is from genome assembly GCA_006410735.1 of Raphicerus campestris. NCBI lineage: Eukaryota > Metazoa > Chordata > Mammalia > Artiodactyla > Bovidae > Raphicerus > Raphicerus campestris. Next base: position 259,766 of record SJYW01003235.1, on the reverse strand, counting down.
CGTGTCTGACTCTTCAACTCCATGGACTGTAGCCCACCAAGTTCCTCTGTCCGTGGGATTCTCCAGGCAAGAATACTGGAGTGGGTTGCCATTTCCTTCTCCAGAGGATCTTCCCGACTCAGGGATCGAACCAACGTCTCTCACATCTCCTGCATTGGATGCGTATTCTTTCCCACTGTGCCACCTGGGAAGCCTGGATCATTGGGGGACACCAGGAGAAAGCCCTTAACTAAGGATTGATTAAGGACGAGGAGAATTTTATCAGAGATGGGAGCTCTTTCCAAGCATGGTATCATTAGGAGGCCAGGGAATGTTGTGAGCTGCTGCTCAACTTTATTTTTTTTGTAAGATTGCATTTTTCGATATTTATTTATTTGGCTGCACCAGGTCTTGGATGTGGCACGTGGGATCTTTAGTTGTGGCATATAGGATCTAGTTCCCTGACCAGGGATCGAACCTGGGCCCCTGTGTTGGGAGCATGGCGTCTTAGCCTCTGGACAACCAGGGAAGTCCTTGCTGCTCAACCGCATAGGAGGTAGCAGGGAAGGGCAGTTCAGGCAGAGGGATCTGTGTGAACAGAAGTGTAGACAGGGCACTGGGTAGACTTGAGGGAAAACCTCAGGAACTCAGAGTTGCTGGAACCTCAGGTCCCTAGGGGCCAGCATGACAGTTTAGGGGGCTGGAGAAGTAGATTGGGGCAGGATCCTAAAGGTGCTAGGCTGAGATGATGGACTTTGTTCTTGGTGAGAGAGGTAGGGTGGGGAAGATGAGTGATCTGGCCAGCTCTAGTTGGGGAAGGGTAGGTCTGAAGACAAGAGTCAGGGGGCCTACTGCATCGGTCCTGGTTGGGGAGGTGGAGAAGGACTGACAGACAGAGTGAGCCCTTCCTCACGGCCTACTCCTTGCCAGGCCTGAGTGAGATTCCTTCTAGAGGAGAGAAACAACTCAAAATAGTCACGGCGTTAAATTCCTAGGTGCAGAAGTGATCACAAGCAGGGTGCTATGGGGCTCCTGGACAAAAAGGCTTTCTGTGTCCCCCATTTCTTTGATTTCAGGAGACAGCCTTCATTCAGCCCCCATGCCCTTCCCTGGGTTCCAATGGGCAGATTCAAGCACTTGTTAATTAGGGAAGGGAGGGGATTTGAGACCAGGGAGGAACAGTCAAGAGCAGCCTTGGGGCAAGGTGCCCTTTCCCCTTGACTAGGTACACGCAACAGTATCTTTGAGCTATTTTGCAGATACTGAAAGCCCCTCCAGGTGGAAGAAGTTAACAATTACCAATGGTGTGCTGCCCACAAGCACAGAGACCCCAGACCATCTGGACCTGAAGGTTGATGATGCTGACTCCTATGTGCCTCACCAACCCAAGAAGAATGTCCATGAGCTGATCATGCCTGCTTTGAACAATTACTATAAAACTTTTCACTGTCTTCTCTAAGAGGGGGGACACATGGTTTTGAGGGCATTAGCCCACTGTGTCCCCCTTTGTCTGGAAAAGTAACAAAGTTATCATGTTCTCCCTTACCCAGAATTCTGTCTCTGCAATCTGATCCAGCACTGGTGTAGAGAGAAGCTGAGCTTTCAGCACCAGAAGTGCAGGCGTGCTTGCTAAGTTGCTTCAGTCCGACTCTTTGCAATCCCATGGGCTGTAGCCCGCAAGGCTCCTCTGTCCATGGAATTCTCCAGGTGAGAATACTGGAGTAGGTTGCCGTGCCCTCCTCCAGGGGATCTTCCCAACCCAGGGATGGAATCAGCCAGAGTCTCATGTCTCTGCACTGGCAGGTGGTTTCTTTTCCCCCGGAAGTGTGTGCTCTTGTAAATGCTTGCTTCTAATNCGGCACCAGAAGTGCAGGCGTGCTTGCTAAGTTGCTTCAGTCCGACTCTTTGCAACCCCATGGGCTGTAGCCCGCAAGGCTCCTCTGTCCACGGAATTCTCCAGGTGAGAATACTGGAGTAGGTTGCCGTGCCCTCCTCCAGGGGATCTTCCCGACCCAGGGATGGAATCAGCCAGAGTCTCATGTCTCTGCATCAGCAGGTGGTTTCTTTCCCCCCGGAAGTGTGTGCTCTTGTAAATGCTTGCTTCTAATTCCCTAGTGGCTCAGATAGTAAAGAATCTGAGCTACAGTCCACGGGATTGCAAAAAGTCGGACACGACCGAGCGACTAACACTAACTGAAGGGATTGAACCATACTTCTAAGTTGCTTAAGTATATACTTCCTAGGTGTTTTTTGGTTTTGTGTTAATAAACTTGTTATTTTGTTAATAAACGTGAGTGTTTTTGTTAGTAAACTTGTGGGAAAATAAATGAAGGGGAGAGATTACCCCCACCACTTCCTTTGACTTGGTCAACACAGGTGGGGTGTGGTGGGAGAGAAGCAGATGAGAGTTCAGGCTCCAGGCTTGCCTGGGCGGCCTGCCCACCACAGCAGAAACCACCTGGGTTTCCTGCCTAGAGGCCCACAGGCAGAGAGCCAGCTGCGGCCTGAGGCCCCCGAGGGACAGCTAGCCAGAGAGACGACTGTGTCCTCTGCTGGGAAAGGGACCCCTCAGTCCCACAGCTGTGTTCTCAGATTGGGAGTAGGGTGGGGTTGACGAGATGAGCGACCAGGGAGGGCATCCCTGAAGCCATCAGCCCCTCTCCGCCTTGGAGTTAACTACCCTTAGAGGGCTTCCCTGGTGGCTCAGATAGTAAAGAATCCTTCTGCAATGCGGGAGACCTGGGTTCGAAGCCTGGGTCTGGAAGATCCCCTGGAGGAGGGCATGGCACCCCACTCCAGTATTCTTGCCTGGAGAATCCCCATGGACAGAGGAGCTTGGAGGGCTACAGTCCATGGGGTCGCAGAGTCGGACATGACTGAGCAACGAAGCATATCATAGCATGGAGGGTTTCAGGGGTAAAATAGATAAGAATTGGTGAGCGTAGGGGGAGTCTGGGTGAGTCTATATGCACACGGGTGGTGGTGAGCATGTGTATTCCTGTTTTTCAGAATAAGGACCAGAGACAGCACCCCTGGGACCATGGCCAGTCCGGACCCCACCACACCAACCCAGACCAGATTCTGTATCTTTTACATTTTTTCTGAGAAGTGCTGCCCCCTGGCGGCCAGAATGCACCAAAGCGGCGCCACAAGCTCAGAGCATTTTCCCTTACTTAAAACTTTTTAAAGTCGGGATGTCGTAATGTTGCTTTAATCGCTAAGTCGTGTCTGACTCTTTTGGGACCCTCATGGGCTGTAGCATGCCAGGCTCTTCTGTCCATGGGCTTTACCAGGCAAGAATACTAGAGTCGGTTGCCATTTCCTGCTCAGAGGATCATCTTGACCCATGGATGGAACCCACGTCTCCTGCATTGCAGCTGGGTTCTTTACTGCTGAGCCACCTGGGAAGCCCAAAGCCCATAGTGGTTTCTAAAATACTATTCCCCTTTAAATGCAGGACTCAAGTCTCCTTGGAGAAATGGCTTATTCCAGGACTAGGGCGAGGAAAGTATAGGGTGAATCTGGAACATCTTGTTATGCAAAAAAAAAAAAAAAGCTCACAAAATGATAAGGATGTGTCAGAAGAACATAGGAGCCAAATGAATGGGGTGGAGTTGTGGGAACTGGCCCAGCTGAGGACAACTGTCCACCAGAATGAATGAAGACAATAAGACAACACATTGAAAAAAATAAGAATTCATGAGTGTCCGTGCAGAAGCTAAAAATACAAATGAGTAAGCTTTTTCCATAAAAAGGGAGACTTCCTTATAGTACAATGCAGACTAATGATTGTAGAAGGAGAAATAGATTCAGAAAATAGCCATTTGCAATCATCACAGTAGTAACAGATGCAGGCAAGAAGTATTAGTGCAGGTTAAAAATCAGCTAATGGTGAGTGGGGAAGGGATGGATTAGGAGTCTGGGATTAGCAGGTGCAAACCATGGCATACAGAATGGGAAACAGTGAATTCCCTGGCAGTCCATGGGTTAGGACTTGGCACTTGCATTACTGTGGGCCCACTGTTCCGTCTCTAGTCAAGGAACTAAGATTCCACAGGCCACATGGTGCGGCAAACACAAACAAAAAAATGGGAAACAAGGCCCTATTGTATAGCACAGGGAGCTGCATTCAATATCCTGTGATAGGGCACTTCCCTGGTGGTCCAGTGATTAAGACTCTGCCCTGCCTGCAAAGCAAGGGATGTGGGTTCGATCCCTGGTCAAGGAACTAAGATCCCACATGTCTCAGGGAAACTAAGCCCACGTGCTGCAACTACTGAGCATGTGCCCCACAACTAACACCTGACATAGCTAAATAAATAATACTTTAAAAAATATCCGATGAGAGAGATTCACTGGTAGTTTAGTGGTTAGGACTCAGCCTCTCACTGCTGAGGGCTGGGGTTCAATCCCTAGTCAGGGAACTAAGATCCCACGTGCCACATGGGGAGGCCGAAGTTAATTCTTCTAAAACATTCAATGTAAGTGAAAGTGAAAGTCGCTCCATCATGCCCAACTCTTTGCGACCCCAATAGTCCATGGAATTCTTCAGGCCAGAATACTGGAGTGGGTAGCCTTTCCCTTCTCCAGGGGATCTTCCCGATCCTGGAATCAAACCAGGGTCTCCTGCATGGGCAGGCAGATCCTTTATCACTTAGCCACCTGGGAAGCCCCTTTACAGTGGATAAATCTGGCAAATAGCGCTTTAGCCATGTTGTCAGAGTTGACCATTAGTTGAATAAACACTATTATTTATTTAGTGGGATAAAAGGACATCATGTGCCTCCTCATGATCTTATTTCCAAGCCGAGGGATCGAACCCAAGCCCCCTGCGTTGGAAGCGTGGAGTTTTAACCAATGACTGGACTGCCAAGGAAGTCCTGATGCCCAGTGTTTAGGAAAAGGTTATGTATGTGTAAATAGACATGTGTGTATGTAAAAAAACATGTACATGTATACATACGTGTGCATGTATATGGATAAATATGTAATGTATAGCAAATTACATATATACATATATTACATATATACAGAAAGAAAGCTTATATAGCAAAGTGTTCATATTTGCTCTATATGGGTAAACGGTAAAGAGGATTTCAAAATAAGATTAAAAATAAACCCTTTCTAGGTCAGATTCAAGTGAAAGAGAGGACAATTGGGATCTGTTTTCAGAAGAAGGCTGCTAACCAGTTTCCAAAAGCAATGCCTGAAACAAAATATGAGGTTACTTGGTAGAAAACAAAAAGATGTGTAAGATTTTTGAGGAATAATTTATGAAAATCATCAAAGAATATAATCTGATTAGAGAGTCCATATTCATGGATGGGAAATGCAATCTCAAAGACATCAGTTCTCCCAAAATTAATTTGTAAGTTCTATCAAAATCCCACCAGGTTGTGTGTGCGCACGGATGTGTGTACATGAGTGTGTGTATGTGACTTAACTTTATATAAATCTAAAATTTATATAGAAAGGCTGAGTTGGCCCTTTACTTGGCCGTAAAGCAAGACTTTTGAAGAAAAAGAACAATGTGAGAGACACACCCTAACAGATACGAAGACGTATTATAGAGCCATGGTAATGAAGGCAGGGTGCTGTTAGGACAAAAAAAAAGTACAGTGGAATAGATGAGAGAGCCCAGAACAGCCACTTGCATATGTGGAAATATGATACACGACAAGGAGAACAGATGGACCACTCAGGGAGAAGAGCTGTGACAAGTATTATCCATATGGGGGAAAAAGTGGATTTCTATCTCATACATAAAGATGAATCCTAGAGAAATTTAAAAGCTGAATGTGAAAGAACAAAAATTAAGACATTTAGAAGGAAATACAACCTCGCAGGGCAGAGTGGGGTGAATGGTATTTCCTAAATATGACCCCATGCCCTCCCTCCACAAAAAAGCACAAATTATAAGAGAAAGGTGACATTTTTAGGGCACTTTCATGAATAATAATAAAATAGCTATAATAAAAATAATTACCATTCACCATGTATTCATAATACATGGGGACTAAGCTGAGTACCCTAATCCTTATACCCATCTAGGGAAATGTCATTGGCCCCATTTCACAGATGTACAAACTAAGACTCAGACAAGTGGTCCCAAGGTCACACAGCCAGGGAACAGCCAAACCAAAATTTGATTGCAGATTGATCGGACTCCAGTTCCTGTTCTTCTATCTCTAACATTTACTGTCTCTCTGACACTTTACAATAAAGTCAGTTCAGTCAATACCACACAATTATGTACGGGCTGGAGATAGAATGCCCAGATAAATAACTCCAATACTAACAAGGGTTAGAATTTATGGATACGTGCCTGTCTCCCCCAACTATTCATAGTAGATACTCAATAGGTGCTTTAAAATATAGTACTTTCTACCTGTCACCCTGGGAAGACAAACTAACCAATGTGTGATTGAGAATAGTGAGAACTGTGGGGCAGCTGAAATTTGCCACACACACACTCACACACACACACACAACACTGATACTACTGCTATTGCATGAACTCTGTAGCCAGACTTTAGCTGGAGAGACCCTGATGGGCTGAGATTTGGCACATTTTTTTGTGCATTGGGAGAAAAGGAGAGAGATTTAGGCGTATAAAGAGGAAGCTGATTGGGAAAACTTCTCACTATTTCATTATTAAATGTCAAATTGTGTACAACATTTACAGCCCACTTGACTGAGTGAGTGACCTTTCTGGTGTGTGTGTATGCACACACATATATATTTGGTTGCGCTGGGTCTCAACTGTGGCACGTGGGATCATCAGTCTTTGTTGGGGCATGCAGGATCTTTATTCGTTAGTGGCATGAGGGATGCAGGATTTTCAGCTGCAGCGTATGAACTCTTAGTTGCAGAATATGGAATCTAGTCCCTGACCAGGGTTCGAACCCGGGCCTCTTGCATCAGGAGTGTGGAATCTTAGCCATTGGACCACCAGGGAAGACCCTGAGTGTGTCACCTTCATCACAGCTAAGATAAATGGATTTTTGTACAATGTTTTGGCTTTTAATTACAGAGTGTTAAAAATTACCTTTAAAAATAGTGTTGGAAATTCCTTGGTGGTCTAGTGGTTAGGACTCTCACTACTAAGGCCTGGTCATAGCTCTAAGTCCCACAAGCCTCTTGGTGTGGAAAAAAAAAAGGAAAAACATGTCTAAAGGGAAAATGAAATACACCTCCTGCCACCCCCAACTATTGTTACCAGTTTGTAATGAATCCTTCCAGACAATTTTTCTATGCGAAAATCACTGAAAAATACACTTACTATATGCAATGTTGTGTCCTAGATTGGATCCTGGAACAGAAAAAAAAAAGACATTAGTGGGAAACGTGGTATATTCAAATAAAGACTGGAGTTTGGTTGATATTAACTCACCGATGTTAATTTCTCAGTTTTGACAAATGTGTTGTGGTTGTGTAAGATTCTTAACGTTATGGAAAACTAGGTGAAGAATTTACAGGAATCTGTGTACTATTTTGGCAATTTCTCTGTAAACCTAAAATTNGGGCTGAGATTTGGCACATTTTTTTGTGCATTGGGAGAAAAGGAGAGAGATTTAGGCGTATAAAGAGGAAGCTGATTGGGAAAACTTCTCACTATTTCATTATTAAATGTCAAATTGTGTACAACATTTACAGCCCACTTGACTGAGTGAGTGACCTTTCTGGTGTGTGTGTATGCACACACATATATATTTGGTTGCGCTGGGTCTCAACTGTGGCACGTGGGATCATCAGTCTTTGTTGGGGCATGCAGGATCTTTATTCGTTAGTGGCATGAGGGATGCAGGATTTTCAGCTGCAGCGTATGAACTCTTAGTTGCAGAATATGGAATCTAGTCCCTGACCAGGGTTCGAACCCGGGCCTCTTGCATCAGGAGTGTGGAATCTTAGCCATTGGACCACCAGGGAAGACCCTGAGTGTGTCACCTTCATCACAGCTAAGATAAATGGATTTTTGTACAATGTTTTGGCTTTTAATTACAGAGTGTTAAAAATTACCTTTAAAAATAGTGTTGGAAATTCCTTGGTGGTCTAGTGGTTAGGACTCTCACTACTAAGGCCTGGTCATAGCTCTAAGTCCCACAAGCCTCTTGGTGTGGAAAAAAAAAAGGAAAAACATGTCTAAAGGGAAAATGAAATACACCTCCTGCCACCCCCAACTATTGTTACCAGTTTGTAATGAATCCTTCCAGACAATTTTTCTATGCGAAAATCACTGAAAAATACACTTACTATATGCAATGTTGTGTCCTAGATTGGATCCTGGAACAGAAAAAAAAAAGACATTAGTGGGAAACGTGGTATATTCAAATAAAGACTGGAGTTTGGTTGATATTAACGCACCGATGTTAATTTCTCAGTTTTGACAAATGTGTTGTGGTTGTGTAAGATTCTTAACGTTATGGAAAACTAGGTGAAGAATTTACAGGAATCTGTGTACTATTTTGGCAATTTCTCTGTAAACCTAAAATTATTCTAAAAGATTATTTTAAACATGCTCTTTAAATAGGGATTATATTCTACACTGTTCCACAATCCGCTTTTTCTCATAAGATGTGGAGGACATTTTTCATGCTGAAAATCACTCCATTCTTTTTGATGGCTGACTAGAACAGCACTATACAGAGTTAACCACAATTTATCCACCAGTGTCCTCATGCTGAACATGTGGATGGTTGTTAACTTTTTCCGCTGTTACACTAGAACTTCCTTGTCCATCTATCTTTCCATATCTGCTTAGATATTTCTTTAGGATCAATTCTGAGAAGTGGATTTGTGGGTCAAAAGGTATATGTGATAGGACTTCCCTGGTGGTCCAGCAGTTAAGACTCTGCACTTCCACTGCAGGGAACATGAGTTCGAGCCCTGATTGGGCAACCAAGATTGGATTCCCACATCCTGCACCCCACATGGTACAGCCAGCAAAAAAAAGAAAAAAGAGCAAAACAAAAAAACCTAGTTAAGATGGTAAATTTTCTGTTAAATATATTTTTCTGCTTAAAAATAAAATAGTTTTAAAATATTTCATTAAAAAAAAAATCCAGTTTCTAGCCAAGAGGGCCTGCTTGCTTCTCAGAATGCGGCAGCTGCTGCCAGAAGCTTCCTCTGCACCACTGGTTGCCCAATACAAGGCACATCCCTCGGGATCTTTTTGCCTTGGCAACCCTTAGGCTGCTTCTGAAACAAAGGGCTGGATAAACATAATGGCCTCCCCTTCTGGTCATTCAAAACTCTCCATCAGCACCAGTGCTGCCCCAAACACGCTGCCGGCGGAAGTCCACGGAAAGATCAAAGAATGAACTTTCAGTGACTCAAGAGGGTGATACAGGGCATATCTCTTCTATCCTCTGACTTCACTTTTGGGTATTCTGTGGAAACTGCATTTTGTCACCGTGCAAACATATCTCACAATGGGATTTTCATTTCCCAACAATGTGTCGCAATGGACTCCCACTTCAGCCTAGGAATACACACCAAGAAGGAAGGGTGATGTGGGTATGATTTAATGCAACAGATTTCCTCCGAATAGGCAGGGCTATTGGAGGTGCTTAGGGGAATTCCTGGGTGGTCTAGTAGTTAAGGGACTTCCCAGGTGGCTCTGTGATAAAGAATCTGACTGCCAGTGCAGGCGATGTGAGTTCAGTCCCTGGGTCGGGAAGATTCCCTGGAGGACGAAAGGGCAGCCCACTCTAGCGTTCTTGCCTGGAGAATCCCCAGGACAGAGGAGTCTGGTGGGCTTGTCAAAAGGGTCTCAAAGAGCAACTAAACAGCAGCAACGAGTGGTTCGTTCAGCATCTGTGCCCTTTCAACGCCATGGGCCTGAGTTTGATCCCCGGTCTGGGAACTAAGGTCCACAGGCCACTCGGCCAAAAAAGAGAAGAAACAAATTAGGAGTTCTTGTCATGACTATCCTAAATGGAATCATCAAAGTTTTGGGATGCCACCAGCCTCCCAGGGGGCAGAAGAGCTGATCCACTCAGGAAAGGCAGTCCAGAATTTGGGCCCCTCATGGAGACCTACTCACACATCTTACACCAGGTTTTCCTACTATTCAGCCAAGCCCAGCTGCTTCCAAAGGATTTTTTTTTTTTTTTTGCCTCACCCCTCAGCATGCAGGATCTTAGTTTCCCAACTAGGGATCAAACCCGTGCCCCCTGTATTGGAAGCTCGGAGTTCCTGACCACTGGATGGTCGAGGAAGTCTCTTCCATAGGATCTTTGAGAAGGTAAATCAGTGAATCAACCCCCTGGGCACCTGCTGTTTCTCACACCAGGGAAAGCCCCTTGTCAGAATCCATTTTCACACACATTTGGAGAAGTGCTAAAAAACTTTTTTGCTTTTATTTTGTAAGGGTAATCTATATTGTTTTTGTAAGTCATCTAAGACTTTTTAAAAAATGTCTTATGTTGAAATACTAATTATAGATTCACAGGAAATTACAAAGAAAGGTATAGGGAAGGACTTCCCTGGTAGTCCAATGGCTAAGACTTTGTGTTCCCAGTGCAGGGGACAATGGTTCAATCCCTGGCAAGGGAACTAGACCCCACATACCACAACTAAGACCCAGATACATAAATTTTTTAAAAAAGAAAAGAAATGTACAGGGAAGCCCCATGAAACCCTCCTGGCTTCCCTGGTAGCTCAGATGGTAAAGAATCCGCCTGCAGTGCAGGAGACCCCGGTTGGATTCCTGGATCAGGAAGATTCCCTGGAGAAGGGACAGGCTACCCATTACAGTATTCTTGGGCTTCCCTAGTGGCACAGGCACTAAAGAATCACCTGCAATGTGGGAGACCTGGGTTTGATCCTTGGATTGGAAAGATCCCCTGGAGGAGGATATGGCAACCCACTCCAGTATTCTTGCCTGAAGAAACCCCATGGACAGAGGAGCCTGGTGGGCTACAGTCCATGGGGTTGCAAAGAGCTGGACATGACTGAACGGTTAACACTTTCACTTTCTTCTTACCTAAGCTGTATGTTAAGTGTATGTTCAGTTTTTAAAGCAACTGCTAAACTATTTTTCCAGAGGCCTGGACCGTTTTACGTACCCACCAGCAATGTATGAAGGATCCAGTTTCTCCACGTCCTTGTTAGCATTGGGTACTGTCTCTGTTTACTTCAGTAGTTCTGAAACGTGTGTGGTGATGGCTTATCCCAGGCTTAATTTGCATCTCCCTAATGGCTAGTGATGTTAAACATCTTTCACGTGCTCCCTGCCACCCATATACTTCCTTTGGTGAAATGTCTCTTTGTGGTTTGCCCATCATCTAATTGGATTATTGGTTTTGTGTGTGTGTGCATGTTCAGTTTGTTTAATGTTGAGTTCTGAGAGTTCCTTACATATTCTGGATAGGAATATCTCTATTCATTTAGGTGGTATACCCATACAGTGGAATATTGCTGAGCCATAAAAAGGGATAAAATACAGATACATGCTATGACACGAATGACCTTTGAAGACTATACTAGGTGAAAGGAGCAGAATACAGAAGGCCGAATATTAGAGGACTTCACTTCCCGGAAATGTCCCTGAATTGGCAAATCCGTAGGGATAGAATGTAGATTAGCAGCTGCCAAGGGCTGGAGGAGGGGGAGAAGTAATTGACTGATAATGCGCACAGGGTTTCGTTGGGGGTAGTGAATATGTTCCGTAACTGGATAATAGTGATGTTGTACAACTCTGTGAGTATACTCAAAACCAAAAAATTGCACACTCAGAGCTTGTTCAAAGTTTCCTAGACAAGGAGTATGGATGGAGGAAAAGGCTAGCACTGAGCCAAGGGCTGGCATCTACTTGCCAGTCCTGCCTTGCGATGGGCAAGTTACTGTATCTGGCCAGTGAGACGTGAGGGGTTTTCTCTTCTGGGTTTTCTGGGAAAGTCTTCTAAGCTTATAAGATAGGACACGAGGTGGGGATGTTTCCTCTTTTCTGGCTCTGAATATTGTCGTATGCAGGAGCTACTCAGAACCAAGGCCACTATCTTGAGTCATAAGGGAAACCAGCCAGAGGGAGGAGCAACTTGCTGAAGACGGCAGAGAAGCCCTGGGTCCCTGATGATGTCCGTCCACTGAATTAACCAGTCCTGAAATGGCCTTCCCTCTTCCCTGGTGGCTCAGACAGTAAAGAATCTGCCTGCAGTGCAGGAGACCTCTGTTTGATCCCTGGGTCGGGAAGATCCCCTGGAGGAGGAAATGGCAAGGAGCCTGGTGGGTTAGAGTCCCTGGGGTCGAAAAGAGTGGGACACGATTGAGTGACTAACGCTTTCACTTTCTTACTAAGTGACGCAAAAAAAACCTCCTCTTTTTGAGTAACTTTGATTTGCATCTTCCATTACAGCCAAAACAATCTAACTGATAGAGTATCAGACACCTCTGAGGAAACTTACTCAATATTTTGTAATAACCTGTAGAAGAAAAGAATCTGAAAAAGAATATATATATAGGACTTCCCAAACGGGCCAGTGATCAAGAATCCACCCGTCCTGCCTGCAGGGGGCACAGGTTCAATTCCTGGTCTGGGAAGATTCCATATGCCTTGGGGAAACCAAGCCCACAGGCCACAACAATTGAGCCTGTGCCCTGAAGCCCGGGAGCTGCAACTACTGGAGCCTGTGCATCAAGAGAAGACACCGCAAAGAGAAGCCCACACACTGCAACTAGAGAGTAGCCCCTGCTCTCTGCAAACTAGAGAAAACCTCTCGCAGCAATAAAAACCCAGTGTAGCCAAAAAAAAAAAAAAGAACATATATACCTGAGTCACCTTGCTATACACCTGAAACTAACACAGCATTGTAAATCAACCATGCTTCAATTAAAATGAAAACAAAAAAACACTTCTGCGGTATCAGGTAACACAAGGACTAGAGCAGAAACAATAATTGGCACTTCCCCCCGGCCCCCCACCTCCGTTACACAGTAATAGAATTCTTAGCGGGGCTAAGGCCATGAGAAGATGTTCCAGTCCTGAGAGAGCAGAAGGGACATGGTCGTGCCCCTTAAGGGGAGAAACATGCCTTCACTGTTAACCTAAGGAAAGATTTGGTGCTTGGCGTGCTAAGGACCAAAAACAGACTGAAGCCAACTGAGTGAGAGGTTAAAAAAAAAAAATGAAGGTGGGTAAGCAGATGGCTTTGGGGGGAGATTTGGCTGTGATGGGGAGCAGAGGGAGGGGCAGCAGCTGGAGCGGACGTGGAGGTTGGGGGCAGCCATGTCAAGGCTCTACTCGGATCTCCCTGTAAGAAAGGAGCTGATGAGCCCCAAGGAGTGCAATCAGCCGACAGCCTCCATCTGTAGCACCTTGGAGCCTGGGATACATTCTTCCTGGGCATCCCCCACCAGTGACAAAGCAGGGTGGGGATACCAGGCTGGGCCACTGCTACCCTGAGGACCCAACCGACATAGATGGAAAGGGTTTTCTGTTGTTCGCTTTAAATAACAGAGACCAGAGTTTGCTTAGAAGTCCCATGCGAAGAGTCTAGTTGGAAAAGAGCAGCCGAACACGGACGAGAGAAGATGCACAGATGGAGAGAGGGAGGTCCCTGGGAAAACAGAAGATGGAGTCTGGACTGCAGGGGAACAGATCCTCAGGCCCGGGGAAGGAGGAAGGAGCCAGGAGGACGGGAGGACTGAGAGTGGACACCCGAGGGGGTGCAGGTTTGGGAGCGGGGTGATGGCAGACCTCCCACTAGAGAAGTTTCTTCTGAGAAGTGGGAAGCAAGGCCAGGCTCCAGAGCCACGTGTTTCTGTTTTCTTTTCTTGTTATCTGTTTTACCACCTGCACAATAAACAGCTTGGGTTAGAACCCTGCTCTCCCAACTTGTTTAGCCTCGATGGAATTTCAAAAATACACTTTTGGGGGACCCCCCCACCCTCAGCTCCTGGATCAGAATCTCTGGGCCAAAAGTGGTAAGGGCAAGAATCTGTGTGTGTGTGTGTGTATATGTATATATACGTATTTTTAAAAAATATTTATTACCTATTTATTTAGCTACACTGGGTCTTCGTTGCAGCACACAGATCTTTAGTTGTGGCGATGTGAACTCTTAGGCGTGGCTCTTGTGATCTAGTTCCCCAGGGATTCAACCCAGCCCCCTGCCTTGGGAGCAGAGAGTCTTAGCTACTGGACCACTAGGGAAGTCCCTGTATATATATTTAAAGTATGGCCAGGAATGATGTGAAGGCACATCCAGGTTTGGGAACCACCCTGCCGGGCTTCTCAGGACCCCTCCAGCTCTGAGAGTTTGTAGTCCCACCCCTGCCCCCAGGATGGTGCAGAATTCTGGCACAGCATTTGACTGAAGCTATAAGCTACAGAGGAAGCCACATGCCACTATCTGTTACCAGGAATTTAAAAAGCCCCAAAGGGCTTCTCTGGTGGTTCAGACAGTGAAGAATCTGCCTGCAATGCAGGAGACACAGGTTTAATCCCTGGGCTGGGAAGATCCCCTGGAGAAGTAAATGGCTACCCACTCCAGTACTCTGGACTGGAGAATCCCATGGACAGAGGGACCTGGTGGGCTACAGTCCAGGGGGTCGCAAAGAGTTGGACACAACTGAGTGACTAACACGAAGTCCCAAAGTTACCAGACTCAAAAGAACCATAACAAGGCAAAAAGCTTGGCAGCAAAATCCAAGGTTCTGCCTGCGTGGGAAGCCCACTCAGGCTCCTATGATCGATCGATGTTTCCAAACCCCCCTGGTGGGACGTGGTCAAGGGCAGTCCCAGGAACAGAAGACAGGCATGCTTTTGGCACCTCTACAAAGGGGTGGAGACCTAGCCAGGCCTTTCAGAAACCTGAACCCTGGGGTGGGGGAGGGGGAAGGAGGGGCTGCCTGGCCCTGAGAGTCCACATCTGCCCCCCTCCACCCCAGAGCTCCTCCTTGGCCTGCTCCCCATTCTGGGGGCTGCTCCAGACCCTGCAGGCCACCTCCGCTCTCTCTTTGCCTCCCTCTGCCCCCAAAGTCGAGTGGGGACAGGCTGGGGCCACCAGCCAGCTCCATGGATGGGGGACTTCGCCTCTGCTCACCTCCCAGCTTTGGAAAGAAAAGAAGAAAGGTCTGTGTTGCTTTGTATTTGGGAGATCCTTCCCCGTCCTAAACTTCTGGAGGCAGGAAAAAAGGGACTTGACCTCGGATTGACTATAAAAGAAGGAACAGAGAGAGCCTAGAACCTTCCCACAGGTATGAATTTCTTCACTTTTGTTGGCATGTGTGAGTATGAGTGTGTGTGACAGGCTTTCCATTGGTCAGAGATGAAGTTGTCCGTAATGATCTCCCAGGCCCTTTCTGACCGCTTTGGTGCTGTGATTCTGCAGCCCTAACTTTCATTCAGTTGTTCAACGTTTCCTTCCAACGTACCCATCCTGTGCCAGGTGCGGCCACTAGATAAGCCCTGATCCCTGCCCTCAACGGTCCCCAGTCTGGATGGGGAAACAGTAATTGTAATAACAGCGACCACACTTACAGCGGGTCAGGCACTGGGCTAAGCTTTGTATTAACTTTAGCTCAGGTATCCTAGCAAAAACTGGAAGAGGTTAAGTGTATTCCTAGCCCCATTTTACAGGTGAGAACAGTGAGGCTCAGTGAGATGAGGTCACACAGCTGGTAGATTGTGGAATCAGTGCTTGGAACCACTGTGGATGCAGCCTGCCTGCACCGTAAAGAGACAATTCAGGCAACAGGAGCACCACTACAGCATAGGGAGGGAGCCATGATCGGGGGTGG
>SJYW01003235.1:202057-234269 GCA_006410735.1 Raphicerus campestris | reverse complement strand
GCCGTATTCTGAAGCAGGAGACCGGAAGAGGGGCCTGGGAGGGGGCCGGGATGTTGAGTGGCTTGATGTTTCCTTGAGCTCTTTCAAAAAGGCCCCCAAATTAGTTTTTATTTCTCAGTACGGCTCTAGAAGTGCCTCATAAAATTCTAGTAGACTCCACGACTATGTAATACTGCAGTATTACCCCACCAATTGAGATTCCTTGGTGGCTCAGACGGTAAAGCATCTGTCCGCCCTGCGGGAGACACGGGCTCGATCCCCGGGTTGGGAAGATCCCCTGGAGAAGGAAATGGCAACCCACTCCAGTACTCTTGCCTAGAAAACTCCATGGATGGAGAAGCCTGGTGAGTGACCTCACCCCACCAATGCTCCAGAGTTGTCTAACAATACTCCAAATATGTTTCCAGAGTTTTCTGGCACTCAGTTCAGTTCAGTCACTCAGTCGTGTCCAACTCTTTGTGACCCCATGGACTGCAGCACACCAGGCTTCCCTGTCCTTCACCACCTCCCAGAGTTTACTCAAACTCATGTCCATCGAGTCGGTGATGCCATCCCATCTCATCGTGTCATCCCCTTCTCTCGCCTTCAAGTTTTCCCAGGATCAGGGCCTTTTCAAACGAGTCGGCTCTTTGCATCAGGTGGCCAAAGTATTAGCGCTTCAGCATCGGTCCTTCCAATCAATATTCTAAGTTGATTTCCTTTAGGATTGATTAATTTGATCTCTTTGCTATCAAGTCTTCTCCAATACCACAGTTCATAAGCATCAATTCTTAAACACAGCTTTCTTTACAGTCCAACTCTCACATCCATACATGACTACTGAAAAAACCATAGCTTTGACTAGATGGATCTTTGTTGGCAAAGTAATGTCTCTGCCTTTAAAATGCTGTCTTCTGCTGCTGCTGCTGCTGCTGCTGCTACTAAGTCGCTTCAGTCGTGTCCGACTCTCTGCGACCCCACAGACGGCAGCCCACCAGGCTGCACCGTCCCCGGGATTCTCCATGCAAGAATATTGGAGTAGGTTGCCATTTCCTTCTCCAATGCATGAAAGTGAAAAGGGAAAGTGAAGTCACTCAGTCGTGTCTGACTCTTAGCGACCTCATGCACTGCAGCCTACCAGGCTCCTCCATCCATGGGATTTTCCAGGCACAAATACTAGAGTGGGGTGCTATTACCTTCTCCAATATGCTGTCTAGGTTGGTCATAACTTTTCTTCCAAGGAGCAAGCGTCTTTTAATTTCATGGCTGCAGTCACCATCTGCAGTGATTTTGGAGCCCCCCAAAATAAAGTCTGACACTGTTTCCACTGTTTCCCCATCTATTTCCCATGAAGTGATGGGACCAGATGCCACGATCNGCAGTGATTTTGGAGCCCCCCAAAATAAAGTCTGACACTGTTTCCACTGTTTCCCCATCTATTTCCCATGAAGTGATGGGACCAGATGCCATGATCTTAGTTTTCTGAATGTTGAGTTTTAAGCCGACTTTCTCACTCTCCTCTTTCACTTTCATCAAGAGGCTCTTTAGTTCTCTTTCGCTTTCTGCCATAAGTGTGGTGTCATCTGCATATCTGAGGTGATTGATATTTCTCCTGGCAATCTTGATTCCAGCTTGTGCTTCATCCAGCCCAGCGTTTCTCATGATGTACTCTGCATACAAGTTAAATAAGCACAGTGACAATATACAGCCTTGACATCCTCCTTTTCCTATTTGGAACCAGTCTGTTTTTCCACATCCATTTCTAACTATTGATTCCTGACATGCATACAGATTTCTCAAGAGGCAGCTCAGGTGTTCTGGTATTCCCATCTCTTTCAGAATTTTCCAGTCTATTGTGACCCAAACAGTCAAAGGCTTTGTCATAGTCAAGAAAGCAGAAATAGATGTTTTTATGGAAATCTCTTGCTTTTTCGATAATCCAATGGATGTTGGCAATTTGATCTCTGGTTCCTCTGCCTTTTCTAAAACTAGCTTGAATATCTAGAAGTTCACAATTCACGTACTGTTAAAGCCTGACTTGAAGAATTTTGAGCATTACTTTACTAGCGTGTGAGATGAGTGCAATTGTGCAGTAGTTTGAACATTCTTTGGCATTGCCTTTCTTTGGGATTGGAATGAGAACTGACCTTTTCCAGTCCTGTGGCCACTGCTGAGTTTCTGGCTCTAAGTACTCTTTTTTTTTTTTAATTGTTGGTATTTTCTTTTTAAGTTTAATTTTTATTTTATATTGAAATATAGTCTATTCACAATGTTGTAATTCTTTTCAGTGTACAGCACGGTGATTTAGTTATACATGTGTGTGTACGTGCTCAGTCATGTCTGACTCTTTGAACACTTAGAGTATACTTATACGTATATACATGTACATACATGGATTTTCTTGATTCTTTTCCCATATGTTATTATTACAGTATGTTGAGTGCTATACAGTAGGTTCTTGTTGATTACTAAGCACTGTTTGTTAAATACTTCGGAGTAAAGTAATAGTACTTTAAGATAGCTCTAGGGATACTCTAGAATTCTTTTTTTTTTTTTTTTTACTCTAGAATTCTTTCACTGAAACTCAGGTTCAGTTCAGTTCAGTTCTGACTGACTGACTCCTTGGGACCCCAGTGTCCCCAGAATTCCCTATCTCTTCAATCCTGATTCTCTTATGATGGTATTTCCCGTCATCTGGCCCTTCTTCCGCAGTGAAAGGTTTTCTGAACAAACAGAAATAATAGGGCTGTTAATGGCACTTTACAGATGGACTCCACTCTGCCAGATATAAAGTGCTTGCCCATGCCTCACGGCAAACCAGGAGCCATCAATCCTGATTTACAGATGGGAAAGCTGAGGCCCAATGAGGCAGAGTGAGCCCTGGCAAAGCCTCAGTTAACCTTGCTGCATAATCTTGAGCATGCCCCTTGCCCCTTCTAATCTTATTTATCTGTAAGACGGGGATAGTGAGTTTTGTTCTGCTAGCTCCTCAGGACTGTACATGGCCCTCCCTGGTGGGCAAGGCCTTCTTTATCTCCCCAGCTTGGACACACATTGGGCTTCTGAGAACCCTGGAAAGAAATGAAAACATGCCTGTGAATGTGTTGTATAAACTGTAGAGTGTATGCCTAGGCAGCACAAATGACCAGAACTGGCAAAGCGGGGCAGACTTCCTTGGACCCCAGCTGAGGCTGAGCCTCCAGCTCTGGAAGTAAAATCTGTTTGTCTTCTCCAGGGAAACCCTCTCATCCTCTGCAGGAACCAGAACCTTGGCCTCTGACCCCACTCCCTTCTCTCCTACTCTAGTCCTAGGCCATCCAACTCTCACAGCACTGCCACCATCGGCCACAAGAGTGGACTGGGCCTGGCACACAGAGCCAGAGGGTAAGAAGCCCTGCCCTCCAGGCCGGAATGATAGAGGTGAGGCGGGTAGGACTGGGAATTGGAAAGACTGTCTGGATCCATGGGGAGGGGGCCCAGGCTAGCAGGCCAGGGCTTTTGACCAGATGGTAAAGAGGTGGGTGAGAGAACGGATGAGCAGATGGAGCAAGGTTGAAATCCAGAGCTCTGAAAAGTTCAGCAGGGTGGGAGGAGGCACTTCTTCGAAGCTCTGAAATAAAATTTGGCAGGGGCTGGATGGAGTAGGGTGCTGAGGTTGGAAATCGAGGAGACTTGTGAAAATTGAGATACAAGTTGAATGAAGGATAGAAGTACTTTTGGAATGAGGGCTGGAACTATCGTTGGCACTGAAATCTGGAAGTAGGATTTGATTCATTCGCTTCAAGCTTCCTGAGGACTCCACCACAGCAGACAACATGGTAACTCTAGAATTGAGGCTGAGGAGGGTGAAGGCGTGGTAGAGGTGGTACATCTCCATAGGCGCGTCCTGTGCCCTGCTGCAGGCCAGAAGTCCCCTTTGTCCCATTCAAACGCTCTAGATGCCTTGTCTCTGCAGCTACAGGAGTCGGTGCCCTACCTTCCAGGGAGCCCGCACCGCTCAGCACTGCCGCCTGGGCGGCAGGGAAAAGTAAGTGGCAGGGCAGGGGTTCCGTTGCGGGTGGGAGAGGGTGGGGCCGGGGCTCTGCCAGGGAGCTGGCGGCCCCAGCCCAGCCCCTCTGGCCGCGGGCCTGTGCGCCCTGCAGGCAGGCGGCTGCGGCTGGTGGGTGGCCCAGGCCCGTGCCGCGGTCGCGTGGAGGTGCTGTACGGCGGGGGCTGGGGGACCGTGTGCGACGATGACTGGGACTTCGCGGACGCGCGCGTGGCCTGCCGCGAGGCGGGCTGCGGGCCGGCGCTGGGCGCCACGGGCCTCGGCCACTTCGGCTACGGCCGCGGTCCCGTGCTGCTGGACAACGTGGGTTGCGCCGGCACGGAGGCCCGCCTCAGCGACTGCTTCCACCTGGGCTGGGGCCAGCACAACTGCGGCCACCATGAGGATGCGGGCGCGCTCTGCTCAGGTGAGGCCGCAGCAGGACCACTTGTGCACTGCGGTACGGGCAAGGCGAGGGGGCCGTCTGAGAAGTGGGCGGGGCCGCGCGCAGGCGCTTACTTAGGCATGGGCGGTGCCTACTGTGAAGTAGGAGGAGCCGCGCCCTGGTCCGTACCGCGGTGCGGCGGGACGAACAGGCTCTGAGGAATAGGCGGGGCCTCGCGGAGGCACGCTCTGCGGCGCGGGCAGGGAGGGGTTCGTTGGGAAATGGGCAGGGTCGCGCGTGAGCGCTCACGGCGGCACTGCAGCGTGAGCGCGGCGGGAGAGTGCTCATGCTTCGCAGTAAGAGGTGGAGCCCACCATCGGGTGGAGCTACTCGCTCTGCGGCTGCGCGGGGCCGGGAAGGGAGCGCCCTCTGCGGCATTGCGGGGCGGGGCCCGAGCTGAGTCGAAGTCCCGGAGCACAGTGTGGGAGAGTCTGTCAAGGGTGTGGTCGGGGAGCTTTTGCTGCTCTGCGTCAAGGATCCGAAAGGCTCTAGTTAGCAGAGTTGATCAGCTTTCGGGGCGCATACGTTTGTCCCTTGGGAAGTCACTGGAAAAGGGATAGTTGCGGAGTCCGACACATTTTAAAATGCGTCTCTTTATTGACGGATGTGAAAATTGATATTTTCGCCCTTGTTCAGTGCCCTGGTGGTAGGTAGCTTTGGCCACAGAGGGCTCTGCTTTGGGCCCAGAGTGAGAGAAACACAACCCTCGTTTCTGTTCCAAGGAGTGGGGGCCTATGAAGCCCTTTCTGATCCTAGATCAGGCTTCCCTTGGAGGGTAAGAGGTGACCTGGTCTCAAGGGACTGGTTCCCTATTATCACAGCCATCTCTTTCTCTGTCCTTGCTGAGCCAGGTCCAGAGGAGCTAGTCCAGCAGGAGGGTGCTGAGACCACCCGGGTGCCCACTCCTCGGCCCAGGGACGGTAGGTGTTCACACTCCCTAAGAGTGAGGTGGAGGCATCAGAGGAGGGACCAGATCTGGAAGGAAGTCACAGCCCCAGGTTACACAGCAGATTTGCACCAGGTCCTAGAACTCTTGTCCTTTCCTATTAGTCTCAGGCCTCATCCACAGAGATATGATGTCTGGAAAGAGGAAGGGGGGGTTTTAAGCTAGAGCAGTTGAGAGATTTCTAGAGTTAAGACCATAAAGGGACGGGGTTACGGGGTTCCTGTCCTGAGGAGATCAGTGAAAGAATTCAGGCTTTAATTTGGGGAGTCCAGAGGGGAGGGGAAATGGTGATGACCTTCGGGGACACAATCTCACTTGACAACAGCTGTAGGGCTGAGGTACTGGGATTGTAAACAGACAACTAAGGAGAGAGCAGACATGGAGCTGGCAGCATGCACAGGGTGCCCCACAAGGGCTTGTACACACTCTCCTGATGCCCATCTTATTTTATTTCACTTGTCTGCCCTCATCCAGTGGCTCCCAGGGCAGTGAGGTGTCCCAAACCACCACCCTTTGTCTCTCCTTAACTACCCCTCCCCTGGCGTATCTTGGGAGTGGTGTGGTCTGGCCTGGGCCAGCCCCTTCCAGCCCCAGGCCTTGTCCCCCCACAGGACACCTACGTCTGGCCAACGGAGCCCACCAATGTGAGGGGCGTGTGGAGCTCTTCCTAGGGCAGCGGTGGGGCACTGTCTGTGATGATGCTTGGGACCTGCGGGCAGCTGGCGTCTTGTGTCGCCAGCTGGGCTGTGGCCAGGCTCTGGCAGCCCCTGGTGAGGCCCACTTTGGCCCAGGCCAAGGCCCTATTCTCCTGGACAATGTCAAGTGCCGTGGGGACGAGAGTGCCCTGCTGCTGTGCTCTCACATCCGCTGGGATGCCCACAACTGTGACCACAGCGAGGATGCCAGTGTCCTGTGCCGGCCGGCGTGACCCAGCTTGCTCTGCAGACCACCTCTTCTGGGAGCCTACTGCAGCCTGCCCCTCTTCCTCCAGGAAGTCCTCCTCCTGTGACAGCAGCAGTTCACTCTGCTGTGCCCTCCCCTTGCCTGGGAGAGAGCCTGCCCAAATGGTGTGGTCCTGCCTAGGGGAGAACAGCCCATCAACTTTGTATGTGACCTCACTGTCATCACCGATGGTGGGCCCAGTTCAATGAAAGCTACCACTTTCTGCTCAGCTCAAACAGAAAGTGGTAGGAAGTGAATAATTCCTAACTGTCCTCTTTGGCAGGGGTCCCATTATGGGAACCCTGACCCAGCCTTCCTGGTCTGGGCTCCAGAAGGTTCAGCTGTAAATGGGGTATATCCCTTCCCTCCCGCCTTTACTCATCTTGGACTCTTCAAGAAGAGGGAAGGCAGGAGAGGCCTACAGTTCTGACCTTAGACTGCCAAGGGCTGCAGAACTGGGGTCGTTGCCCTGGCCTGCTCCAAGAGGGCCAGATGGTGCTTGGCCTGACAAGGGGACTGGAAGGGGCCAAAGCAGTGACAGTGGCCCCTCCCTGCAGCTGGAACCAGCAACTCTGATTTCTGCTGCCCCCGCGACAGAGCCTCCATTTTGCAGATGCAAAGAACCCTGGGGGCCTGTAGCCACCCGTTCATAGGTGCCAAGTCAATAAAGCATTGTTTCCCCGCCCCTCGTCTTTTAACCAAGGTCAATGTTGGGGCGTAAGTGCACTGTTTGTGGCAGCAGGAAAGACTCTGGTTAGGACTCTGGAGGAAACCTGCTGGGGGATGGAGGGCGGGTCAAAAGCATCATCAGAGAGCTTTCTGCAGGCCCATCGCATCCTGGAGATGCTGACTCATAGTGTCAGGCCACCAGGAAGGCCCCTAGAAGGTCCCCTGGGCCATCCTCACTTTTACACTCACAGAAATCTGGGTCTTCGACGGGGTCTACTCAAGGTCACGAAACACGGCGGTCACGGCAGTGGAGTGACTAGAAGAGAAAAAAATTGACCGGAGGCAGAAAGAATGATGGGGAAAAGGACGCAGCACTGGGGCTTCTCCAAGGGCTGCTCTTGGGGTACCTCACCTGGAGCCCCAGGGCCACAGAGAAGTGGGGGATCCTGCCAGAGCCTCTCTCAGCCCCAGGGTGCATGACTTGCTAATAGCAACTGTTTGACCAAAAAAACCCCGCCTTCCACATTAGCCTGCAGGCTCTGTATGAGTTTTCTCTCATTGCTGTAACAAACTATCACAAATTTAGTTAACTTTAAACAACATAAATTTATCATCTTACAGTTCCTGAGGTCACAAGTAGGAAATGGGTTTCCCTGGTCTAAATACAAGGGTGTTGGCAGGGCAGTATTCTTTCTAGAAGATCCAGAGGAGAATCCATTTCCTCACCTTTAGCAGCTTTTAGAGGCTGCCTGCATTCCATGGCTGCTCAAGACCTCCTTCCGGTCAGCAATTGCATCACTCCGACCCCAGCTTCTATCATCTCATCTCTTTTTCTGACTCTCTCACCTCTCTCTTCCATCCTTAAAGGTCTATTATGATTATATCAGGCCCACCTGGATAATCTAAGATAATCTCCCCATCTCAAGGTCCTTAATTTAACCACATCTGCACAATCTTTTTAACCATGTAAAGTCACTTTTTCACCAGCTCCAGGGATTAGGACATGGACATCTTTGGGGGTAAGGCATTATTCTGCTTCCCACAGGCTCCAAACCCAAGTCCTGGCTGCCAGCCACAGAGTGAGGCAGACACTTAAGCTCCAAACTCCATCAGCTCTTGGCAGTATTGGTTTTGTCCCCATTTGTCAGGGAGCGCCCTGCAACCCACTGTGTCATTGGAGGGATGAGGGGTGGAGGAGGGAAAGGAATGACAATGCTGAAAAATTCAGGAAGTTGGAGCTTCTGGTTCAGGATGGTGGAGTAGCTGGACGTGTGCTCATCTGTGAGAGCACCAAAGAATGGAGGGAGTCAGGCAGAGAAACAGGGATGTTCTCGCCACCCAGGGCCTCAGATCTGAGTGCAGCACACTATCATTTTGCACAGCCCATGGTTATTACCTCTCCAGGTACATCACCGACTCAATAAGACATGAGTTTGAGCAGCTCTGGGAGTTGGTGATGGACAGGGAAGCCTGGCGTGTTGCAGTCCATGAGGTTCGCAGAGTCGGACATGACTGAGCAACTGAACTGACTGACTGAGGTACACCCACATTCACTGTCTTGAGGTGTATCACAGCTTCCCACCCCTGGACACCCCTTCCCCATCTAACAAAGTGCTTTCATTGGTGCTCAACTCAAGGGAAGTATTAGCATCCCTTTTTACAGACAGGAAAAACTGAGGCTCAAAGACAGGGAATGATTTATCCAGGTTTGCAGAGTAGATATAGGACTGGAAGTTAAGATTCTTTTTTCTTGGCTGCACCACACGGCATGCAGGATCTTAATTCCCTGACCAGGGATCGAACCCGTGCCCCCTGCATTGGGAGCATGGAGTCTTAGCACTGGACCTCCAGGGAAGGCCATTTGCTCAACTCCTTAGTTCAGTCTACAAAGTCTCCTGCACAGACTGGCCCTGCTTGTGTTTTTGACATCATCCATCACCACTTGGTGCCAGGATCTCGCCGAGCTGAACTACTTTCAGTTCCTCTAATGTCTGGGCTTTCTTCCCACCGGGCCTCTGCACATGCTGTTCTCTCTGCCTGGAATAAACGTCACCCTCTCCCCTCCTTCCCCGTTAGTCAACTCTTATTTAGGCTCATGGCTCAGCTTTCCTTTTCCCCAGAAGGCCTTCATGGGTACCCACCCCCTGCATCCACAGTCAGGACTAGGAGCCCCCATCTCACCATGTACTTGCCCAGGGACAGCACCGACCCCTGCATCTCCGCAGACTGCTCTGACTTGGCTGTGTCCTCCTGGGGCTGGGGCTCTTGTGTTCAACTTTTTGTGCAAGACCTCAAACACAGCAGGTGCTCAAATAATAGTTGGCCAGTGAACAGAAAAAGTTAAAGTCGCTCAGTCGTGTCTGACTCTTTGCGACCCCAGGGACTGTAGCCCACCAGGCTCCTCCATCCATGGGATTCTCCAGGCAAGAATACTGGAGTGGGTTGTCATTTCCTTCTCCAGGGGATCTTCCCGACCCAGGGATCGAACCCAGGTCTCCTGTATTAGAGGCAGACGCTTTAAATATTTCTGGAGCACCCGTGTGCTAGTCTGTGCACTGGGCTGGACTCTGGGACTGCAGAGCCCCAGAAAGATCTAGACCCGTTTCTGTTTGCAGGGCCCAGAGGTTACCTTCAAGGCAAGTCCTGTGATAAGCCACTGAACAAATCAACAGCCAAGAGATTTGGAGCAGTGATTCGTGCTAGGAAGAACATGAAGCAGGGTGTTATGGGAGGGAATGGATGGTGAGGGAAAGCCTCTGAGGAGGTGAGACTTGAGCTGGGCCTGGGTGGGAACCAGCCATGAGCCTTTTTTTGACCATGAAAAAGTTTAGGGTAGACCATTCCAGGTCCTTCACTAGGAATTTAGCCTGGCCTGCAGAAGGACCAGCAAGAAGGGCATTGTGACTGGAGCAAAGTGCCAAGAGACAAGTCAGGAAAGCTGGTAAGGGTCAGACCACTCAAGGCTTTCTGGGCCACAGGAAGGAGTTTTATTCTAAGGGTAATGAGCCTCTTGGCCATCTCCTGCTTCTTTCAACTTTCTGACTGCACCTTGCCTCTTAAGATTAATTAAAAGAGCCCATTAAAATAGGATACCAAGGATCCCTACCAAAAATCTCAGGAATCCTTATGGAGGTTAGTGAAGTGAATAAAAGTCGCTCGGTCGTGTCCAACTTTTTGCGACCCCATGGACTACACAGCCCATGGAATTCTCCAGGCCAGAATACTGGAGTGGGTAGCCTTTCCCTTTTCCAGGGGATCTTCCCAATCTGGGGATCGAACCCAAGTCTTCCGCACTGCAGGCAGATTCTTTCACCAGCTGAGCCACAAGGAAAGCCCAAGAATACTGGAGTGGATAGCCTATTCCTTCTCCAGCAGATCTTCCCAACCCAGGAATTGAACTGGGGTCTCCTGCATTGCAGGCAGATTCTTTACCAAATGAGCTATGAGGGAAGCCCCTTATGGAGGTTAGGTCCTGCTAAGTCCCCCTGACTTTTACTGATTTCTGAATCTCCCATCTGCTTTTGGAGAAGGCACTGGTGACCTTGCCTGGAAAATCCCATGGACGGAGGAGCCTGGTAGGCTGCAGCCCATGGGGTCGCTAAGAGTCGGACACGACTGAGCAACTTCACTTTCCCTTTTCATTTTCATGCGTTGGAGAAGGAAATGGCAACCCACTCCAGTGTTCTTGCCTGGAGAATCCCAGGGACGGGGAGCCTGGTGGGCTGCCGTCTATGGGGTCGCACAGTCGATTTAATAGCAGCAGCAGCAGCATCTGCTTTTACCTCCTTTGTGACTCCCCCTTTACCTGTTCACTGACTAAGCCCCTCACCCCCAAAGTTCCCCTGATTCCAGGCCGCGCATGGTGCACGCCTGGCCACTGATTTGGAGCAAGCATTCAACAAGCAGCTGAGGGACTGCTCTGGTGGTCCAATGCTTAAGACTCCACCTTCCAATGCCAAGGACTCGGATTTGATCCGTAGTTGGGAACTAAGATCCCACACACCTTGGGGGAACTAAGCCCTCATGCCCGTGGGCTATGGAACCCATGCAGGACCACAACTCGAGAGAAGCCCGCATACAGCAACGGAAGATCCCACGTGCCACAACTAAGACCTGACACAGCCATAAATAGATAAATAGATGTTAAAAAATAAAGATCCAGCATGCCACAACAAAGATCGAAGATCCCCGTGTGCCGAAACTAAGACCCAGCACAGCCAAATAAATAAAGAACAACATTAAAGAACCAAACAACTGAAAATTAAAAATTAGATAGCCTGTTTTTTTTTTTTTAACTCATGTCCATTATCATTATTTTGACCATGCCACACAGCCTGTGGGATACAAATTCTCTAACCGGGGATGGAACTCAGGTTCCCTGCTGTGGAAGCTCAGAGTCCTAACCACTGGACCACCAAGTCCCTATATATCCTGTTTTTAAAGAGCCCTTTTGTACATGCACACACAGGGCCACCATCACCACCACTGCACACACAGGCACATTCCAACATCATTTTATTTTGATTTTCTCTACTCTAGCCCTAACAGCCTATCCCAAATGAGACCCTCCCTGTCTCCTACCCCAACGTTTGCAAGCCCTCTGATTCCCACATTTTTGCCTTTTCTTAAACAACAGCATTACTAAGATATAATTCACATATCATAACATTCACCCTTTTAAAGTGTACAATTCAGTGGTCCGTTAGCTATTTGCAAGGTTGTGCAACCATCACCACTATTTAATTCCAGTACATTTCATCACCCCACCAAAAAAACCAAAAAAAACCTCATACCCATTAGCAGTCACTCGCCATTTCCCCACCCCTGGGGCCTCTGGCAGCCGATAATTCACTTTGTCCTGATGGCTTCTAGACACTTTGTAGACATACAATCAGGCAATGTGGGAGACCCAGGTTTGATCCCTGGGTTGGGAAGATCCCTGGAGGAGGAAATGGCAACCCACTCCAGTATTCTTGCCTGGGAAATCCAATGAACAGAGGAGCCTGGTAGGCTACAATCCATAGGATTGCACAGTCAGACACTACTTAGCAACTAAACAACAATAGCAAAAATGATAATTCAATGTTTAACATTTTGAGGGATTACCAAATTGTTTTGTACGGTGGATGGGCCATTTTACATTCCCACGTGCACTGCACAGGGGTTCCAGTTCTCCACATTTTTGTTAACTCTTGTTATCCCCATCCCCTTAAAATAATTCTAGCCATCCTAGTGACTGTGACGTGTTATCTCCTGGTTTGGGTTTGTATTTCCCTAAAGACTAATTATGTCAAGTGTCTTTTGTTGCTGTTGTTCTTATTGACAATTTGTGTATCTTTGGAGGAATGTCTATCAAGTCCTTTCCCCATTTTTCGCTTGGGTTCTTGCCCATTTCTTAGGCAGAACTGTTTATTTCGTCTACTGCCTAGCCTCCAGGACTAGCTTTCCAAAACTGTCCCTTTTGTTTTGCTAATCAGAGCTGGTTCTCCTAATTTAATTCTGCAGCCACCTATGAAACTAAGTGGTTTCATATATATTTTATTCATTGTCTCATTTCACTGTCTCAACCTAAGAGATGGAAATAAAAATCTTCCTATGATTTTACACAGGAGGATTTAGGGACTGGCTAGGATCACACAGCTAGATAATTAAGAGGGTGAGATTCGCTCCCTGAACTGTCAAACTCCAGAAAAGCCCCACGCTTTTCCTACTAACTAGTATGACAGTGTCTCCTGACTTCTCCTGGACGTGTTTATCGCTACTGTACAAAAGGGAAATGCAGGGTCAGAGAAGGATCAGTTTTTCTGGGTCACAAAGATCAGGGATCAGGTCTAGGGATCCTCACCTCTGCCCCCAAATCCTCCTCCCAGTCCCACACGCTCAGTGGCGTGGAGCTGGAGGCGGTGACTTGGCTCGGCCCTTCCGGCCCAGTCAGGTCGCGCCTTCCTGCTGAGTCACGGCGGAGGGGCAGGGCGGGGTGGACGCCCCAAGAGGAGAGAGACTTGGAGCGGCCCTGCGTAAGCCCAGAAGCCCCACCTCTGGCTCTGGAATAGCCTCCTGATTGGAGAGCCATGGACTGACATAGCCAATCACAGCAAGCTGCGGCGTGCGGGTAGGGCGGAGCCAAAGGCAAAGGCACCACCTCCCCTCCTATCTGAGAATCTGCCCTTTCCGGGCGCGCCCGTCGGGGCTTTGGGGAGCGTGCTGGGCTCCGCTACTGGAGAGGCGGGTGTGCCTGGTACTGTGGTGGAAGCCTGGTGCCACCTATGCGGGGTCAGGAGAAAAGGGTCAGGAAGAGCGCCCAAGAACCTGGGATGAAGGCGAGCTCTTCTAGTCTGTGCGGCCATTCTCAGTTTACAAAGAGCATTTGACACTCCACCCGCCCCCAATCGGGCCAGGCTGGGATATTTATTGTTGTTTTAGGGGAGGATTACCCTGCAGAGGACTATTAAAATTATAAGACCAGTTTTCATTAAAACTGGCATTTGGAAGGGGCGGGCCCAGGTACTTGCAGACATGCGTACTAGGCTGAGAGTTTCACTTCCAGCCGCTTAGGGGGACCCCGACAAAGGCCTGGGTTCTTTGAGATGTTGGCCCTGAGGTTCTTTGAGATGTAGACAAGGGGCAGGGAGGGTGGTCTCTGGATCTCAGCAGTTTGTTCGGCCCTGTCTCTCCCTACTCCCACCCCGCCCCCTCCCCTGCCCCGCTCTGCACCTCTCTGGCCTCTGCCCTTGGTCTTGGTCTGCTTAAGCTTATCTTACTCTCAAAGACTGCTAGCAGCCCTTCTTCCTCTCAGCCTCACTCAGCTACTCAGCAAATATTAATATTTGAGCCCTTTCTTGTGTCAAACTGGAACAAACAGTGCATCCAACAAGGTCTCTGCTCCTGTAGAGTTTATAATCTAGGCAGGAGATAGACCAATGATTACATGAAATACCGGTGAGTGTTGGATGGGAGAAGAATAGAGTGCTGAGTCTGGGGCCGTTTTCAGGGCATTCTTCCCCAGAGAATTCCATGGACAGAGGAGCCTGGTGGGCTATACAGTCCATGGGGTCACAAAGAGTCAGACCTGACCGAGCAGTGTAACGCTAAAACTAAATGAGTACTCCATGGAGACTTGAGAGCCCCTTCGACAGTCGGGAGATCAAACCAGTCAATCCTAAAGGAAATTGACCACAAATATCCATTGGAAGGACTGAAGTTGAAGCTCCAATACTTTGGCTACCGGATGCGAAGAGCTGACTCATTGGAAAAGACCCTGATGCTGAGAAAGATTGAAGGCAAAAGGAGAAGGGGGCTGCAGAGGATGAGATGGTTAGATAGCATCACTGACTCAATGGATATGAATGTGAGCAAACTCTGGGAGACTGTATGTAGAGGACAGAGGATTGTGGCATGCTGCAGTCCATGGGGTCGTAAAGAGTCGAAAGATACTTAGCAACTGAACAAAAACAACTGAGTCTAGGAGGGACCAGGGAAAGCTTTTGAAAGAAAATAGCTTTTAACCAGATGAAAGGGAGCCTGGACTTCTTGGAGGAATGGAAAAGAAGCTGGAACAGAGGCTCAAGGGAGACAGTGGATTGTGGGAGGAGAGCCTTTGTAGGCTCATTAATGGTTAGGAAGATTATCCTGACGGCACTAGGAAGCTAACCAGAGGATTTTAAGCAGAAGAGAGACATAATAGGATTTGAGTTTTAAAAAGATCACTCTAAGCATCCTGTGGAGAAGGGGGTAGATAGTAGGGGAAGAAGATGGAAACAGGAAAACCAGCTGCATTAATGCAGGGGAGCCGTGATGATGGTTCAGACTCTGGTAGGAGCAGACCATGAACCCAGGGATGAGCTGTTGACCTGTCCAAGAGGGGCTATAATGCTCTGGGAGCCTAAGAGTGGCACTCCCTCTGTGAGGTCCCCTTTATTCACTCATTTATTCTTTCATTCAACAAATATTTGAGCACTACTCTGGCCAGAAATTATGCCTGGTTTCCCAGGGAGAGAGGCTGCCATCTGACCCAGTTGGGCTGGAAGGGAAAGAGTAATGTCTACAGATGGGTTGGTGCAGACCTCACTGGGACCCCACATACTGGGACATTGGTGTGGCGTTCCTCTGCATTCCAGCTCCTACCAAAGCCTCACCTCATCTCTGCTGCCAGCCAGCCAGTGAATTCAGTTTCTACTTGGCTGATGAAGAAACTGATGCTCAGAGAAGGGACTGACCTGTCCAAGGTCACCACCCTCAGCTAGAGGCAGACTTGGAACCTGAATATCCAGGCTCCCTCTGGCTTCTCTTACCACTGCAGTCTGGCTGCCCACATTTGAATTGTTTTAGGCTCCGAGAGCCTCTCCACCACTGTCAGGCAGGAGGAGAAGCTGCAGACAGAGGGGCGCCTGCTCCCTGCCTCTCTGTGTCCAACTCCGGCCCCGAGATTGCAGTATTATTAGCAACAACCCACGACTGCGCAGAGCTGTGCAGCCTCCAGCTTGCCAAGGGACTTCACATGCAATATCTCATTTGATCCATCTGGCCTCACCAGGAAGTGAAAATTATTATCCCCACTTAACAAGTGAAGAGACTAAGGCTTAAAGACATAAACTATTTTGCATCTGATGAATTCCACTGAGGTTCAAAAACATTTGTATCCATTGACCTCTGATCCCCTGCAACTGTGTTGGGTTCCATAGGATGCAAAGGTGAATAGGATCTGGACACTGACCCCAAAGAGGAGACAATCTGTAAGGATACTGTGCATATACATTCCTAGCCCTTGAGTAAGACCCTGGTGTATGCAGCTTTGGAGAAATGTGGGCTCAGAAGCAGGAGTCACTCCTAGGGACTTCCCTGGCGGTTCAGGGGCTAATTCTATATTCCCAATACAGGGGGCCTGGGTTCGATGCCTAATCAGGGAACTGGGTTCCACATGCTGCAACTAAGAGTTTGCACGCTGCCATGGCACAAGGAAGATCGAAGAGCCCTCATACTGCAACTAAGACCTGGTGCAGCGAAATTAAATAAATAAATAAATATATATATATTTAAAGAAGTCACTCCTAGAAGTTCTGGGAAGCCTTCTGGAAGAGGAAGCACTTAAGCTGGAGTTGGAGGCCAAGGACTTGGATAGACGAAACTAGGGTCCCCTTGATGTTCCTTCCCAGCATCCTGGGCTCGTCTTCTCATCGTGTGTCTTTGTTTCACCCGCCAGATATGATGCACCTAATAAGTACCCAACATTTGAATCAATGGAGGGAAGAAGTAAATGGTGGAGAGGCAGAATGTGGCCAGTGTGCAGGCAACACTGATGATCACGAGGGTCTCCTCCGGCCCAGTTGTGGAGGGCTGCCATCTGGGGCAGAGCTCTTAGGTGGGTGGGACAGATCGATGATACATGTCCTTTCATCCCTGTGTCGTTGGGGCTTGGCAGCCAGCATAAGTGCTGGAGTTTGGGGGTGAGGGGAAGTGGGTTGTTGTTTAGTCTTCCAGTTGTGTCTGACTCTTTTGCAACACTCTAGATGTAGCCCGCCAGGCTCCTCTGTCCATGGGATTCTCCAAGCCAGAATACTGGAGTGGGTTGCCATTTCCTTCTCCTGGGGATCTTCCCAACCCAGGGATGGAACCCAAGTCTCCTTATTGGCAGGTGGATTCTTTACCACTGAGCCACCTGGGAAGCCTGGGGAGGTGGGTAGGAGCTTTTAATTGGTGAGATCTTTATCAGTGATTTCCTGGGTTGGGACGATCTGCTGGAGAAGGGATAGGCTACCCACTCCAGTATTGTTCGGCTTCCCCTGTGGCTCAGTTGGTAAAGAATCTGCCTGCAATGTAAGAGAACTGGGTTTCAATCCATGGGTTGGGAAGATCCCCTGGAGAAGGGAAAGGCTACCCACTCCAATATTCTGGCCTGGAAAATTCCATGGACTGTATAGTCCATGGGGTCGCAAAGAGCTGGGCATGACTGACCCACTTTCACTTTTAGCAGTGGTGCAGCCCTGGGAACTGGGGTCACAACCTAATTTCTTGATTCCCCTACCTCTGGCCCAAACGGCTTGACCAGATTTTTGGAACTCTCCTCAGATGATGCCAGGAACAGAGACGTCAGTTGCCTCCAATTTCTTGTGAGACCTGAAGGACAGCCTTGAGGCCCAGGTTACTCAGGTCCCCTGTGGGGCAGGTGAAGACATGTCACAACCTCTGAGCACTGGGTGGCCATTTCCATCTTACTGATGGCAATGAAGACTGCAGGGAGGTTAATGGCTGCCAGACCTCACAGTTAGTGAGAGGCAAACCGGGGCTGGGGGGCGGGGAGACCCCTTCTTCTCCCACCTCCTGCTGCCTTTGAGGAAACCCTGGGGGCACTCTTCAGTCTTTAGCAAGAGTCACCTGACTAGGCTTCCAGCAGCAGGTGGTGCAGATGGAAGGGATGCTGTGGCTGCCTGGCCTGGCGGCCTCTGCCTTCCCAGAACAGCCATCTGTCTTACACTGATTGGGTCCATCCCAGCAGCTTCCGGAATGAGCCATGGGCACATAGCCAGTGAGCTCAGCACCTTCTCTTCACGATTCTGTCTTAGCCATCCTGCTTTCCTGTCTGTCTCTCTGTCCTATCGGATCCTGTCCCTCTGTCTCTGTTTATTTCTCTTTCCTCTTTTTTTTTTGTTTTTTGTTTATTGCCTGCCTTGCAGCCTCCTCCTTGATCTTTCCCTGCCCCAGGACGTTCAGCGCCTGGGGTATTACGGCAGCCCCTACTCTGCCTGCCGCCTGTCCTCAGCCACCTGCACGACCCAGTGGACAAAGCAAGCACACAGCAGGGGAATACCGTGGCCACACTCCCCTTTGCTCAAGCCCTTGGCTTCCTCTTCTCTGGTTGTGAAGCTTAGGAGGCCCAAATCATCCCGTCTTCCTCCCGAGGTAGAAGTGCTGGCCCAGAAATCAGAGCTATGGGAGCAAGATGCAAGGGGAGCAGGGCCCTGTGCCTGGCAGAATGGGAAGACATGAAGGTTCAAGCCCTAGCTGCCCCATGTGCCACTCTGCTTCTTCTAAACCGCCTGGGCAGACCCCCCTTCCTTGGGGCCCAAAGCTTGTAGCTCTGTGAACTATCCCTGTGCCCTCAAAGCCTGGTCCTGGGTGGCCTTCCTGAGCTTTTGACCCCTAGTGGTCATTTTCCTCCTTCCCTAGGCCCTGCCTCATCCTGGGGACTTCCAGCATCCACAGGTCATAGTGTCTTCAACCGGAGCCTCTCAAGGGAGTCTTTGCCCTAGTGCCTGTCCACTCTCCAGAATTTTCTGCTGCTCTTGGGGGGTTTCCCACTTTCCTGATGCTCTGGTACCTCCACTTCACTGCTCCCTCTGCCTGCTCCTCCCTGTTCCTGAGCCCTCCGGCCCCCGACCTCCTCGTGCCTTGACTTCCCCACCTTGCCCTGTCCGTGTCCTTGGCCAGTCCTAGCATCCACTCCTTTGATATATTGAGCCTCTTGCCCCCCAATCTCTTGGCCACGCCGACCACTGCCTGCTCTGGGTGGTCTGACCTCCACCTTTGCAGCTCCTGATCCACAGTGCTGAGTGAGAACTGCTAAAGAAAACCACAGGGCCCAGCAGATGAGGCCCAGCTGGTTCTTCTCCCAGCTCACTCCCCCACCCTCCCCAAAGGCTCCCTCAAACCTTCAGCCTGTTCACCAGCCTCTTCCCCTCCTCCTCCCATGACTCAGCAGATGACTTCAGCTTCTTCTTGGAGAAGTTTCCCAGGAACCTCCCTGTTCTCCACTCGAAAGTCTCCACCTGCCTTCCTTCCCTGCTGACCCCTCCTCCAAGGCTCCAGACTTCTCCCACATCAATTCATCTACCTGCTCCTCCCACTTCACCCCCATCCTTCCAGCCTCTCTCTCTCTAGACTCTCCCTGAGGCTTTTAAACAACCTCCAGCCTTTTGCAGACAAAGAAAACCCTCCCTCTGTCCTGAGCCACGAGTGATATCAGCTTCTCCCTCCTTCATCTGTCTATTAAATAACTGATGAAGATAGTCATTTCTGTAACACAGTATTGTAACTGTACTCTAGAATAAAATTAAAATTAAATTGAAAAAAGAGAGAGACAACAGTCATTTCCAAACTCTGATTCACTAACCCCTTGCTAACCCCTGCCATTCTGAGCCACTACAGCTGAACTCCACTAAAATTGCCCTTGCCGAGGTTGACAAAGATGCCCTAGCTCAGCAAAGGCCTGCTTCTGTGTCCTTCCAGTTTTCTGGAGGCACTTGGCACCATGAGGAATGGATGGTCACATCTCGTGCCTCCTGGTGATCCCTCCAGGTCTCCTGAGCCCGTGTTCACTGGCCCACCCTGATCTCGGGTGGCCTCGGCCTCCACTGGCTTGGAGTGGGGCTTGGGTTCCCAGCCAGAGACTGAAGCTGCGTCACGATGGAGAAAGCATCAGACCCTAGCTACTGGACCCATGATAAGTGACAAGGGCCCTAGCCCTTCAGCTTTGCAGAAAAGAATTCCCATAAAAACGGAAAGTAGTGAAGCAAGAAAAGTATTTATTAAGAGGAAACAAGTATAGTACGTGTGGATAGATAGGCAGATGGACAGACTCACAGGGAGAGTGCTTAAATTGCGCCCTCGTGGCAGTTAGAATTACTTTTGTGGGGTATTTCTTCTGGGTTTCCTTTGGCCAATCATTTTGATCTGCACAGTTCACAGTCTATATTTGGTCCATCTCAGGATCCTCCCATTTGTGCGCACACGTCTCTTAGCCAAGATGGATTTTACCAAAAAGGCATCTGGGTAAGGAACATCCCTTGAAATGACTCCCCCTTGACCTCCAAGGAACCTTTTCTGCACACGTGAGGTTGGGGAGGTCTCCTGACTTTGACAAATGAAATATGTGGTCTGGGCAGGGCCCAGCCTCCTCTCCTAGTTGTCCTGCTATTCTTGGAGTTTCAGTCCACAGGGAATGAATCTCCAATAGCTTTATTCTGGGAGGAGGGGGTGGGTGGGGCCCAGCTGCCTTCTGCCTCAACCCCATACCTCACTCCCTGCTCATTTATACTCTTCATTTTAAAAATATATATTTAATTGGCTGCACCAAGTCTTAGTTGTGGCCCTTGGGATCTTTAGTAGCAGCAATCTGGATCTAGTTCCCTGACCAGGGATTGAACCCTGGGCCCCCTTACATTGGGAGTGCAGAGTCTTAGCCACTGGACCACCAGGGAAGTCCCCCATTTATANTCATCTACCTGCTCCTCCCACTTCACCCCCATCCTTCCAGCCTCTCTCTCTCTAGACTCTCCCTGAGGCTTTTAAACAACCTCCAGCCTTTTGCAGACAAAGAAAACCCTCCCTCTGTCCTGAGCCACGAGTGATATCAGCTTCTCCCTCCTTCATCTGTCTATTAAATAACTGATGAAGATAGTCATTTCTGTAACACAGTATTGTAACTGTACTCTAGAATAAAATTAAAATTAAATTGAAAAAAGAGAGAGACAACAGTCATTTCCAAACTCTGATTCACTAACCCCTTGCTAACCCCTGCCATTCTGAGCCACTACAGCTGAACTCCACTAAAATTGCCCTTGCCGAGGTTGACAAAGATGCCCTAGCTCAGCAAAGGCCTGCTTCTGTGTCCTTCCAGTTTTCTGGAGGCACTTGGCACCATGAGGAATGGATGGTCACATCTCGTGCCTCCTGGTGATCCCTCCAGGTCTCCTGAGCCCGTGTTCACTGGCCCACCCTGATCTCGGGTGGCCTCGGCCTCCACTGGCTTGGAGTGGGGCTTGGGTTCCCAGCCAGAGACTGAAGCTGCGTCACGATGGAGAAAGCATCAGACCCTAGCTACTGGACCCATGATAAGTGACAAGGGCCCTAGCCCTTCAGCTTTGCAGAAAAGAATTCCCATAAAAACGGAAAGTAGTGAAGCAAGAAAAGTATTTATTAAGAGGAAACAAGTATAGTACGTGTGGATAGATAGGCAGATGGACAGACTCACAGGGAGAGTGCTTAAATTGCGCCCTCGTGGCAGTTAGAATTACTTTTGTGGGGTATTTCTTCTGGGTTTCCTTTGGCCAATCATTTTGATCTGCACAGTTCACAGTCTATATTTGGTCCATCTCAGGATCCTCCCATTTGTGCGCACACGTCTCTTAGCCAAGATGGATTTTACCAAAAAGGCATCTGGGTAAGGAACATCCCTTGAAATGACTCCCCCTTGACCTCCAAGGAACCTTTTCTGCACACGTGAGGTTGGGGAGGTCTCCTGACTTTGACAAATGAAATATGTGGTCTGGGCAGGGCCCAGCCTCCTCTCCTAGTTGTCCTGCTATTCTTGGAGTTTCAGTCCACAGGGAATGAATCTCCAATAGCTTTATTCTGGGAGGAGGGGGTGGGTGGGGCCCAGCTGCCTTCTGCCTCAACCCCATACCTCACTCCCTGCTCATTTATACTCTTCATTTTAAAAATATATATTTAATTGGCTGCACCAAGTCTTAGTTGTGGCCCTTGGGATCTTTAGTAGCAGCAATCTGGATCTAGTTCCCTGACCAGGGATTGAACCCTGGGCCCCCTTACATTGGGAGTGCAGAGTCTTAGCCACTGGACCACCAGGGAAGTCCCCCATTTATATTCTTTAAAGCCCCTTGGGTCGACCACCCACTGCAAACTCAAATTTCTATGTCGGGACCCAATCTGGGCATCTCACCTCCCAAACTGAACTTGTCATCTTTCCCTTAACCCTGCTCTGTCGAGGAGGATGGGACTCTCCCTGTCCACCCACTTGTCTAGGAGTCACGCTGGGCATCTCCTCTGCTCACCACTGCTGCCCTACCCTCACTCCCACAGCTCTCACAGTGGCTGTTACAGGAACACCCCTACCCCAGTGGTCTCCCTTCTTCTGGTCTCCCCATCCAGCCCACCCTCTACTCCAGCTTCCAGAGTGACCATTCTAAAATGCAAACCTGACTCCTCCTCTTCCTTGCTTGAAATCTCCCCTGGCTGAAAAAATCCAAAGGGCAGAATCTGGTCCAATTTGATCCAATCCAATCTCAGATTCCCAACCTCAGGACTTTCTCGAGACTGGTTTTATTTATCCTCCCATCCCTGACACTCTCAAACCCAGGAAATCCCCAAAGTCTTTTTGAAGGCTTCTGATTTGCACAGGGTGACTAGAGTTCAGATCATTTCAACAAAGAGCAGAAAGTGTCAAAGTTTTAGCATTAACCCAAGTGGCTTTTTCTGTGCTGATGGATCATTAGTTCTGCGTTCCAGAATTAACAGAGATCCAGAGAAGATGAGTGATTTGTTTAAGGTTATTTAGCCCATCATTGGTTCGGCCGGGCTCCAGCGTTCTGTTTGCAGCACCAGGTCCCTGAATCCAGCATGGACAGCCACTGCCTTGGGCAGGATGCCTGGAAACTGCTGTCCCTCCAGCTTCTCCAGGAGGGCCTTGGCTTTGACTCATCCTCCTGGGGAATACACTCCTTCCCACTGTCTTGAGAGAGCAGGTCATTCACTTCCTCTGTCAGACTCCTCCTCCTACCCAGCTTTATCTGCCTCCTCCCATGGGAGTGGTTAGAATTAAACCCAGCTGTGCAGGGAGTGGGGCCTGCCTTCAACCCTCCAGTGAAGAACAGGAGACATGTGAACCTCCTTCATGACTCAGCCCTTCCATTCACTAGCTGTGTGACCTAGACAGGTTACTTAACCTCTCTGTGCCTTGGACCCCTCATCTATAGTGTGGAAGAATTGGAGTAAACACGTATGTGCTCCTGTGTTTTCTCACTTAGTGGCCTTTCCTTGCCATCTGAGTGTTAGAAACAAGATGAAGACTTAGGGGGAGAGATTATATACTTTGAGGCAGCCTCTGATACAGGCACCTGGCTCAGCCCAAGTCAGTGTGACTGCCCTGCCTGGGGTTGGAGGCCCAATCTCCACTTGTCATAAAGTGCTCTCAGGCCTTGTATAACCCTCTGGGCACACACTTCTTTCTTCTCTCTCACTCTCTCTTTTTTTTTNACCACTGCTGCCCTACCCTCACTCCCACAGCTCTCACAGTGGCTGTTACAGGAACACCCCTACCCCAGTGGTCTCCCTTCTTCTGGTCTCCCCATCCAGCCCACCCTCTACTCCAGCTTCCAGAGTGACCATTCTAAAATGCAAACCTGACTCCTCCTCTTCCTTGCTTGAAATCTCCCCTGGCTGAAAAAATCCAAAGGGCAGAATCTGGTCCAATTTGATCCAATCCAATCTCAGATTCCCAACCTCAGGACTTTCTCGAGACTGGTTTTATTTATCCTCCCATCCCTGACACTCTCAAACCCAGGAAATCCCCAAAGTTTTTTTGAAGGCTTCTGATTTGCACAGGGTGACTAGAGTTCAGATCATTTCAACAAAGAGCAGAAAGTGTCAAAGTTTTAGCATTAACCCAAGTGGCTTTTTCTGTGCTGATGGATCATTAGTTCTGCGTTCCAGAATTAACAGAGATCCAGAGAAGATGAGTGATTTGTTTAAGGTTATTTAGCCCATCATTGGTTCGGCCGGGCTCCAGCGTTCTGTTTGCAGCACCAGGTCCCTGAATCCAGCATGGACAGCCACTGCCTTGGGCAGGATGCCTGGAAACTGCTGTCCCTCCAGCTTCTCCAGGAGGGCCTTGGCTTTGACTCATCCTCCTGGGGAATACACTCCTTCCCACTGTCTTGAGAGAGCAGGTCATTCACTTCCTCTGTCAGACTCCTCCTCCTACCCAGCTTTATCTGCCTCCTCCCATGGGAGTGGTTAGAATTAAACCCAGCTGTGCAGGGAGTGGGGCCTGCCTTCAACCCTCCAGTGAAGAACAGGAGACATGTGAACCTCCTTCATGACTCAGCCCTTCCATTCACTAGCTGTGTGACCTAGACAGGTTACTTAACCTCTCTGTGCCTTGGACCCCTCATCTATAGTGTGGAAGAATTGGAGTAAACACGTATGTGCTCCTGTGTTTTCTCACTTAGTGGCCTTTCCTTGCCATCTGAGTGTTAGAAACAAGATGAAGACTTAGGGGGAGAGATTATATACTTTGAGGCAGCCTCTGATACAGGCACCTGGCTCAGCCCAAGTCAGTGTGACTGCCCTGCCTGGGGTTGGAGGCCCAATCTCCACTTGTCATAAAGTGCTCTCAGGCCTTGTATAACCCTCTGGGCACACACTTCTTTCTTCTCTCTCACTCTCTCTTTTTTTTTTCTAGTTGCAATATATGGGATCTAGCTCCCTGGCCAGGGATCAAACCTGGGCCCCCTGCATTGGAAGTGCAGAGTGTTAACCACTGGATCACCAGGGATGTCCCTGGGCACAGGTTTCTTGACTTGGATGAGGAGAGAGATCAGGAGCTCAGTACCATATATCT
Organism: Raphicerus campestris; assembly: GCA_006410735.1. Classification (NCBI taxonomy): domain Eukaryota; kingdom Metazoa; phylum Chordata; class Mammalia; order Artiodactyla; family Bovidae; genus Raphicerus; species Raphicerus campestris. The sequence goes on along the minus strand of SJYW01003235.1, from coordinate 209,908 downwards.
TGGTCTTCCATCTCTTTGGCCATCTCTCCATTCCCGTCATGCACCAGACATTATAGATGGAGGGGGGTGGGGAAAGGAACGTGCTAAAATCTATTCTTTGTTCCTGGAGAAATTTGTTCAGTGTGGAGACAAAAGGGCTTTACCTGTTCTGGCCTTAAATGTAAAAGGTTTTTGGGGAGAAGAAGGGCTCTGCTTTTTCTTATGACATCTGAAGGTAGAATAAGGAACAATGGGGAAAAGGACCTAGGAACCTGAGTGTTGTCCCACAGAGGAAGGGGCTTCAGGAAACGGTAAACCGCCTGTGGCCAGAGGTGTGCTCTCAAGGGCTGACACACAGCAAGTGGGGTGCTATATAAGGGGTTTCTCTATTGGATGAACACAGGTCCTCCTGCTGTCCCTTCTGGTTTACCAACCTGTCTGGGAAGTCAGGGAGGAAACCTGGTTGGTTCTGAAACCCAGAAGGCAGGGCAAGCCCCATGCTCCTGAGTCATCTCCGTTCACTTCAGGCTTGCTGCGGAGGGAGTGCCTTTTGCTCCTGTCTGTCCCCAGGCTCAGAGCACGGAGTTGGTGCTGAGTGTCTGTGCCTACCTCCCGTCCCCTGGTGCAGCCTGGGCTCCAGTCTGCCCGCTGTGTCAGCACCAGCGTTCCTATTACATGATCAAGTGGGATTTGCAGTCTGGAAGCATTAGTGCTGGGCTGACTCGGCAGAGTGGCCAACGCAAGAAAATGCCAGTTCCGTACCTCTTCAGCCAGCTCTCTGAGGCCTCATGGCCACACCACCTCCTCTTTGAGCAGCCGAGCCTGGCCTTCTTCAGGGTTCCCAGGGTTTTTCGAGGTCACTCTGGCAGATCACTGATGGTGGCAGAATCCCCCAGAGAGCTTCAGGTTCCCAGATCCCACGGTTGGAGATTTTGATCCACTCTATTGGACCTGGGACGCTGGATTCTAGACAAGTTCCCCTTGTCTAGGTATTGGCACAGTGGCCATTCTGAAATGCAAATTGTACCCCATGTCTCCCATGCTTGACATCTGCTCTGGCTGGAGAATCCAAAGGGCAGAAGCTGATCCGTTCTGAGATTCCCAGCCTCAGGGCTTTCTCAGAACTGATTTTATTTCTCCTCCCTTGGATGTTGGGGGACTGCGATGCACAGCCAAGTTGAGAACTACTGCTGGGCATTACCTCTGAGTGGCCGGTCTTCTGGCCTTGGTTCTCTACTGGTCCCTCACCCCTGATTCCAGTCCCACCCTGCCCAGACTCAGCCCAGGCTATCACTGGACAGCTCCAGCTGGTGGAGAAATAGCCTCCTGGAAATGAACTGAAATTGATGGGCTCTCTGCAGCTTGTTAGTCATTCAGTCATGTCTGACTCTTTGCAACCCCATGGACTGTAGCCAGCCAGGCTCCTCCATCCATGGGATTTCCCAGGCAAGAATACTGGAGTGGGTGTCCATTTCCTTCTCCAAGGGTCTTCCCCACCCAGGGATCAAACCTGGGTCTCCTGCATTGTAGGCAGATTCTTTACTGTCTGAGCCACCAGGGAAGCTTGGTGTCTTCTAAAAACAGAAAGCCCCTGCCTCATTCCCTGCGGTAGGTAGGTTGCCACCAGCCCCATCACTGTGGCTCCCCGCTGAGTCATTTGCTCTTTGTTGGAGTCAAGCAGTAAGACCTTGACTTCAGACCCCTATACTCATTCAGAGGGCATGAACACATTCAGAGTCAAAAACACATTCAGGGGGCATGATGGAGAGTTCCCTTTGAGATTTGGGGGGTGTAATGGGAGGTCCATATTGGAGAAGCACTTGGCCCAAGTTCACACAGATGAGTTTGAGGAGAAGATTCTATCCTAGACTCTTCTGCCCTGGAAAGTCCATCTCTTGTGAATGGAGACCACACAGCACATGGAACTTCCCCGACTAGGGATCCAGCTCGTTCCCCTTGCAGTGGAAGCATGAAATCTTAACCACTGGACTACCAGGGAAATCAAACAAAGGCCTTTTTTTTTTTTTTTTAAATGGAGATGAACATTCCCTTGGTGTGGTAAACTTTGAAGTGGGCCTCTTTAGGGGAATGCAAAACTTAAAATGGAAAGATGTATCAGACTTTTCAATCTCTCCCTCCTTTCAGCCCAATCAGTTTTAGGGGATCTGAGAGACCCTAGATTTAGGGAAGCTGGTTTGGTGAGCAGTGGTCAGACACATGGAACAGAGAATTTCTGTGGTTGTCAGCCTCATGTCAACAGGCTGTCTTTGAAATCCTCTGTCTGGCTCTTCTTCAAGACCATCCTGTCTGGCTGTGGCCTTATCTGCTCCTGGATTTGTCTACAGTTCTGCCTTCCTGAGTTTTGGCCACAATTTGATCATGGCCATTTGTTTGGAGGCAAAACCTTTTAAGTCCTCTTCAAGAGATAAGACCATCACCAGGTGATTCATTCTTGAAGCAGAGCCTTTTTCATTGAACAAAACTTCCCTGAGCATCTGCTCCACTCCAGGGTCAAAGGTGACTCAGATGGCTCCGTCTCTGAGAAATCCACTTGTAAGACCACAGGGGAAGACGAAGTCCCATACCTGCAAGTGCAGTGACAAGGCCTAGAACCAGTGCTGGGAGCTGGAGGGAGCTCCTGGGGGAGTGGTCAGTTCAACATGTAGTGTCTGAGTCTAAAAGCTGAAGAGGTGGGACAATATGGGGGGTAAGAGTTGAAGGAGTTGAAATCCACTGCTGGGCAACACCTTTGTGTGGCCAGTCTTATGGCCCTGTTTCTCTGTTGGTCCCTGACTCCTGTCCCATCCTCCCATCCTTATCCCAGCCTTTGAAAAGGCCCAAAGTCGGAAAAGGGCACTGCTTGGTCAGGAAATGCCAGTCAAGTGTCCTATGTGAGATGTAGCCAAGGAGGTAGGAAGGAACCTTGGGAGAAGCCTGTGAACTCTAGGCTAGGGAGCAGGGACTCTGATGCATATGCAATGCGAGTGGCACACGTGGCAAAGCCAAGGCGAGGGAAGGAGATCAAAGTGTTAGTTACTCAGTCGTGTCCAGCTCTTTGCAACCCCATGGACTGTAGCCTGCCAGGTTCCTCTGTCCATGGTATCTCCCAGGGAAGAGTTCTGGAGTGGGTTGCCATTTCCTTCTCCAGGGGATCTTCCTGACCCAGGGATCTAACCCAGGTTTCCTGCATTGCAGGCAGATTGTTTACCATCTGAACCACCAGGGAAGTCCAGGAGAAGATGGGAAGCACATATAGAACCATCTTTCAGTTCTTATACCAGAGACGCTGGGGAGACACTCAGGTAGAGTAATCGACAGGCTGGAGGACCTTAAGAAGCATCCATCCAATTCTGTTATTTTACAGATGTACAATCTGAGGCCCAGAGAGGTAAAGCCTCTTGTTCAAGGTCACCTGGCAGGATCAATATCAAAGTCAAGGCTTCACCTGGTGGGTCCTGCCTCCCAGCACAGGCTTCCTCCACTAGTGGCTTCCGTATCCTCAGGGAGAGAGGCAGCCCACTGAGATCTCCCTGTCGTCCTTTGCCTCTGAATCTGTCATGCGCCCTGCCCCTACTGCAGACCTGCCTGTTAGGGCAGCAGCTGGGAAGTGTTCCCAGAGGACAGGGTGGGGAGCATTGCCGGTCTGCTTCGGAAGATGTTGCTGCCGCTGCTGCTGTTGCTGCCTCTGCACCAATCAGGGGGCTTTCTAGCTGCAGGAGGAAGCCAGGAGCCAGGGGATGGGGCTGCAGTGATTTACGACTGCCCAGAAACAGCAGGACACTAATGTCTCCGGCTGGCCTGTCTGTCCGCCAACTCAGCCCCAAAAGGATGCCTCTAAAGGTCATTTCTCCAGCACTGGAGATGGAGCAAAGGGTTAGTCACACAGGGTGCCTGGCCAGTGCCCCTGTGTCAAGTCGGTCTCCAGAGGGCAATGCTCCTCCTTTCCGGAGAGGTAGACTCTCAAGGGTTTGGGCAGGAAAGGGTGCCCTTACCACCTGAAGTCCAGAAGATCTGCCTGGGTTTGAATTCAGGCTCTAGGGGTCGCTGATGTGTGGCCATTGGCCAGTCATACAGCTGAGATCTCTGTGTCTCAGCTTCCAAGTCTGAAAAAACAGAGATGGGGACTTCCCTGGTGGTCCAACAGTTAAGACTCTGGGCTTCCTCTGTTCAGGGTGCGGGTTTGATCCCTGGCTGGGAACTAAGATCTCACATGCCGCACAGCCAGAAAGTATTTAAAAATAAAATAAAAACAAAGATGACTCTGAGCCTCTCAGCTCTGTCACTGAACCAGCTCCCAGGTCTGTAGACAGATCCTTGTTTCCACAGCTAAAGAATGTGAATAGCCTTCCATTTCAGATGAGGAACAGGCTGACTCTAATCTAGAACTCATCATGGCTGGGTGGAGTATTGAGTTTAATTTCTCACTTCAAAGGTGAGGAAATTAAGAGCCAGAGAGAACACAGGTCTTGCACATAGAGCTGGGGGCCAGGCAGAAGGCAGAATGGCTAGTTCTCCACCTCCTTGCTCCACGTTTCTTTCATCAGTTCCACAGAGTGGAGGAGGAAACCAGAATACTAAGCCATTTGCTCTATGTCATGTCACCATGCCTGTAAAGCAGCCCTCTAAACAGCTGGGGCCACTGGGCAGCTGCAGCAATAAGCCTAAAATCTTAAAAAGGATCGAAAGGGAAAGGAAGGCAGGGCCATCAGAGAGGGGTCTCAACATGGAGACTGCTGATATCATTCCTGTTTCCCTTTAGAACATCCTTTTCTTTGCATCAGCTTTACTTTTTCCCCAAACAAATTTGGCCTGGATTTTTTTTTTTTTCCCTTTCCATTGAACTGGTCAGGGAAAGAAGTGAGGTGGAGAAAGGCAGCCTGAAATGTGCCAGAAAGTTCCTGAGATTTAGCTTCTGGGTCCTGAATCACTGATCCATTTAATCCACCTGCGGACAAGCAGGGTTGGCTATAATGGTTCCTTCTTAAAGACCTGGGATGCCCAGGCCAGAAAGACTTAGGCCTGTCCTGCAGGGAGGAAGATAAAGGAAGAGGAAGGACTTGGCAAACAGACATGTAAGAGACAGAAGGAAGTGGGAGGGTTTATTCATCAGCAGGATTGCATGTTGTTGGGTGGTGTAGTAAGAGAGGAGGGACCAGATCCCATGTTGGAGGAGGGGTGAAGAGAGCTATTTCTAGGCTCTTCTCACTCAGGCCATCTCCTCCACTCCTGCCAGAGGAGTCTCCCTGAACACATGCGAGCATTCATTCATTTCTTCATTTCACACATTCTACATACGGATGCTGTGCCAGGCGCTGTACTCAGCACTGGGGAAGCAACGATGATGGAAGCCAAATGCAAGCCTAGTCCTTTCCTGCCCTGGTTAAAATCTCTCACAGGTATTCTATTTATTTGGGAAGAAAGACTTCACTCCCTGGCCTGCCATTCAGGGCTCCCCAAGTTCTGGAACTCCCCAAGTTCCATCCCCAGTCCCTACTAACCATCACTTCAGGCACCAAACACACTGGATTCTCTGTCTAACAATACATATGTCAGGGAGGAATCTGCCTCTGAGTCCCTTGCTTGTCCCCTTTGCCTGCTTTCAAATTCTACAGATCTTTTTGTTTTTTCTTAAAAAGTTTTTTTTTTTTNCTGGGTCCTGAATCACTGATCCATTTAATCCACCTGCGGACAAGCAGGGTTGGCTATAATGGTTCCTTCTTAAAGACCTGGGATGCCCAGGCCAGAAAGACTTAGGCCTGTCCTGCAGGGAGGAAGATAAAGGAAGAGGAAGGACTTGGCAAACAGACATGTAAGAGACAGAAGGAAGTGGGAGGGTTTATTCATCAGCAGGATTGCATGTTGCTGGGTGGTGTAGTAAGAGAGGAGGGACCAGATCCCATGTTGGAGGAGGGGTGAAGAGAGCTATTTCTAGGCTCTTCTCACTCAGGCCATCTCCTCCACTCCTGCCAGAGGAGTCTCCCTGAACACATGCGAGCATTCATTCATTTCTTCATTTCACACATTCTACATACGGATGCTGTGCCAGGCGCTGTACTCAGCACTGGGGAAGCAACGATGATGGAAGCCAAATGCAAGCCTAGTCCTTTCCTGCCCTGGTTAAAATCTCTCACAGGTATTCTATTTATTTGGGAAGAAAGACTTCACTCCCTGGCCTGCCATTCAGGGCTCCCCAAGTTCTGGAACTCCCCAAGTTCCATCCCCAGTCCCTACTAACCATCACTTCAGGCACCAAACACACTGGATTCTCTGTCTAACAATACATATGTCAGGGAGGAATCTGCCTCTGAGTCCCTTGCTTGTCCCCTTTGCCTGCTTTCAAATTCTACAGATCTTTTTGTTTTTTCTTAAAAAGTTTTTTTTTTTTGGCCTTTCATTTCACGTTAATTAATTTATTTATTTTAAATCCTATACATCTTTAAGGGAGTGGGTTGGAAATGTTACCAGCTTTTCAGAACCTCTTCCTGGGAATACTTTTGGAGTCCAATGGCTAGGACTCTGTTATCTTGCTGCGCAGGGCCAGGGTTCAATCCATGGTTCAATCTGTGGTTGGGAAGCTGCCTAGGAGCAGGCCAAAAAAAAAAACAACCACCACCAAACAACAAAACCTTTTTCTCTCTAGCATGAAAGAATTAAAAAAACAAAACAACAGTGCTTAACACATTCTGAATTCCTTGAGGGCAGGGTTCCATGCTGTCTTCCTCCAGCGCTTAGCATAGAGCCTGTACTATTCCTTCACAGAAATTCCCTCATTCTCAGTTCTTATCCACAACACTACATGCCGACTAATTTTTTTAAACTAGTTATAATTTTCTAACGTACTCTACACATTATCTTTATTTTCTTGGGCAGAATTTTGTGTTGGTGTTGTTCGCTGGTGTACTGCATTGCTTAGAACAGCCCTTGGAACATAGTAGGTGCTCAATAGATAAGTACCAAACAAATAAAATGTGCACTCAAAACTTTGGGGTATGTGAGCTACATGGAATGTCAAAAAAGGGAAGCATGTAAGCAAGAATTAGTCAGCCTGACCCCAGCGTGTATATCCTACGCGGGGAGAGAAGTGTTGGTCAACCCCCAGACCAGTGCTAAGCATCCATTGGCTCTGGTAACTGAATTGAATCTTTAACGCTCCACCCAGGAGAGGAAGAAAGGGCTCCCCAGGGGTCAGGCTGCAAACAGCTGCATCCTTTCCGTGTATTAACCAGAATGCCTGGCCAGTATTTGTCTTTGCACATTTCCACCTGTCAGGTCCAAGAACCTCGAGGCGGGGAAGGAGAGATGGAACCTTGTGGGGGAGGGTGGCAGTCCCGCCAAGGTTTGGCTCTTTTAATTCAACCATCTCTGAGGTGGGTACCACCCAGACAGTTTGGATCAATAGTGAATGCGTCCCCATCTTCCCAGTCTTCCGAGGGCCTGCTGTTTTATCTCGGAAACAAGGTCCAGGGCTGAGGTCCTGGACCCCTCCCCCAGTAATTTCCCGGAGAATATGGGGCGGGGCCGTGAATCAGCACTCGCTCGGACTCCGGCAGCCTTAGTCCCCGCCAGGGGTCCCCAGTAGTCTCGGAATTAGACCTCCCCTCCCCGCCCCACACCTCCTCCTCAATCCTCTTTCATCTGCCCCGCTATGACCACTGGGAGATGTAGTCTTGACCGCCCCTTTGTCCTTGATCTCCCTAACATATCACCCCAACCCAGGGTGAACTACAACTCCCAGGTGCCCACGCGTCGGGGGCCTGACAGGGCTGGGGTCTGCAGGTCCAGGGTGGGTGGGGGATCGTCTGGAGAAGCTAGGGCGAAGCGAGCCGGGTGAAGTGAAGCACGGGGCTTGTCGAGGGGCACCGGGGAAGAAGG
>SJYW01003235.1:156642-188930 GCA_006410735.1 Raphicerus campestris | reverse complement strand
TGGCACCCCATTCCAGTACTCTTGCCTGGGAAATCCCACGGACGGAGGAGCCTGGGAAGCTGCGGTCCATGGGTTAGCTGAGGGTCGGACATGACTGAGCAACTTCACTTTCACTTTTCACTTGCATGCATTGGAGAAGGAAATGGCAACCCACTCCAGTGTTTTTGCCTGGAGAATCCCAGGGGCCGGGGAGCCTGGTGGGCTGCTGTCTATGGGGTCACACAGAGTCGGACACGACTGAAGCGATTTAGCAGCAGCAACAGAAGAAAGTATACACACTGGCCGTCTGGGCTCAGACATCCCAAATTTGAATCCATGCTCAGAAGTATGGAGTTGACCAGTTGAGTGACATCAGTAATAATGGGTGAGTGTACTGCCTTTTTTTTTTTTTTTTTTTACCATTTGAAAGTCGTGCAGGAAAAAGGCTAGATTTTTGGAACTCGACTCATTTATTGAAGAAGAAACAAGATGATAAAAACTTCAAGCAGCTGTAGTAACGAATTGAAGTTTAAAACTTGTGTAAAATACATTTCTATTGGTATTACTTATTTAGAATTGTGTCTAGCATATAGATTCCCCAAAACAGATCCTGTCACTCATTCTTGCTTTGGATTTATGGCACTCTGCATTTTGGTCATGTTATTCTCTTCCTAATCTGGCTGGCTGTATATACACATAATAAACTTTTAATAAAGTGATTAAGACCAGTTTTTTAGCAAGTGTTTATATCTGTTGTGAAAATCACATCAGTACTATAATTTGTTACAGTGTGGCGTTACCCTGCAATGTTGGTGCGTTAAACTAAGCATCTGGTCCACAGTATAAAACCTGGAGTATTTTTTGGTATGACTTTTTTCACATCTGAACTGTAGATTTCTGCACTGACTATGAGAATCCCGTGGACAGAGAAGCCTGGTAGGCTACAGTCCACGGGGTCGCAAAGAGGAGGACACAACTGAGCGACTTCACTTCATATGGTCTTCTTGAGAAGACAAAAATATTTTAAGTTACACACTCTTAGATAAAAATATTCCAATATAATTGAACATTTACTATCACTTTGGCTGTATTTTTCCCCTTTTAATTTCACAACAGTTTTATCAAAGTGATGGTCCCATTTTATAGGCGTAAATGTTTAATATGCTTAAGTCTTGAGTTTAAAGTTGTTTTTTTTTTTTCCTCTGAATCTCAGCCTCTTTAATAGGCTTTTTAGTTTTCAAAAAGGAGTCAATAGGTAGGGTGTATATATGGAGACTAATGATCTTTTAGCTGTTGTCTCAATGACCTGTTTTCATTAATTTTTAGTCAGTGTTCCATTGTTTGCAGAAGCTTTAAAATTCTTTCAAACTGTTGTATATTTGATACTTTTACATTTAGTTGTCCCTGAGAGGGTTGTTGCTTAGTCTAGATTTAAAATACAGAACAAACTTCTTTAGGACATCACTAAGATAAATGTGAGTGTATTTATCATAAATAAATGTGAGCCCTAAGACTGCATATGAGTGTATGAGTGTAACCTGGTTTCTTTTAGAAAATATTTGGTCCCATGATCTTGGTATGTTTTAAGTATCATTTACCATAGGAGAACTTGTAATTTTTAGCACAAGGAGATAAGTACCATGGTTTTGCCATTGGAATCTTACAGATATTGCCCAGAAGTAAAGGATGCCACTTAGGCTGAATGGAAGAGTATCCCTCACTTGAAAGAAATGGGAGGAAGCTGTGACTTTTTTGTTCATCAAAAGTAATACTATCTTGTGTGGAATTCACAAGCAGTAGTGTGGAAACATGTTGGTTTGTGGGTTTTGTTTTTTTTTTTTGAAACATTTTGAGGGGATTTCAGTGAGGATCAAAGGAAGAAAAGAATATTGACTTGAATGCTTTGTAGATGCTCAGTGAACTGCCAGAAGTGGACTGATCCAGAAATCACCCAGGGGAGATAGAGCTGTGAGAGGGGGGGTTACTGAACCTCAGTGAATGGAAATAGTCAATACCCAGGAAGAGAAGGACAGCCCAGTGCTACGGAGTCGGAGGACAACTGAAGTCACCCTGGGTGTCAGGGGAGGTTTCCTGGAAACCTAGCAGAGGTAGGGGTGTGGGTATGGGCGTGGTGGGGGTGTGGAGGGGAGAAGGCTGGAGGCAGGAGTGTTCAGGCAGAGGGCATGGCATCGTTCAGGTTCAGAATGTACAGACGGCTGAATCTGCTGTGTGACTCACGCCCTGAGAGAATTTTAGTAAATGAGTCCAGAGTGGGGCCAGTTCACAAAGGGCCTTATAGGTTTGGATTTTTCTTAGGCTATGGACAGTCATTGAAGGCTCTTCGGCAGAAAGGGATCCTCATCCCATTTTTGGTTTGTTGCGAGCCGTGGCAGCAGTGTGGAAATTGAATAGGAGAGTGGGACAAGACTGATACATGATTGCAGGGTGTAGTCTAAAAGGACGAGGACCGGGGCAGGGAAGGTGAGGGTGAGAGAGAATTTGATGGCTGGAGATAGGAGGAGAAATGATGGAGATGAAGTCAGTTGCTGTCATGCTGTATTTGAGGAAACATTTAAGTGGCGGTCAGTAGAGACATCATGGCTACATGTTAACTCAGGAAAAGCCCTTAGAAGAGTGCATGGCACAGGTTAAGCTCTCAGAGTTACTTATTACTCCTTCATTAAGGAAACAAATTGCTTAGGAACCACTAATGACCAGACTACTCTCAGACCTGGAGAATGTAATATCCCCTGCCCTCATAGAACTGACTTTCTAGTGGGAATCTCCTATGAATCCATGCTAGTTAAAACCAGGCACAGTAAGGGCATCCAGGCAGAATGGAGAGTCAGAGTCAAAGTGTGAACCCTAGGAAATCACACTTCTGTAGTGCCTGGAACAAGATTTAAGACGAAGACAGGAGAACACAGGATATGTGAGGTAGGAAGACAGTTGTAACAGTAATAATAGGCTGAGGAGTGAATGAAAGGTGGAGAAATGGTAACAAGTTAGACTTGTTTTCAGAAACTTGATGTTGCAGGAAGTAGGAGATGTAATTTAAAGGGGTCATCTACTTATTGTAAACCTGAACTTGGACTACATGTTAATGGGCAAGTACAGGAAAGAAGGGCCCAGCCTGAGGTTTTTAAAAAAGCCTTAATTCCTAGTGACTACAATCTGGCTTTTTTTGTTGTTGTTGGTCTCTTTTCATCCTCTCCTCTCCCCTCTGTTTTGGGTGTTAAGAGTAGAAAGCAGACTGGGTGGTAGCATTGATTGAGGATTTAGGGATGGTGCAGCAGCAGGACAAGGCATAGGAAAGTTGATATTCATGCAGAAATACTTTAATTTGATGAATCTGCCTTACAAGAAAGAAATAAAGCCTAAAGGGAAGGGGCTGAAAGAAAAAGGAGAGTGTTCAAGAGCAAATCTAGTTGGTGGGAGTGAACCCTGGTAATACTGGAGGATGGGAGTTTGATTTTCTTATTTATTTATTTTTGGCTGTGCCACATGGGCTTGTAGGATCTCAGTTGCCTGACCAGGGATTGAAACCCAGGCCAGGGCAGTGAAAGCTCTGAGTCCTAATCACTGGACCACCAGCGAACTCCCAGGAGTTTGATTTCAACGGTGCTGGTCGTTGGGGGGTGGGTAACTTAGGAGTCTGGGATTAACATATACACACTACTATATGTAAAATAGATAACCAGCAAGGACCTATATGTATATGTACAGCTGGATCACTTGGCTGTGCAGCTGCAGCTAACACTGCTGCTGCTGAGTCGCTTCAGTCCTGTCCGACTGAACATTTCCTTCTCTAATGCAGAAAAGTGAAAGTGAAGTTGCTCAGTCCTGTCCGACTGCTGCCCCCCAGGCTCCCCCTCCCTGGGATCCTCCAGGCGTGAACACTGGAGAGGGCTGCCATTTCCTTCTCCAGTGCAGGAAAGTGAAAGTGAAGTCGCTCAGTCGTGTCCGACTTCGCTACCCCATGGACTGCAGCCTGCCAGGCTCCTCCGTCCATGGGATTTTCCAGGCAAGAGTACTGGAGGGGGGTTTCCATTGCCTTCTCCGCAACTAACACAACATGGTAAATTAACGATAATCCAATATAAAGTAATTTTTAAAATGAATGGTTGTGAATGAGGTCAAAGGTGTGGTTTGAAGATAAGTTATCAGAATTGATGAGATCAAAGTGAACTGTTGTTTATAATTAATTTGAGGGAATAGCCTTGATAAGGAAGTCGGCCAGAGGTCTGGACACAAGTCAACAATCCCAAAGAAAGGGAACATGACGTCGATTCCAGAAGATCTGAGAAGCAAAGAAAAGGCAAGAAAGAGGAGATGATTGTGAGGGAGTCAATATGGGCTTGTATATATAAAAACCTGTTAAGCTAATTTTGATTGAGCTAATTTTTAGAATAGGGTTATTTCACTGCTAGCCAAGGGTGTGCTGGAGCATAGCTTATCTGTTTCCTGACCTGTGGGGTTAAATGGCATGCTGTGGAGCTTTGGCTTATGTCCCAGTTGTTGAAAAGTGAGATCAGACTAGAGCAATGGGTGGAATCTGGGCTAATGAAGTGGTCTTATTTTTGCTTCAAGTCCTGTACCTTGACCTTAAAATTCAACTGTTCTTGTATTTGGTGCTGGTGGCACCTAACAATAGCCAGCTTAATATTAGTTAAGTTTTTGTTTGTATCAAACTACCTGAGACAGATGTTTCTCATCTGTCTCAGTTCTGTGGACTGGCCGGGTAGTTGGGGTCTGTTGGAGGCTCTTGCGGGGCCAGATGAACTNTGCTGCTGAGTCGCTTCAGTCCTGTCCGACTGAACATTTCCTTCTCTAATGCAGAAAAGTGAAAGTGAAGTTGCTCAGTCCTGTCCGACTGCTGCCCCCCAGGCTCCCCCTCCCTGGGATCCTCCAGGCGTGAACACTGGAGAGGGCTGCCATTTCCTTCTCCAGTGCAGGAAAGTGAAAGTGAAGTCGCTCAGTCGTGTCCGACTTCGCCACCCCATGGACTGCAGCCTGCCAGGCTCCTCCGTCCATGGGATTTTCCAGGCAAGAGTACTGGAGGGGGGTTTCCATTGCCTTCTCCGCAACTAACACAACATGGTAAATTAACGATAATCCAATATAAAGTAATTTTTAAAATGAATGGTTGTGAATGAGGTCAAAGGTGTGGTTTGAAGATAAGTTATCAGAATTGATGAGATCAAAGTGAACTGTTGTTTATAATTAATTTGAGGGAATAGCCTTGATAAGGAAGTCGGCCAGAGGTCTGGACACAAGTCAACAATCCCAAAGAAAGGGAACATGACGTCGATTCCAGAAGATCTGAGAAGCAAAGAAAAGGCAAGAAAGAGGAGATGATTGTGAGGGAGTCAATATGGGCTTGTATATATAAAAACCTGTTAAGCTAATTTTGATTGAGCTAATTTTTAGAATAGGGTTATTTCACTGCTAGCCAAGGGTGTGCTGGAGCATAGCTTATCTGTTTCCTGACCTGTGGGGTTAAATGGCATGCTGTGGAGCTTTGGCTTATGTCCCAGTTGAAAAGTGAGATCAGACTAGAGCAATGGGTGGAATCTGGGCTAATGAAGTGGCCTTATTTTTGCTTCAAGTCCTGTACCTTGACCTTAAAATTCAACTGTTCTTGTATTTGGTGCTGGTGGCACCTAACAATAGCCAGCTTAATATTAGTTAAGTTTTTGTTTGTATCAAACTACCTGAGACAGATGTTTCTCATCTGTCTCAGTTCTGTGGACTGGCCAGGTAGTTGGGGTCTGTTGGAGGCTCTTGCGGGGCCAGATGAACTATGAAGAGGCTGAGGCCTCTGCACATGGTCTCCCGTCTCCGGGTGAACCACGCTTCCTTGGCCTGGTTCCCGCAGTGAGCCCCGATTCACAAGCACTTTTCGTGCCTTTGCTTGCCTCATACTTGCTAATGCTCCACTGACCAAGTCGCACAATCAAGTTCAGATGACAGAGGTGAAGTACATGCTTGTTCTTGATGGAAGGAGCCTCAAAGTCATACTTAAAAGGAAGGGGCTGTATACACATACAGAGTTGGGCTTCCCTGGTGGCTCAGACGATAAAGAATCCATCTGCAGTGTGGCAGCCCTGGGTTCGATCCCTAGGGTGGGAAGATCCCCTGGAGGAGGGCATGGCAACCCACTCCAGTATTCTTGCCTGGAGAATCCCCATGGGCAGAGGAGCCTGGCGGGCTGCAGCCCATGGGGTCGCAAAGAGTCAGACATGACGGAGCAACTAAGCGCGCGCACACATACAGAGCTGGAAGGAATTCTGTGGGCCATTCATGCAATTAGTCTGGGCTAGATGCATCCTGTGGTGCTCATGTCACCTGGTGAGCGTTGGGAAGTGACTAGGAACTGTGGTGGTTCATTGATGGCGTGCAGTGTGCTACCTGCTCTTAAGGACTTTAGTCTTTTGAGGAGGAAACAAGGTACAGGGTTACACCCTGAGGCACGAGAAATAAGCAGTGTAACAAGGGCATGGTAAAACTTACTAACACCGTAAAGGTAATTGGTTCTGCCTGCGAATTTTTCAGGCTTCAGGAAGCAAGTGCAGTACTTGAATTAGGGCTTAAAGGGTGACTTACGGGAAATTTTTCTTCGTGAGTTCTGGAAGTGCTTTTCGGGCGGCAGGAGAAAGGTGAGAGCAGAGGCGTGCGCACCGTGAGGGAGGCTGAGACCTGGGGCTGGGCGTCGGTGACTCGGAGCTGGGTTTTTTCTACCTTGGCACTGTTAACACTTGGACATTTCTTTTGTGTATCCCTAGGGGTGGAATGGGGAGAAGGCGATGGCACCCTTCTCCAGTGCTCTTGCCTGGGAAAAAACCCCATGGATGGAGGAGCCTGGTGGGCTGCAGTCCATGGGGTCGCGAAGAGTGAGACACTACTGAGCGACTTCACTTTCACTTTTCACTTTCATGCGTTAGAGAAGGAAATGGCAACCCACTCCAGTGTTCTTCCCTGGAGAGTCCCAGGGACGGTGGAGCCTGGTGGGCTTCCGTCTATGGGGTCCGCACAGAGTCGGACACGACCAGAGTGACTTAGCAGCAGCAGGAGTGGAATGCCTGAGCCGTGTGGTAACTGAGCATTCTGAGGAGGGTTGGCCTGCAGTTCTTCACCTGGAAAAAGACGCATGTGGATCCCATGCAGTACTGTCTTTGAGGGTTAGGGCTGCTAGGGAGAGTATTTTACAAGAAGCTCCTCCTTGGTTAAGAACTGGTCATATAGTGGAAAGCATGTGGGATTTTAAGCCATGAGACTTGGGTTCCACTGTTTGGCTCTGAGCCTTAATTTTCTATCCTTTAAAAGGAAATAACAATACTGAATCACAGAGTTATCTGGAGGACCAAAGAGGAATTATAATTTTGGTCAAATAACTTATTTCTGATACTACAAAAGTTATTTAGAAAAATATGGAATGAGTATTTCTTAAATATCTTTTAAACAAAGAGTCGGGATTTAAGAATGAAGCCCTGGAAGTATTCTATTAAACTCAGAATGAAACGGAGATGCACGTTATAGCAATAATACTGTCCTTGTTTTTGCAGCAGATATCCTTGCACAGATATCAGTGGTATTTGGGAATCATAAGATTAGGTAGTGAATAAACTGGGAAAATATTAGGATTAAATTAGTAATTAGTTCAATGAAACAGGGCTAAAAATCTGTGGTATATATACTACTATATGTCAGTCTTAATCTGTGTAAAGAGATAATGAAAGATTTTTATGCAACTAAGTTTACTTTTAAAGGTATTCTTGGTAGAAGTGAGGTGGTGAGTGCAAAGCAGCAGTTGTGGGCTTGAGTTAGTAATTTATTACATTAGTAAACTTTCTTATATAAAACTGCTGGCTTTAAGGTTTTTGTTTTTAACTTGGTTCAAAAAAGTTTGGTGGATGTGATTAACTGAGTAAATTATGGAGAGGTTTTGTTTGAATAGGTACTATTGGTAGCAGGTCAAAAATTCAACCTCATCAACCTTCACTGCTTCTCAGCCACTCTGTTTTCAGTGATACAGAAATATCTAGAAACGTTTCTAGAGATAGAGCGAGAATATACAAATGCTTTTAAAATGACTACCGAGAATTCCCTTGTGTGGATGTTCATAAACCAGACTCCCATTGACCACCATTTAGGTGGCTCCAGAGTTTAGCTGTTAGAAATGACACAGTGAATCCGTTTCTAGAAATGGAATGGCACAGTCAGAGGTTTTTTAGTATTTAATTTTGATAGTTGTTCCAAATTGCCCTCCCTGAAGTTTGTACTAATCTATGATATCCAACAATGGATGGTGGTGGTGCCTGTTTATCCACACCGTCAGCCTTCACAGTCAGTCATCAAAATAGTTAAGTTTTGCCAGTCTGATTGGAGAAAATTTTAACATTTATAAAATGAATGACTTTGGGTAACTATATATTTTTTTTCCTTTTTTACAATTTCTTTTGCTCACTTTTCTACTACCGATTGGTTTTAAATTCCTTTTAGCAAGTGGGTGAGTTTGGTTTTTTGTTTTTTGTTTTTTTTGTCTTAGGTCCACACTGTGTGGCTTGTGGAATCTTAGTTGGATCAAACCTGGGCCCTTGTCAGTAAAAGCATGGAGTCCTAACCACTGAACTGCCAGGGGAATTCCCAGCAGTAGCATGTCTTAAAGTACATCTTTTTTACTGAAGTATAGTTAATTTACAGTTTTGTGTTAGTTTCAAGAGTACAGCAAAGTGATTCAGTTATATGTGTCTATGTGTGTGTATATTTTTCAGATTCTTTTCCAATACAGGTTATTATAAGATACTGAGCATAGTTCCCTGTGCTGTATATTAGGTTCTTGTTATTAAAAAATTACTTTAATGTTAAAAGTTGCTAGCCATCAGTCTGACAAAACAGGGCTGCCCCAAACCATCGGTCTCCACAAGCCACAGTACTGTGAAGTGCAGTGAAACAAGGTGTTGCTGTGTTGGAGAAACTAATTCTTTATCTGGTACACAGCAGGGTTTACATTGTCAGAGACTCGGGATCTGAAACCGGAGGACTTGAGTTCTAGTTCTTTCTCTGGTACACGGCAGGGTTTACATCGTCAGAGACTCGGGATCTGAAACCAGAGGACTTGAGTTCTAGTACTTTCTCTGGTACACGGCAGGGTTTACATTGTCAGAGACTTGGGATCTGAAACCAGAGGACTTGAGTTCTAGTTCTTTCTCTGGTACTCGGCAGGGTTTACATCATCAGAGACTCGGGATCTGAAACCAGAGGACTTGAGTTCGTGTCCCTGCCCTGCTGTTGTTGGTGGACTGATTCTGAGGGGAAAGTCTATTCGTTGCTCTGCAGCTCACCTGTCGAGTATGAGGTCCACCACGTCGGGGTAGTTGCAAGAAGAACACAGTACCTGACAGCTGTCAGGAAAGCCAGGCTCTCTGGCAGCTCTCCTTGTCACTGAGGCCTTGAGCTCAGCCCTGAGTATGCCTTGGAAGTTCCCTGACTCTTCTGGGGCATTCCTCTCCTGGAATGTTTCCCTGCAGAAAAATTTTTATCCAAGATCATTGCTGCTGCCTTTTAAAAGCCTAATGAGTGAGTTTCCCAGGCAGACTCTGGCTGCCTTGAGGGTGTTTCTGTGACTGGTGATCTAACTAACGTGAGTCCGTTTGTGTTCTTCCTCATGAGCTAGCAAGCACCTTGAGGGCCTCTCACAGACGTTCTGGCTTTGGCACAGAGAGGGATGCTGTGACGCATGCTAGGTGCCTGGTCAATGCTGGGTGACTTATCTGGTAAGCAGTGGCCTTTAACTGTGTTTTTCTTGTCATCAGACCTTATGTGACATGTTATCAAGTTTCCCAGAATGAATAGGTATTGACGTCCCTAAGGCTCCTTCCCTGTTCAGTGGTTTGCCAGGACTCAGCATATAGAGCCATACTTTTTTTTTAAAATTATTTTATTTGGCTGTGTCTGGTCTTAGTTGAAGCACGCAGGATCTTTGGTCACGCAGGATCTTTACTTGTGGTGCACAGGTTGCCTAGTTGTGGTGAACAGGCTTAGNGTTTTGCCAGTCTGATTGGAGAAAATTTTAACATTTATAAAATGAATGACTTTGGGTAACTATATATTTTTTTTCCTTTTTTACAATTTCTTTTGCTCACTTTTCTACTACCGATTGGTTTTAAATTCCTTTTAGCAAGTGGGTGAGTTTGGTTTTTTGTTTTTTGTTTTTTGTTTTTTTTGTCTTAGGTCCACACTGTGTGGCTTGTGGAATCTTAGTTGGATCAAACCTGGGCCCTTGTCAGTAAAAGCATGGAGTCCTAACCACTGAACTGCCAGGGGAATTCCCAGCAGTAGCATGTCTTAAAGTACATCTTTTTTACTGAAGTATAGTTAATTTACAGTTTTGTGTTAGTTTCAAGAGTACAGCAAAGTGATTCAGTTATATGTGTCTATGTGTGTGTATATTTTTCAGATTCTTTTCCAATACAGGTTATTATAAGATACTGAGCATAGTTCCCTGTGCTGTATATTAGGTTCTTGTTATTAAAAAATTACTTTAATGTTAAAAGTTGCTAGCCATCAGTCTGACAAAACAGGGCTGCCCCAAACCATCGGTCTCCACAAGCCACAGTACTGTGAAGTGCAGTGAAACAAGGTGTTGCTGTGTTGGAGAAACTAATTCTTTATCTGGTACACAGCAGGGTTTACATCGTCAGAGACTCGGGATCTGAAACCGGAGGACTTGAGTTCTAGTTCTTTCTCTGGTACACGGCAGGGTTTACATCGTCAGAGACTCGGGATCTGAAACCAGAGGACTTGAGTTCTAGTACTTTCTCTGGTACACGGCAGGGTTTACATTGTCAGAGACTTGGGATCTGAAACCAGAGGACTTGAGTTCTAGTTCTTTCTCTGGTACTCGGCAGGGTTTACATCATCAGAGACTCGGGATCTGAAACCAGAGGACTTGAGTTCGTGTCCCTGCCCTGCTGTTGTTGGTGGACTGATTCTGAGGGGAAAGTCTATTCGTTGCTCTGCAGCTCACCTGTCGAGTATGAGGTCCACCACGTCGGGGTAGTTGCAAGAAGAACACAGTACCTGACAGCTGTCAGGAAAGCCAGGCTCTCTGGCAGCTCTCCTTGTCACTGAGGCCTTGAGCTCAGCCCTGAGTATGCCTTGGAAGTTCCCTGACTCTTCTGGGGCATTCCTCTCCTGGAATGTTTCCCTGCAGAAAAATTTTTATCCAAGATCATTGCTGCTGCCTTTTAAAAGCCTAATGAGTAAGTTTCCCAGGCAGACTCTGGCTGCCTTGAGGGTGTTTCTGTGACTGGTGATCTAACTAACGTGAGTCCGTTTGTGTTCTTCCTCATGAGCTAGCAAGCACCTTGAGGGCCTCTCACAGACGTTCTGGCTTTGGCACAGAGAGGGATGCTGTGACGCATGCTAGGTGCCTGGTCAATGCTGGGTGACTTATCTGGTAAGCAGTGGCCTTTAACTGTGTTTTTCTTGTCATCAGACCTTATGTGACATGTTATCAAGTTTCCCAGAATGAATAGGTATTGACGTCCCTAAGGCTCCTTCCCTGTTCAGTGGTTTGCCAGGACTCAGCATATAGAGCCATACTTTTTTTTTAAAATTATTTTATTTGGCTGTGTCTGGTCTTAGTTGAAGCACGCAGGATCTTTGGTCACGCAGGATCTTTACTTGTGGTGCACAGGTTGCCTAGTTGTGGTGAACAGGCTTAGCTGCTCCTTAGCGTGTGGCATCTTAGTTCCCCAGCTAGGGTTTGAACCCAAGTCTCCTGCATTGCAGGGCAGATTCTTAACCACTGGACTGCCAGGGAAGTCTCAGAGCCTTACTCTTGGCTATGATTTATTACAATGGAAGGATGCAAAGCTAAAGCAGCAAAGAGAAAAGGTCCTTGGGGTGAAGAGCAGAGTAAGCCAGGTCTCAGAGTCTTCTCTCTCTGAGACTGAGGTGGACTGTGTGTGTGAAATGTCTACTGGGACGGAAGCTCATTAGAGACTCAGTTCCCAGAGGTCTTACTGAGGCGTGTTCTCGGAGCACTTTGTTCCTCGCCCATACCAAATTCAAGACTTCTGGAAGGAACACATTGTTTGGACAAACTTTTTAGGGCCAATGGGCCATTCTTAATCGGGGGTAGTGGGAACCCTTCCAGAATCCTAGTTCTCAAATGCTAGCCAAGGGTCAGCTTTGCAAGCAGGCCTTTCTAAAGATAGCAATCTCAAGCCTGTTGTGTTAACTCTTCTTTTGCACACTGTACTTTAAATTGAAGGCGTCTTGTCCGGATATGCATGACATGACATATGCATGACATTGTTTTCAAAATTTTTTAATTTGATATTTAGTAGGTCATCTCTGGGCTTCCCTCATAGCTCAGTCGGTAAAGAATCTGCCTGCCATGCAGGAGACTGGTGTTCGATTCCTGGGTTGGGAAGATCCCCTGGAGAAGGAAATGGCAGTCCACTCCAATATTCTTGCCTGGAAAATCCTGCAGACAGAGGAGCCTGGCGGGCTGCAGTCCATGGGGTCGCAAGAGTCGGACATGACTTAGTGGCTGAACTACCAGATCGTCTCTAGAATATATGGTTAACTGTGTGCAAGCAGAGCAGTGTCGCATTTCCTTGCAGTGGGTTATTCTGCTGTGTGCTCGGAATATTGATAACATGGACACCAATGCTCGTCTTGTACGTTATCGTGTTTTTCCTTTAATTTTGGTGTAGCGTGTTCATTTACCCTTTTCATAGCCTCTTGGCCCTTTGAGGTGATAGCACTCCAAGCACAGGAGGACCAAAAATGCTTGAGGGGCCAAATGTGACACCCACTGTCTGCTACTATATATATGTTTTTAATAGACTATTTTTTAAAGCAGTTTTGGGGGGATCACAGAGGAAGTCACAGAGGTCCCATATGCCCCCTGCCCCCTCCCTCCATGCACAGCCCTCCCCAACTGTCAGTTACCATACGTGGGCCTGCACTGGCTCATCATTACTGCCCAGACCCATGGTTTTCATTGAGGCTTAGTCTTGGTGTCAACACTGTCTGGGCATTTTTTTTTTTTTAACAAGTGTGTGATTACCTGTGTTGGCCATTGGAGTATTAATATCATACAGAATAGTTTCGCTGCCCTAGGAATCCTTTTTTTCATATTTTAAGTAAAGTAAGCTTAATTGAAGTTATTACTTACTCCAAGTTGCATTCATTACAGTTTAAGGTTCTCAATAGATAAGTTGAAGAGTGACGTGGTGCTCCAAGATCATAGGGGTCCAGTCATCTAAGTAACTTTCCAACAATCTCAAGAGTTGCTAATCTTAGGGAGAGAAGGTTTCTCCCCTCATAAACTGTTAGGGGAGAACAGTTGATACTAATTAATGTCTGGATACCTTAGCAGCTGGGATTTGGGGCATTCTGATTCTTAAACTGTTGGTGAGAATAACAGATTTTTCTAACCTTTCTGCTAAAAGCTGTCTTTAACTCAGTAAAAGAAATTTGAACTTGGACTAGTATCATAGGAGTTGAGAAGAGAAAACTTAATTTTATTATTAAACAGAATGTAAAACTGGAGAATTTGCAAACTGTCCACGTTTTCCAGTAGCCATGACAGTACATTTGGGGAATCATATATGGAAATGGTCTGTTCTTAGAAACAGTTCAGTGGCTGCTTTGAAAAACACTACCTTCCTTTCCAAATGATACACATCTCACACCCCTCCCACACTGAACACTCATTCTGTCTTGGTTAAACCTTTTTAGGACACTATGTGAATAATTTTTTTGATCTTAAAAGTTATCTTGACTTTTGAAACTAGTATGGTTGGGCTCTCTTTTAATTAAAAACCACAGATTACCTCTCATACAAGTCATTTTAATCTTAAGGATAAAAAAAAAAAAGCCCTGATTTAAGGTTTTTAGAGACATCTTAGTGCCTTTGAGCAGACTTTTTTTTTTTTTTTAATGTTAAAGGTTTTCCCCTCTAACTTAGTTTTGCAGTAGTAGAGAACATCTGGGTATGTTCCAAATGTGGTTGAGTTACTGTATCTAAAGGTGATGTTGGCATTTCATAATCTTCATGTTCGAGTTTGTCTGAGGCAACTGGACAAACTTTACATAAGTGGAAATGGCCAGCTTTGGGCTCCGCAGCCCCGCAGCAAAAGACTTAACGGTATAGAGAACTGGTGAGGTCACTGGGACTTTAAATAGTTGCTGGCTCTTGAAATAAGGACAGCATGATTTAGGGGAAAGGCCTGAAGCCGACCCCAGTGGCCTTAGGCATGGGGCTTCTTGCATGGGAGATAGTTCTCAGGTTACATGAGCGGCGGCTAGTTTTCAGTATTTGCACATTCAGTGACTATGGGCCGGTGGCCTGTGGTGTGCAGGGCTCAGGCCTACAGAGGCTGCAGCCTGTTGGAAAGCCAGTCTGGGGAGTTATTCCAGTCTATGTGATAATAAAGTTCATGGAAAGGAAGTGATATAAGGGAGCTAAGGACTGGAGAACCACCTGGAGTGGAGAAGCGAGACTTGATTCGGGAAGACAGGCTGGATGATGCAAGAAATGCAGGGGCCTCCTACACGGAGAGTTAAAGTGCAGGACATTGTCCCTGGGGGTCCCGTGGTTAGGACGCTGCACTTTCGCTGCTGAGGTGCTGAAACCTCGTCCCCCGGCGTGCATCTGTTTCCCCTCGAGCCCCTCTGCTAGAGCCATTTGTGCTTCACATTAGAGTGGGCAATCAGTAATGCGTAATAAAAAGGTAACACATGAAAACCCTAAGTTTAGAAAGTAGTTGAGTATGTATTATTGGCCAGATGTTGTGAGAATTAGTAAGCAAACATAGAAACCTCTAAGTCGGGTTTACATTCTGACTTAATTCTGAGAGAGAGTGTATTAGTTGCCCAGGCGTGTCCAACTCTTTGTGACCCCATGGATGGTAGCCCTCCAGGCTCCTCTGTCTATGGGATTTCCCAGGCAAGAATAGTGGAGCGGGTTGCCTTTTCCATCTCTAGAGGATCTTCCTGGTCCTAGGATTGAATCTGGGTCAAGCGTCTGCCTCCAGTGCGGGAGACCCAGGTTTGATCCCTGGGTCGGGAAGATTCCCTGGAGAAGGAAATGGCAATCCACTCCAGTATTCTTGCCTGGAGAATCCCATGGCAGAGAAGCCTAGTAGGTTACAATCCATGGGGTCGCAAAGAGTCAGACACGACTGAGCGACTTCACCTTCACCTTCACCTCCTGCATTGCAGGCAGATTCTTTACTGTCTGAGCCACCAGGGAAGCCTTAATTCTGAGAGGAACTATTTCAATCACATAACCATTACGCGTAACCGTCTGCCACTAGACGCCTTCCTTTATACAAGAGGAATATGTATACCACATGTAAGTGACCCATACACAGGTAAAGTCTCCTGGAATCCCAGCCCAGCATATCTTTTTGGACTCTGTCCCACCACCTTTCATTGAACATTACGTGGTTGCTGTAATCTACACGGTGAACAGATAGTAGCCAGTTTAACTACGGGTGGGAGGAGTGGAGTGGGCAGGATTTCACAGAAGACAGAACCTGGTTCTTGTGTATTTTCCAGGCAGGAACACTGGTAGATGCTCCAGCAGAGGCAGAACAAAGAGCAGAAGTTGCTTGCAATTAGTGGGCCACCACTAGAGCGCAGGCACCTCAGAGGATGACGGAAGGGAAACATTTCTGTTGAAAATCTGAGGAAAGAGCTCATGGTCTGGGCTTTCTGATACTGCTGGTGACTGTGTATGTACCGATTTGGATGTGGTAGTCAACCAAACAAGTAAAAATGTGACCTCAGAAGAGGGAGGAAAAAGAGGGAAGAGCAATAAGAGCCTAAAGTGTATGGCTCTGACATCACAGAAATCAGGTAATATCACTTAAGAAAATGTAGTTTTAGTCATTTGATCTAATTTCTGTATTACATTGCAGTTGTTTGGTAGTCATAGAAATATGCAACATGGGTGTGCTGTCGCTGTGGTTTGCTCAAGGCTCTTGGTGTTTGGGACGGTGGGGACCCTTTAGAAATGCACGGTTGTGAGAAGCATTAATTCCTGTTGGCCAGCCTCAGCTCAGAAGTGCGTTGTTCCTCTCTTCATCTTGTTGCTAACTGTATCCAAACAGTAAAACATGTGTTCCCCAAGTTGCTAATATCTCAGTGATCAGTCAGCCCCGTGCCTGGAATTTATATCTTCCTAAGAGCAGAGAAAGCTTGTGTTTCTCAAAGTCGACTTGACGGTGACTTTCTTTCTTCACCGAGTATGCAAGATACCCTCACCCAAAAGAGATGGGACTCATGTTTGCCAGACAGGACAAGAGTAGGAGGAAGCTGTCATTCTGGTTTCTGTTTCAAACAAACAAACTGATGAGGTATAAAAGGCACCTCTAATTAAAATCCCTGGCATTGGTGTGTATGTAATGCTGCTCAAGAGAACTGTTGATGTTTGTAACTTAGATCAAAATTTGGCTTTTCATCTAAGCATTAGACTTGGTAGTTCTTTCCGGAAACAGCTGAGCACATTTGTCCTCCTCTAGGGAGGAGGCAGGGGGTTCGTGCACCATTGAGCCAGCTGTGGTTTCTCCCCTTCTTGCTGCTGATTCCTTCTCCATCTCCCTCCCATGTACTCACACAGTATGCTGATTCGTCTCTGTGTTTTAGTAGCATAGAAGATAGGATTAGCCCAACTTGCCACACCTGTACCATAACAGCTCTTCTTTCCTCTTCAATAGGTGACAGAGCTGAATGAGCCACTGTCCAATGAAGAAAGAAACCTTCTCTCTGTGGCCTACAAGAATGTAGTCGGGGCACGCCGTTCTTCGTGGAGGGTTATCAGTAGCATCGAGCAGAAGACATCTGCCGACGGTAACGAGAAGAAAATAGAGATGGTCCGTGCTTACCGTGAAAAAATAGAGAAGGAGTTGGAGGCCGTATGTCAGGATGTGCTGAGCCTGCTGGATAACTACCTGATCAAGAATTGCAGCGAGACCCAGTATGAGAGCAAAGTGTTTTACCTGAAGATGAAAGGGGACTATTACCGCTACCTGGCCGAGGTCGCCACCGGCGAGAAGAGGGCGACCGTCGTGGAGTCATCTGAGAAGGCCTACAGCGAAGCCCACGAGATCAGCAAGGAGCACATGCAGCCCACTCACCCCATTAGATTAGGCCTGGCCCTTAACTACTCCGTCTTCTACTACGAGATCCAGAACGCCCCGGAGCAAGCCTGCCACTTGGCCAAGACCGCCTTCGACGACGCCATCGCCGAGCTCGACACCCTCAACGAGGACTCCTACAAGGACTCCACGCTGATCATGCAGCTGCTCCGTGACAACCTCACGCTCTGGACGAGCGACCAGCAAGACGATGACGGCGGCGAAGGCAACAATTAAGGCCCCCAGGTGGACTGGCAGCGCACGCTGATGCTACTACTGCAGTCTTTATTTTTTTCCCATGAGTCGGGGGTCGGGTGGGGGAGGGAAAGGGAGGGATGACCTTCCTAGGGAGAAACCCACGACCTGTCCTGTCTTTGATCGCCTCTTTTGACATTTTTGCCAAAATACCACTAGTGGAAAGTCAGGCTAGCTGTGCTGGTTTTGGAATAGCAGCCTCACACTGGCATATGGACTGTTCTGTAGATTAATGCAAGTGGGGCTGTCTTTAATTTAACTTATTGCTAGAAAATAGGGTTTTAAGATGAAAAGAAAACTTAAAACGGAATGGCCCTCATTCAATAAGTTCTGTGGTTCCAGTAAGGATTTTTATGTACATATGCTCTCGTCTTTTAAGTTTTGGGTACTTCCTAGCTCATCTGTTTTAGCTGTGCATTTTGTTTTTCAGGGTGTACTCTTAGCAGACATGGAATATTAAATCCCAAGCTGATAGAACGTAAGGTCTGTTTATGGTTTAGGCCTTGCCAGTTTTCAGATTAGTTGACAGTATTAACACTAAATTGCAGTTTACAGTATTTCTACATTACAGCCATATGTTAACATCAAGCCATTGATTGTGTGTTTTTCTTTATTTTGGCTCTTACATCCTTGTTCAGCCTTATCCAGGTCGGTTTTGCTGTTCTC
This sequence comes from Raphicerus campestris, assembly GCA_006410735.1. Taxonomy (NCBI): domain Eukaryota; kingdom Metazoa; phylum Chordata; class Mammalia; order Artiodactyla; family Bovidae; genus Raphicerus; species Raphicerus campestris. The sequence continues at coordinate 170,868 of SJYW01003235.1, read as the reverse complement.
TGTCTCCTAGGCCAACAGGCTTCCCTGAGGAGAATCAGAACTACTTGTTAGATTTTGGTTAATAGGTGCTTGACAGGTGGCTGTGGGATTTTTGTCCTTCTTTCTTCTTAAATCCACCACAACAAACGATTAATCACTTTAATAGAAACGTTGAACACCACAAAACTAGAGAAAATTCAGGTCTGTATGTCATTTATCGTGCTGATATTTCCAGAGAAGTGCTGGGTTTTTTTCAGTTGCCACAGCTTCCTTGGGTGGCACTGCCGTCTGTCTCCTCTCTTGGGTCTTCCTCATTGTACCTCGTGCCCACAGCATGCACATGGACGGGTTGAAAAGTTGTTGGGTTGTAGAAGCTGGCAGTCATTTTGAGAAGGTTCGTGGTGCAGTGTGGAAATTCAGGTGCTAGGAGCTTACTGGTAGAAGAATCCCGAAGGAAGAGCTTTCTCCATGAACATTCTGTCCAGTTTTGGGAACCTTGTGTATCTGTTTTTCCTCCCTGAAAACACTCCTTCCCCCAAAGAATTGTTATAGGAAAATAAAATAGCATCATTATCAGATAATAAATTCTTAACTCCTACTTATTTTTTTTCCTTTTAATGAAAATATAAAAGTTGGAAATTGGATTGTGCCATCTTGGCACGTTTTAGAATTGATGGAAACCACCATACTCCTTCCACAAGTTTGTTTCAATCAGCCTTAGGTCATTCGTTCTCATTTTGGATAAGTCTTTCTGAAAACATGACCTGTTGCATGTGCNGCAGAGAAGCCTAGTAGGTTACAATCCATGGGGTCGCAAAGAGTCAGACACGACTGAGCGACTTCACCTTCACCTTCACCTCCTGCATTGCAGGCAGATTCTTTACTGTCTGAGCCACCAGGGAAGCCTTAATTCTGAGAGGAACTATTTCAATCACATAACCATTACGCGTAACCGTCTGCCACTAGACGCCTTCCTTTATACAAGAGGAATATGTATACCACATGTAAGTGACCCATACACAGGTAAAGTCTCCTGGAATCCCAGCCCAGCATATCTTTTTGGACTCTGTCCCACCACCTTTCATTGAACATTACGTGGTTGCTGTAATCTACACGGTGAACAGATAGTAGCCAGTTTAACTACGGGTGGGAGGAGTGGAGTGGGCAGGATTTCACAGAAGACAGAACCTGGTTCTTGTGTATTTTCCAGGCAGGAACACTGGTAGATGCTCCAGCAGAGGCAGAACAAAGAGCAGAAGTTGCTTGCAATTAGTGGGCCACCACTAGAGCGCAGGCACCTCAGAGGATGACGGAAGGGAAACATTTCTGTTGAAAATCTGAGGAAAGAGCTCATGGTCTGGGCTTTCTGATACTGCTGGTGACTGTGTATGTACCGATTTGGATGTGGTAGTCAACCAAACAAGTAAAAATGTGACCTCAGAAGAGGGAGGAAAAAGAGGGAAGAGCAATAAGAGCCTAAAGTGTATGGCTCTGACATCACAGAAATCAGGTAATATCACTTAAGAAAATGTAGTTTCAGTCATTTGATCTAATTTCTGTATTACATTGCAGTTGTTTGGTAGTCATAGAAATATGCAACATGGGTGTGCTGTCGCTGTGGTTTGCTCAAGGCTCTTGGTGTTTGGGACGGTGGGGACCCTTTAGAAATGCACGGTTGTGAGAAGCATTAATTCCTGTTGGCCAGCCTCAGCTCAGAAGTGCGTTGTTCCTCTCTTCATCTTGTTGCTAACTGTATCCAAACAGTAAAACATGTGTTCCCCAAGTTGCTAATATCTCAGTGATCAGTCAGCCCCGTGCCTGGAATTTATATCTTCCTAAGAGCAGAGAAAGCTTGTGTTTCTCAAAGTCGACTTGACGGTGACTTTCTTTCTTCACCGAGTATGCAAGATACCCTCACCCAAAAGAGATGGGACTCATGTTTGCCAGACAGGACAAGAGTAGGAGGAAGCTGTCATTCTGGTTTCTGTTTCAAACAAACAAACTGATGAGGTATAAAAGGCACCTCTAATTAAAATCCCTGGCATTGGTGTGTATGTAATGCTGCTCAAGAGAACTGTTGATGTTTGTAACTTAGATCAAAATTTGGCTTTTCATCTAAGCATTAGACTTGGTAGTTCTTTCCGGAAACAGCTGAGCACATTTGTCCTCCTCTAGGGAGGAGGCAGGGGGTTCGTGCACCATTGAGCCAGCTGTGGTTTCTCCCCTTCTTGCTGCTGATTCCTTCTCCATCTCCCTCCCATGTACTCACACAGTATGCTGATTCGTCTCTGTGTTTTAGTAGCATAGAAGATAGGATTAGCCCAATTTGCCACACCTGTACCATAACAGCTCTTCTTTCCTCTTCAATAGGTGACAGAGCTGAATGAGCCACTGTCCAATGAAGAAAGAAACCTTCTCTCTGTGGCCTACAAGAATGTAGTCGGGGCACGCCGTTCTTCGTGGAGGGTTATCAGTAGCATCGAGCAGAAGACATCTGCCGACGGTAACGAGAAGAAAATAGAGATGGTCCGTGCTTACCGTGAAAAAATAGAGAAGGAGTTGGAGGCCGTATGTCAGGATGTGCTGAGCCTGCTGGATAACTACCTGATCAAGAATTGCAGCGAGACCCAGTATGAGAGCAAAGTGTTTTACCTGAAGATGAAAGGGGACTATTACCGCTACCTGGCCGAGGTCGCCACCGGCGAGAAGAGGGCGACCGTCGTGGAGTCATCTGAGAAGGCCTACAGCGAAGCCCACGAGATCAGCAAGGAGCACATGCAGCCCACTCACCCCATTAGATTAGGCCTGGCCCTTAACTACTCCGTCTTCTACTACGAGATCCAGAACGCCCCGGAGCAAGCCTGCCACTTGGCCAAGACCGCCTTCGACGACGCCATCGCCGAGCTCGACACCCTCAACGAGGACTCCTACAAGGACTCCACGCTGATCATGCAGCTGCTCCGTGACAACCTCACGCTCTGGACGAGCGACCAGCAAGACGATGACGGCGGCGAAGGCAACAATTAAGGCCCCCAGGTGGACTGGCAGCGCACGCTGATGCTACTACTGCAGTCTTTATTTTTTTCCCATGAGTCGGGGGTCGGGTGGGGGAGGGAAAGGGAGGGATGACCTTCCTAGGGAGAAACCCACGACCTGTCCTGTCTTTGATCGCCTCTTTTGACATTTTTGCCAAAATACCACTAGTGGAAAGTCAGGCTAGCTGTGCTGGTTTTGGAATAGCAGCCTCACACTGGCATATGGACTGTTCTGTAGATTAATGCAAGTGGGGCTGTCTTTAATTTAACTTATTGCTAGAAAATAGGGTTTTAAGATGAAAAGAAAACTTAAAACGGAATGGCCCTCATTCAATAAGTTCTGTGGTTCCAGTAAGGATTTTTATGTACATATGCTCTCGTCTTTTAAGTTTTGGGTACTTCCTAGCTCATCTGTTTTAGCTGTGCATTTTGTTTTTCAGGGTGTACTCTTAGCAGACATGGAATATTAAATCCCAAGCTGATAGAACGTAAGGTCTGTTTATGGTTTAGGCCTTGCCAGTTTTCAGATTAGTTGACAGTATTAACACTAAATTGCAGTTTACAGTATTTCTACATTACAGCCATATGTTAACATCAAGCCATTGATTGTGTGTTTTTCTTTATTTTGGCTCTTACATCCTTGTTCAGCCTTATCCAGGTCGGTTTTGCTGTTCTCTGTCTCCTAGGCCAACAGGCTTCCCTGAGGAGAATCAGAACTACTTGTTAGATTTTGGTTAATAGGTGCTTGACAGGTGGCTGTGGGATTTTTGTCCTTCTTTCTTCTTAAATCCACCACAACAAACGATTAATCACTTTAATAGAAACGTTGAACACCACAAAACTAGAGAAAATTCAGGTCTGTATGTCATTTATCGTGCTGATATTTCCAGAGAAGTGCTGGGTTTTTTTCAGTTGCCACAGCTTCCTTGGGTGGCACTGCCGTCTGTCTCCTCTCTTGGGTCTTCCTCATTGTACCTCGTGCCCACAGCATGCACATGGACGGGTTGAAAAGTTGTTGGGTTGTAGAAGCTGGCAGTCATTTTGAGAAGGTTCGTGGTGCAGTGTGGAAATTCAGGTGCTAGGAGCTTACTGGTAGAAGAATCCCGAAGGAAGAGCTTTCTCCATGAACATTCTGTCCAGTTTTGGGAACCTTGTGTATCTGTTTTTCCTCCCTGAAAACACTCCTTCCCCCAAAGAATTGTTATAGGAAAATAAAATAGCATCATTATCAGATAATAAATTCTTAACTCCTACTTATTTTTTTTCCTTTTAATGAAAATATAAAAGTTGGAAATTGGATTGTGCCATCTTGGCACGTTTTAGAATTGATGGAAACCACCATACTCCTTCCACAAGTTTGTTTCAATCAGCCTTAGGTCATTCGTTCTCATTTTGGATAAGTCTTTCTGAAAACATGACCTGTTGCATGTGCGTTTAGCCTTTTTTACAAAGTAATAGCATGAACTGCCGAGATAGGTAACAACACCAGATTTGTTTGTTTCTTTGTTTTATTTAGGCAGGCAGAGGAATGAGTCATAATAAGGAAAAACTTGACAGTTGCTTTTGTTAAAACCAGAATGGAGCTTCTGGTTGTGAAATGCACAGTGACCAGGATCCAGGTGACAGTGAGGATAGAAGAGTGGTGATGCCCTGTCATGTGGCACAGGCTACCCAGCATGACTTTCCTTAGAAGGCCCCCTCCATGTGTGCAAGAGCTAGTCCCAACTGACCGAGCCTACCAGAAGAACTAAGAGAAGAGAGCTTTATAGCTTCTGCACCCTAGCAGGGGCCTAAGGTCAATGCTGTGGATGGGAAGAGATTGGGGCCGGGGAGGGGGGAAGCAGGTGGGACTTTCCTTAATTTTATTTTCATGTCCAGTGAGCNTTGCCAAAATACCACTAGTGGAAAGTCAGGCTAGCTGTGCTGGTTTTGGAATAGCAGCCTCACACTGGCATATGGACTGTTCTGTAGATTAATGCAAGTGGGGCTGTCTTTAATTTAACTTATTGCTAGAAAATAGGGTTTTAAGATGAAAAGAAAACTTAAAACGGAATGGCCCTCATTCAATAAGTTCTGTGGTTCCAGTAAGGATTTTTATGTACATATGCTCTCGTCTTTTAAGTTTTGGGTACTTCCTAGCTCATCTGTTTTAGCTGTGCATTTTGTTTTTCAGGGTGTACTCTTAGCAGACATGGAATATTAAATCCCAAGCTGATAGAACGTAAGGTCTGTTTATGGTTTAGGCCTTGCCAGTTTTCAGATTAGTTGACAGTATTAACACTAAATTGCAGTTTACAGTATTTCTACATTACAGCCATATGTTAACATCAAGCCATTGATTGTGTGTTTTTCTTTATTTTGGCTCTTACATCCTTGTTCAGCCTTATCCAGGTCGGTTTTGCTGTTCTCTGTCTCCTAGGCCAACAGGCTTCCCTGAGGAGAATCAGAACTACTTGTTAGATTTTGGTTAATAGGTGCTTGACAGGTGGCTGTGGGATTTTTGTCCTTCTTTCTTCTTAAATCCACCACAACAAACGATTAATCACTTTAATAGAAACGTTGAACACCACAAAACTAGAGAAAATTCAGGTCTGTATGTCATTTATCGTGCTGATATTTCCAGAGAAGTGCTGGGTTTTTTTCAGTTGCCACAGCTTCCTTGGGTGGCACTGCCGTCTGTCTCCTCTCTTGGGTCTTCCTCATTGTACCTCGTGCCCACAGCATGCACATGGACGGGTTGAAAAGTTGTTGGGTTGTAGAAGCTGGCAGTCATTTTGAGAAGGTTCGTGGTGCAGTGTGGAAATTCAGGTGCTAGGAGCTTACTGGTAGAAGAATCCCGAAGGAAGAGCTTTCTCCATGAACATTCTGTCCAGTTTTGGGAACCTTGTGTATCTGTTTTTCCTCCCTGAAAACACTCCTTCCCCCAAAGAATTGTTATAGGAAAATAAAATAGCATCATTATCAGATAATAAATTCTTAACTCCTACTTATTTTTTTTCCTTTTAATGAAAATATAAAAGTTGGAAATTGGATTGTGCCATCTTGGCACGTTTTAGAATTGATGGAAACCACCATACTCCTTCCACAAGTTTGTTTCAATCAGCCTTAGGTCATTCGTTCTCATTTTGGATAAGTCTTTCTGAAAACATGACCTGTTGCATGTGCGTTTAGCCTTTTTTACAAAGTAATAGCATGAACTGCCGAGATAGGTAACAACACCAGATTTGTTTGTTTCTTTGTTTTATTTAGGCAGGCAGAGGAATGAGTCATAATAAGGAAAAACTTGACAGTTGCTTTTGTTAAAACCAGAATGGAGCTTCTGGTTGTGAAATGCACAGTGACCAGGATCCAGGTGACAGTGAGGATAGAAGAGTGGTGATGCCCTGTCATGTGGCACAGGCTACCCAGCATGACTTTCCTTAGAAGGCCCCCTCCATGTGTGCAAGAGCTAGTCCCAACTGACCGAGCCTACCAGAAGAACTAAGAGAAGAGAGCTTTATAGCTTCTGCACCCTAGCAGGGGCCTAAGGTCAATGCCGTGGATGGGAAGAGATTGGGGCCGGGGAGGGGGGAAGCAGGTGGGACTTTCCTTAATTTTATTTTCATGTCCAGTGAGCAGTGTTGTGTCCTTCCCTTGTGGCATTTGGAAATGATTTACTGGAATTACAAAACCTATTTTTCTTTTAAATTTCAGCTTTGGCTCTGGCTGCTTTTTAGAATAATGCAAGATAAAAACCACATCTGAGGGCTAAAAAAAATGAAGACGGAATGGGAGACTTGATATTTAAGCAGCTTGAATGGTTTCTTTTCTTTTCTTTATTTTTAAAGAAATGCACTTGCCTATGATACTGTCTCTCCAGTGAAATGATTACTCCTCCATTACTCTATTGATACAATATTGTGCATGCTAGTGTTGTATTTCTATACAGTAGCTTGAAATTTATTAACTTATACTGTAGGTGTTATGTATTCCTATGACAAAAAAAATTAAGTCTTCAAATTTTTTAAAGTTTTTTAATTTAATTTTTTCCTTTTGGGGGTAAAGTTTGCTCTACCAAATAGTGATCGTAACAAATTGATCTGTTTTGGATGTTGCTATAGTGACATGCAGTTATACATTTTGTTTTTTTGGGGGGGAGCAAAAGAAACACCAGTGTTAGCTTAATCTTAATGTCTGGTGTTTGTCATGGTGAAATTATAACTATTACAGTGTAGGAGAACACCGAATATGTTCTCTGAATGAGCCTTTGTGCTTTTTGTCATGTTATGCAGTGAACTATTTTTAAGGTCTAATCAGTGGTTATTTTTTTCCAACTCCGTGTTTCTCTAAGGAATTCTTTCACACACGGACCATTCTTAGCAGTTTTCCTCAGTGATGGAATATCATGAATGTGAGTCATTATGTAGCTGTCGTACATTGAGCAAATAAACTTACAGATCTGATGTCAGTGCTGCTTAGTTTCATTTAACGAGTTGAAATTTTCCTTTGCTTTTGAAGGTTTGATTGGACCTGGTGTTTTCTCCTCCCTTCACCACTCAAAGAAGGTGGTTGGATGGGGGGAGGGGCGAAACTGTATATTGGAAGGTGCCTACATCTGGGAATCAGACCTGGGTTTACTGACCTTGCATAAGGATCACACATTTTGGGGCTCCATTGTTTCTCTTAGGAAATGAACCCTAAGTTTGAATCATGGCTCCTTTTGATTCTCGGGTGAATGACTATTAAGCTTCCAAGCCCTGGGGGTGGGGGATGTAGGTCTCAGTGAAAACTGGGTCACGTGCCTGGCTTGATATTTCTGTTAGGTGCCCATCGGATATCTCATTATGCCTTACATGAGATGGGTTTCTACACTTTAAAATCTTCACGTAGTGTCTTGGGTGGTATTTTTTGTTTGGTTTGGGGTTTTTGTGGTCAAGTCACATGGCACGTGATATCTTTGTTCCCCGGCCAGGGATCGAGCCTGCGTGCCCCACGCCGCCTCCCTACAGTGGAAGTGTGGTGTCCTAGCAGCTGGACTGCCAGGGAAGTCTTTTCTGAGGAGGTCTGCAACCTGAGTTGACTTGAGCTGGACACTCAGCGACCTGCCATTGCTGACAGTGGCTGTCAGGACAAGCTCAAGGCTGGAGTTGTACCCCCAGATGCGTGGGGTGTTCTGCCCTGGCAAGGAGGGGGCTGCATTGGTTCATGACAGTGGACGAGAACAGCTTTTCAATTTTTTGAGAAATGTTAATCACGTTTTATGAGCCACGCTGTGTGACTAGGTTCCTGCCATGTTAACTGAACTCACCTGATTTGGCTCATTGTCCCTCAGGACCGCCCTGAGAGCGCTACTGCAAATAGAGCTGTGGACACAGAAGTGACCTTTGTGCCTGAGGTCCCACAGCTCACATGACCCATGTGCTCTGCTCAACTGGGAGATGAAACAGCAGCAGCCAGCACCCAGCATGCACTGACCAAGCAAGACCTCAGTACTGTGGCAGTCACTAGGGAGAGACAGACATGTCTTGCCAACAGAGGAATAGAAATAACTGGCGAGAGAAGAACAGGCTCACCAAGGCTTTTGAGAAAGAAGGGTAGCTCCTGAACGGTTTTAGTATTGAGTTGGCAACAAAGTTCATTCAGGGTTTTCCGTAAGATGCTACGGGAAACCCAGAATGAACAAATCCACCCTTGTTCCTTTGGTGTAACATCCCATTGTGAAGGGGCTTACCAAGCAGTGCTAGTGGTGAAGAACCTGCCTGCCAGTGCAGGAGACGAGATACAGGTTTGATCCCTGGATTGGGAAGGTCCTCTGGGGGAGGGCATGGCAACCCACTCCTGAATTCTTGCCTGGAGGAGCCCATGGACAGGAGCCTGGCGGGTTACAGTCCATTGGGTCGCAAAGAGTTGGACACCACTGAAGTGACTTGGCACACAGCCATGCCCATTGTGAGTGCCTGAAATTTGCTGAGAGGATTTTTCACAGACAAAACTTCTCTTGAAATGAAATGCTGTCTAGTGCTGGATTTCTACCCAGTTTTAAGAGTTCTTTAATGCAGGTGTTTCTTAAAATTTTTCATCTCAGGACCCCTTTACATCACTCTAATGTAAAGTATAAGTTTCAAGGCTAGTTTATGTCAGAAACCAGAAGCTGAAAATAGTTATTTGTTTAAAAACAATAGAAACCTAGTACATGTTATGGTATGTAACAATTTCATGGAAAGTAATTGCTTTCCAAAACAAAAAATAGAAGAGTGGCCTTATTTGACAGTTTCAAAGATCTCTTAGAAGTCATCTGGACTCTCCTAACGTCCTGCATTCAGTGTGTCGTGATAGATTTCATATGTGAAATATTGGCAGAAGGAGGGGATGACCTTTCATCACAGTGATGGGTAGTTGGGAAAGAATGGCCCCGAAGAGCTGAGGTTAAGAAAGGTCTCCTAATGTAGGAGTTGAATGATACTATGGGTTAGGCACCAATGGTAGAGGCTCTCTTCCTCAGTGTATTCTAGAACTTAGAAAACTGATAGTGGGAAGGAATTCAGTAAAGGTGATGGGCAGGAGGGTAATTGTAAAAGAGTGAATGATCTTGGCTTCAGGCCTCCAGAGCAGGGCTTCCCATTCCTGCTTTAAATAGAGCTTTGCAGGTGGAGTGGGGGGGACATCAGTTGGGACTTGGTGGCAAGGAGCCTTTTAGTGTAGCAAATAAGTTGCCTGCCTGGTGGAGGGAATGTAGTTTCCCTCTGCTCTATTTATATGTAATGACCTCACACTTCGGCCTCTGTGCCAGTCAGCAGAAGGTATGTGTGTTGACTCACACTTGTTGACCTGAGTGATTGGGCATAGTTCTCAAAGCAAACTTGGAGAATCGGCCTTCTGAACACTACCCGGGGTGACGCTGTTCTTGATTTCTAACAGCTGACGGATCCTAGTGGTCTCCCGCCTAATCAGCAATAAAATGTGGTATACCCACTTAGTAATTAGCTGCTGGCTTGAACTTTCCAGTTCTAGTATGGGTAGCTGTGGTTGGATCTGCATGGCTGCAAACCCTGCCTCTGATTAACCAGATACCTGTGGTCGGTGAAGAACTGGCGAGAGTGGCCGGGTCACCCCGACTGAGTCCTTGGTACCAACCCATAGGATTTTTGATGTTTCATCTGCATATTTAACCCATACCTAGCTTTATATTTTTAAAGGGCTGTAAAGGGGGTAAAGTGCAAAGAGACAGGATGGTGCCCGTGAAACTTAAAAATTTACTATCTCGGCAGTAGTTTGGCAACATCAGATAACTTTAAGTCTCTCCTGGCTGTTTCCCAGCCACCCGTTTCCCTTCCCACAGGTAGTGAACCACTGTCCCTAATCTGGCTCAGCTGGAATCAGTTTGAGATGGGAGGATTTTTGCTGCTTTTGAGGTTTAAGTGACCCGTGGGTCATACAAGGTTCTGCCTTATGATTTTCTTTTTTTGGCTGTACTGTGTAACTTTGGGGATCTTAGTTCCCTGACCAGAGGTTGAGCCTGGGACTTTGACAGTAAAAGTGCAGAGTCCTAGCCACTGGCCCACTGGAGAATTCCCTGCCTGTGGTTTTTAAATGCGAATGTTTTGGAACTGGTAGTCCCAGTTACTGCCTCTTGCGTTAGATTTAACCCTGTTCAAAGGATAGCTAGGTGGTTTCAGGGGACTTTGCCCCCAACCTTTTATTTTGAAATATTTCAAACACAAAAATTGAAAAGAATGGTGCAGTGATAACTAAATATCCACTGCTTTGCGACATTTGCTTGATATTTGTCTTGTGGAACCTTGAAAGTAATGACATTTCACTCCCTACGTTCATATTTCTCCTAAAAAGCACTTTCTCTTAGGACAATCCCATTGTCATCACACCTAAGGAAATCAGAAATTTCCTGATATCAGCCCATACTCCGATCTCCCCAAAACGTACCCAGAATACCTCTGATAGCACTTCCTAACCACCCTCCTCTGATGTAATGAAATGGATCAATTGGAGTTCATTATTAGGTTTCTGTAAAGCTTCTACTCCTTCCACTACTTGTGTAACACTGACTTTTCCAGAGACAGGCTACTTGGTCTTACAGAAAGTGCCAGATTCTGAGTTTGCCCATTTGTTTCCTCCTATGTCATTTGATTTTTTTCCATCACTGCTGGGGTACTTTTTTTTTTTTTNCAGAAACCAGAAGCTGAAAATAGTTATTTGTTTAAAAACAATAGAAACCTAGTACATGTTATGGTATGTAACAATTTCATGGAAAGTAATTGCTTTCCAAAACAAAAAATAGAAGAGTGGCCTTATTTGACAGTTTCAAAGATCTCTTAGAAGTCATCTGGACTCTCCTAACGTCCTGCATTCAGTGTGTCGTGATAGATTTCATATGTGAAATATTGGCAGAAGGAGGGGATGACCTTTCATCACAGTGATGGGTAGTTGGGAAAGAATGGCCCCGAAGAGCTGAGGTTAAGAAAGGTCTCCTAATGTAGGAGTTGAATGATACTATGGGTTAGGCACCAATGGTAGAGGCTCTCTTCCTCAGTGTATTCTAGAACTTAGAAAACTGATAGTGGGAAGGAATTCAGTAAAGGTGATGGGCAGGAGGGTAATTGTAAAAGAGTGAATGATCTTGGCTTCAGGCCTCCAGAGCAGGGCTTCCCATTCCTGCTTTAAATAGAGCTTTGCAGGTGGAGTGGGGGGGACATCAGTTGGGACTTGGTGGCAAGGAGCCTTTTAGTGTAGCAAATAAGTTGCCTGCCTGGTGGAGGGAATGTAGTTTCCCTCTGCTCTATTTATATGTAATGACCTCACACTTCGGCCTCTGTGCCAGTCAGCAGAAGGTATGTGTGTTGACTCACACTTGTTGACCTGAGTGATTGGGCATAGTTCTCAAAGCAAACTTGGAGAATCGGCCTTCTGAACACTACCCGGGGTGACGCTGTTCTTGATTTCTAACAGCTGACGGATCCTAGTGGTCTCCCGCCTAATCAGCAATAAAATGTGGTATACCCACTTAGTAATTAGCTGCTGGCTTGAACTTTCCAGTTCTAGTATGGGTAGCTGTGGTTGGATCTGCATGGCTGCAAACCCTGCCTCTGATTAACCAGATACCTGTGGTCGGTGAAGAACTGGCGAGAGTGGCCGGGTCACCCCGACTGAGTCCTTGGTACCAACCCATAGGATTTTTGATGTTTCATCTGCATATTTAACCCATACCTAGCTTTATATTTTTAAAGGGCTGTAAAGGGGGTAAAGTGCAAAGAGACAGGATGGTGCCCGTGAAACTTAAAAATTTACTATCTCGGCAGTAGTTTGGCAACATCAGATAACTTTAAGTCTCTCCTGGCTGTTTCCCAGCCACCCGTTTCCCTTCCCACAGGTAGTGAACCACTGTCCCTAATCTGGCTCAGCTGGAATCAGTTTGAGATGGGAGGATTTTTGCTGCTTTTGAGGTTTAAGTGACCCGTGGGTCATACAAGGTTCTGCCTTATGATTTTCTTTTTTTGGCTGTACTGTGTAACTTTGGGGATCTTAGTTCCCTGACCAGAGGTTGAGCCTGGGACTTTGACAGTAAAAGTGCAGAGTCCTAGCCACTGGCCCACTGGAGAATTCCCTGCCTGTGGTTTTTAAATGCGAATGTTTTGGAACTGGTAGTCCCAGTTACTGCCTCTTGCGTTAGATTTAACCCTGTTCAAAGGATAGCTAGGTGGTTTCAGGGGACTTTGCCCCCAACCTTTTATTTTGAAATATTTCAAACACAAAAATTGAAAAGAATGGTGCAGTGATAACTAAATATCCACTGCTTTGCGACATTTGCTTGATATTTGTCTTGTGGAACCTTGAAAGTAATGACATTTCACTCCCTACGTTCATATTTCTCCTAAAAAGCACTTTCTCTTAGGACAATCCCATTGTCATCACACCTAAGGAAATCAGAAATTTCCTGATATCAGCCCATACTCCGATCTCCCCAAAACGTACCCAGAATACCTCTGATAGCACTTCCTAACCACCCTCCTCTGATGTAATGAAATGGATCAATTGGAGTTCATTATTAGGTTTCTGTAAAGCTTCTACTCCTTCCACTACTTGTGTAACACTGACTTTTCCAGAGACAGGCTACTTGGTCTTACAGAAAGTGCCAGATTCTGAGTTTGCCCATTTGTTTCCTCCTATGTCATTTGATTTTTTTCCATCACTGCTGGGGTACTTTTTTTTTTTTTGGTCTTGTATAAAGATTTATCTTTGTCCCTCCATCTAGCCTTTCAGTTGGTTCAGATGGAATTGAATTTGAATTGAATGATGGCCGGCCCAGGGCTCTTCTTTCAGAATCAGGTTTCTTAAGCAGCGGTCAGCACCAGCGTCTGTGTGACCCGAGCCCACAAGGACAAAGCTACGTGCCTGTTACACAGGGGAACTGTCTTGTTTCCTGACTAGTCCTTTAAGATAAGGTGTTTTGCCTCCTCATACGCATCTCCTTCCATTGGATGGGAAAAAAAAAACTAGGTAGGTGTCCGCTCAGCCTTTGTGTTGACTCGGCAGCCATCTACACGGTTTGGTGAGTCCTGGTGCTCTGCAGCTGTTCTGCCCCTATGCCTGGCCTAGGCAGCGAAATAGCGCAGCCCACCGTATTCCCAGAGTTCAGGAACCTGCAGTCATGTGTGAGAGGCTGCCTTCATACTGGATCTACCTTGGGAGAATGGATCTAGACTTGTTCTAATGCAGTCTCCACGATGGACAAGTTACCCTACTGCTTACGGGCTTTTAGCCTCCTGAAGCCAGAATTGAGATGAGGAGTTTGGATGGTCCCTTCAGTTATTGAAAGCCTGACTGACGGCTCATTTTGGATTCCCTTATGAAAGTATATTGTCTTCCAAAAGTCCTTGCCTCTGAAAATATGGAGGTATTACAGTTTATAGGTGGTTTTCCCTGCCCCGTTTTTTTTTTTTTAAACGTTCTTTTTGGGGAATGTTGTGGTCCCTCAGTGATGAGTGCTAGGTTGGAGAGGGTAGTGGGTGGACCAAGTGAAAAATATACTTTTGACCTAAATTAGGGATTACATTGAATACACAAAATAGATTTAGTAAATGGCTGGGTAACACGTATTGTCGCTGACTGCAAGGACTGTGAGTGAATTCCTTTCCATTGTAATTTCCCTAAATGCTGTCCAAGATCCTCAAAATCAGACACACACTTCATTACACTAATGGGCGAAGGCAAAAGGAGC
>SJYW01003235.1:133132-147656 GCA_006410735.1 Raphicerus campestris | reverse complement strand
TTTTTTTTTTTTTCCAATGAGTTGACTCGTCCAGTGAGTCAGATTTTTTCATGCTTCCAGCAGAGGTGTCTCATGAGATGCCTATGAGAATATAGTTCATCCTCAGGAGGCAGAGTTCGATGCATGCGATGAAGTCAGAGTCACCTGGGCAGGTGGAGGAGGGAGGGGAAAGTCAAAACTGCCCAGAGACTAAGAGGAACTTGCCATGGGTGGCGTCATTCGGGCCTCCGGGCTCTTGTTCTTCAGGGCTGGAACCCAGGGATGTGGTAGATGGACAGATGATACACACTTTGGGGTGTGGAGTGCACATTCCTAGGGGCCGCTTCTCTAGGAGAGCAGGCATGAAGGCAGGGCTTAGCCCCCATGTCGTCAGGGTCTGAGCGGCAGGGCCCAGTGCCAGAGTCTGACTAAGGCCCGCCCAGGCTTGTCCAGCTGCCCACAGCCATGCCCATCCTCCGTCCCTGCTTTGATCCTAAGAGATAACTCAGTCGCTGCTGAGCAGGTCCGGACCCGGGGCCAAGCCCTGGCTGCAGGGTTGTCCCAGGTTCCTCTGTGTGCATGCAGGGGTTGGCTGCAATGTAGAGGGGCAGAGGGTCCAGGGTAAGGCCAACAGATAATGATTTCAGGCACTCGCAGCAGTAAACAGCAGCTTGAAGCAAGAACTTAGTCTCCCAGACCCGGACTCCTAACCCCTGGACCACAGGAGCCAGCAGTTAGGGCTAGAGTCCCTAGTCCTGCCTGACTAGTCAAGAATGAATTCAGGCGAGGAGGCAGAAGGTAAAGAGTAAAGTAAAAAGTTTATTGAAAAGAAAAGGACACGCAGAAAAGTACTTGGGCAAGTTCAGAGAGAGAGTTGAAACTTTGGAAAGTTTAAATCTTTTTTAAGGGGGCAGTTTTCCAGATCTACCCTCAGGCCAGTCATCTTGGTTTATCCTCCCCCCTACCCCCCACAATTTGTCTCAGGACCCTCCCCTGGGGTGCAAACGGTCAGCCAAGATGGATCTCAAAGTGAAGGCTTCTGGGAGGAGCAAGACTCATTATGGCCTGGAGTTATCCTCTGACTTCTGACTCCAAGGAGCCTTTCTGCACATGTGTAGTCTCCCTTATCCTAAAAAGGGGGAAGATGAGAACCCGTAATCCTTCACTCAGACAGGGTTTTGCCTCTCTTTGTCCTTGCTGTGATTATTGCCTTGAGATGTTAACAAGAGACAAAGACTGTCTATTTACCCTGTTTTTTACCCTGGCTCTTTACCTATTGTTAGTTCCATTTTGGAGAGCAATCAGGAGGCTGATTGTAAATTCCTCAATTGGAGCCCATTTATCTCCTGTCCCAGAAAAGGCAAACAGAAGGGTGGCTGATTGTAAATGTCCAATCCAGAGCCAGTCTATCTCCTACCTCTATAGGACCTCTCCAGCCTGAACTCCGCCCCACCCTGGGCTCTCAGTCAACTTCCTGGCCAAGCCTGGGCAGGGACTCCAGACCTACCCCACCCTCCTTTCCATTCTTCCCTTGGTTGCCCCTCTCCCATCACAAAAGTGGTCTGGCCATGCCCTCTGGACTCAGTCCCGAGGTCCTCTGCAGCCATTCTCTGGGCAGTTTTTACTCTCCACCCCACCCTCTCCAGGAGCAGTCTGTGCCTGGCAACCCCACCGCTGATTCAGTAGCAGGGAAGATGAGAGCAGCTGGAAACAATTCACTCCTCCAGCAGCCAAGGTCTGGGGGCTGCCTGACTTTGCGGAGACTGGGAGGTCAGCAAGCCCCAGACAGGGCGCCATGGCAGTTAGGAGCTCAGGACTTCAGAGGTTCCCTCCTTTTCCTGCCCCCCAGCACCTCCACATCTGGTCTGTCACCCCCACCCTGCAGAGGCCTGATTGCTGCCACCCCCTGTCCTGTGGCCCTCTTCCCCCCTCCCCTGGCAGGACGTGTGCCCACTGCATCTCAGCCGCACACTGCCCTCTGCCTCTCGGCAGGCCACTCCCAACCATTCTCCTCTGGGATCTGGAACCCCGTTTTTAAAGCAAGGATGCTTAAACCCTTTATCAGCTTGCACTTAGTGTGACCTTCAATTCCCCCCAAGACGGTACCCCCCCATTCTCCCTCCCTTGCCCTGTCTGCTGGCAGCCCCTCCTCCAGCCTGACCTCATCAGCCTTCCAACCCTCATCCACGCAATTCCCGCCTTACCTATCACACAAGATACAGTTCCAGAAATCCCTCTTTCCCACTCCACCGAGACCCCGTGCCCCCCGCCCCCTGGCTGTGCAGGCTCCTATCTATGCTGTGCGTCACGAGGCTGTGTCCTCCACTTGCCCCCGTGGGCTCAAGCAGGGACTTGGACTGACAGGCTGTGTGCTGGGCCCAGAGAAGGTGCCAACAGGGAGGGCAGATTTCACAACTGGGAGGGAGAGAGGAAAGAAGAGACCCAGGGATCATTGACCTGGAGCTGAGAGTGGCTTGCGCACCCCATGGGTCCCTAGGGGAGCTGGGAGGGGTGAGCGGCAGCCTCAGGGGTTTGAGGTCTGAGAAGGAGCCTTTGTCGTTGACCTGGAGCAGGGGCATTGCCTCCAAGATGCTCTCCAGCTGAGCAGAGGGGCCCAGATCCTAGCGATCACTGAACCAAGGCCAGTGTCTGAGTCTGCAGCCCTGAAGGACATGGGAGGCCTTTACAGAGCAACCCACTGGAAATCAGAGAAAGGCCTGGAAAGGCGGGAACAGCAGTAGGGTGGAGTCTCACCAGCTTCTCTCAACACCCCAGAGCCAGTCTCTTCCAGTGGGGAACCCAGACCTGAGCCAGCCTGCCCAGAGGCGCTGCCAGGCCTACATCTTCTTCTTTTTGAAACATATTTATTTATTTGTTTGGCTATGCCAGGTCTTGGTTGTGGCACGTGAGATCTTTAGTTGCAGCATTCGGGATCTAGTTCCCCTAACAGGAATTGAACCCAGGCCCCCTGCATTGGGAGCACAGCGCCTTAGCCACTGGACTATTGCAGAAACCAGTAATCGAGAAACCAAGCACCACACTCGGAGAGTTGGAGAACTCAGGTTTATTACGCCGGCGGGCCCAGAGGAATTAACACTCCAAGCTCTGAGCCCTGGACAAAGGAGTTACAGAGTTTTTATAGACAGACTATAGTGGGCAACACTAGCTGCTAATAGGCTGGTTTAAACTAAGGGAGGGGGATGCCTGACCTTTACACAGACAGGCATGATGAAGTGGGTTTGCAGGGGCTGAGCAATTGCAAAGAACAGGACAAGGGTGAGGGAGATAAGCTCCAGCTCCTAGTATTGTAAGTCCCCACGTTCTGAGACTACGTGACCTACGTGATCCAGACTTTGCAAGGAGCTAGGCTGAGTTACAGAGGCAGAAGGAGCAGGAGGTGATGTAAAATTTTAACTTTTCCTCTTCATTCTCCCCTCTTGATGCTTCTATCACTCGTTGTAGAAAGCATTATCTCATGTTTTGGTAGGACATTCAGTGCTCCCCATCATTTAGGGGACTATATTGAGCTATTACCATTTGCAACTTTATGGATTCAATCCAAGAGGTTATGAACTGGGTAATTGCATTGAGAATACAAGGGCCAAATAATAGCACTGCAAAGAGCATGATGAGAGGACCTGTTAAAGGGAGAAGCCACAAGGGCCAGCTCCAGATATTGCTCAAATTACCCCAGGAATTAGCTAGTTTTTCTCTCCTTTTTATGATTTGTTCCCTTAGCTGTTGGGCCATGTCCCTGACTATTTCTGATTGGTTTACATAAAAGCAGCATTCTTTATTCAAGAAGAGGCAGAGTCCTCTCTTTTCAGCTGTCAGTAGGTCTGCTGCTGCTGCTGCTAAGTCGTTTCAGTCGTGTCTGACTCTCTAGCCCTCTCCTATTCTGTAAAACCACCTCAGCCAGGGAGTCTAGTTGGTCCTGTAATGAAAAGCACAGCAATAATACCGATTAGGGATCGAAGCCAGGGTTGACAATGAAAATTCATCGATATTTTGATAGCCAGCTCCTCAGGCTTCCACCATGCATTGACTGGCCAGCTGCCAGTGTGTGGCTGGAGCAAGGCTGAAGAATCCTCAAGCTTCTGCTGAGTGTTGAGTAGTAGCTTCCAGAGTGACTAGAGCAGGGCTCAGCGTCCTTCGTGGGTGAGAGCTGTTGTCTTTGGAACTGGACCTTGAGGAAGTTTTGGGGGTCCCGAACTGCTTTCCAGGTGTCCTCATCACAGGAAGCTGCTGCTTTCTTGACTCGGTGTGGTGGATCCAAGGGATGGCACCTATAACTTTAACGGCAGTAGAGGTTGCCAGGATGACCTGTCCAAACTGGCTGAAGTGGGTTTTTTGTTTTTCTTATCTTTAACCCATACCTCATCTCCTGGCTGATAAGGATGAACCCAACTGCCCAAAGTAATGGTGTCCTTTCTAAGATTTCTTGGGTGACATGGCGGAAGACTTTTCCAGGGCCTGGAGGTGTTGGGACATCTCCAGGTCTGCTAGTTATTGGTGGTGTCCCTTGAGCTTTTTTATCACTGGCGGTGGTCTCTCGTATAAGATCTCAGAGGGAGAATAGCCTGAGGACCTCAGGGTGCATTTACAGAGGGAGATGAGAGTCCACAGAATGATAAGGCAGCTTGTTCTAGCACTGTCTGGGTGATGGCCAGGGGATATTCTTGTCCTACTACTATTTGGAGAAACTTAACAAGAAAGTTAAAGTTATATGGCCCAAAGATTAATAGAAGTAGGAAAACTGCTGGGGGGCTAGCCAGGAGAACCAGGTCTAGACATTGGTTTGTGACATTAGTGTTTCTCTAGGTATGAGAAGATGTAAGAATTTGGACTCACAAAAATCTTTACCTAAAAAATCTGACATTCTGAAGGCCTGTTTTTCCAGGGTTTTCCCAGGGCACAGAGTGTCTTATTTTTTGTCTCCACCCTGAACTCCTTTCAAGAGGGTGTTGAAGGTCAGCATCTTATTACAGTGGTCACGATTTAATTTTTGTAGAGGCAGCTGGCAAGGGCCAGCTTCCAGTCAGCAGGGCCCCTTCATAGCCACATATTTGACCATGTTTTGGGGGCATTTCAAGGTCATTGTGTCCCATGGTGCTGGGAAGGCTCATTCCCAGGTCTAACAAAGATTCCATTGACAGGCCACTCAATGTGTTGTCACTAGAACAGGCCTTGTAAGTAGCAAAAGTCTCTGGACCATACCTGTCTTACTAGCCTCTTGGTCCGGGAAAATATTTCCTCTTGTTGCTTCTCCTCATATCTAGAGTTACATTATTATAATTATTGATCTCATATGGAATTGCATATCAGCATTTTATCTCAGGTTTAGTCACACATTTGGTAAGAAATAATCTTCTGAAACAAGCTACACAGGAAATAATATAGCTAGCAGTTATTAGTAAGGTCACAAGCAAGAATTTAAGTCAATAACTTTCATTGGGTATAGCCCAGTATACCCCAGTTCATCTGACTCAGTTACATGATTATAGNGCCCCCTGGCTGTGCAGGCTCCTATCTATGCTGTGCGTCACGAGGCTGTGTCCTCCACTTGCCCCCGTGGGCTCAAGCAGGGACTTGGACTGACAGGCTGTGTGCTGGGCCCAGAGAAGGTGCCAACAGGGAGGGCAGATTTCACAACTGGGAGGGAGAGAGGAAAGAAGAGACCCAGGGATCATTGACCTGGAGCTGAGAGTGGCTTGCGCACCCCATGGGTCCCTAGGGGAGCTGGGAGGGGTGAGCGGCAGCCTCAGGGGTTTGAGGTCTGAGAAGGAGCCTTTGTCGTTGACCTGGAGCAGGGGCATTGCCTCCAAGATGCTCTCCAGCTGAGCAGAGGGGCCCAGATCCTAGCGATCACTGAACCAAGGCCAGTGTCTGAGTCTGCAGCCCTGAAGGACATGGGAGGCCTTTACAGAGCAACCCACTGGAAATCAGAGAAAGGCCTGGAAAGGCGGGAACAGCAGTAGGGTGGAGTCTCACCAGCTTCTCTCAACACCCCAGAGCCAGTCTCTTCCAGTGGGGAACCCAGACCTGAGCCAGCCTGCCCAGAGGCGCTGCCAGGCCTACATCTTCTTCTTTTTGAAACATATTTATTTATTTGTTTGGCTATGCCAGGTCTTGGTTGTGGCACGTGAGATCTTTAGTTGCAGCATTCGGGATCTAGTTCCCCTAACAGGAATTGAACCCAGGCCCCCTGCATTGGGAGCACAGCGCCTTAGCCACTGGACTATTGCAGAAACCAGTAATCGAGAAACCAAGCACCACACTCGGAGAGTTGGAGAACTCAGGTTTATTACGCCGGCGGGCCCAGAGGAATTAACACTCCAAGCTCTGAGCCCTGGACAAAGGAGTTACAGAGTTTTTATAGACAGACTATAGTGGGCAACACTAGCTGCTAATAGGCTGGTTTAAACTAAGGGAGGGGGATGCCTGACCTTTACACAGACAGGCATGATGAAGTGGGTTTGCAGGGGCTGAGCAATTGCAAAGAACAGGACAAGGGTGAGGGAGATAAGCTCCAGCTCCTAGTATTGTAAGTCCCCACGTTCTGAGACTACGTGACCTACGTGATCCAGACTTTGCAAGGAGCTAGGCTGAGTTACAGAGGCAGAAGGAGCAGGAGGTGATGTAAAATTTTAACTTTTCCTCTTCATTCTCCCCTCTTGATGCTTCTATCACTCGTTGTAGAAAGCATTATCTCATGTTTTGGTAGGACATTCAGTGCTCCCCATCATTTAGGGGACTATATTGAGCTATTACCATTTGCAACTTTATGGATTCAATCCAAGAGGTTATGAACTGGGTAATTGCATTGAGAATACAAGGGCCAAATAATAGCACTGCAAAGAGCATGATGAGAGGACCTGTTAAAGGGAGAAGCCACAAGGGCCAGCTCCAGATATTGCTCAAATTACCCCAGGAATTAGCTAGTTTTTCTCTCCTTTTTATGATTTGTTCCCTTAGCTGTTGGGCCATGTCCCTGACTATTTCTGATTGGTTTACATAAAAGCAGCATTCTTTATTCAAGAAGAGGCAGAGTCCTCTCTTTTCAGCTGTCAGTAGGTCTGCTGCTGCTGCTGCTAAGTCGTTTCAGTCGTGTCTGACTCTCTAGCCCTCTCCTATTCTGTAAAACCACCTCAGCCAGGGAGTCTAGTTGGTCCTGTAATGAAAAGCACAGCAATAATACCGATTAGGGATCGAAGCCAGGGTTGACAATGAAAATTCATCGATATTTTGATAGCCAGCTCCTCAGGCTTCCACCATGCATTGACTGGCCAGCTGCCAGTGTGTGGCTGGAGCAAGGCTGAAGAATCCTCAAGCTTCTGCTGAGTGTTGAGTAGTAGCTTCCAGAGTGACTAGAGCAGGGCTCAGCGTCCTTCGTGGGTGAGAGCTGTTGTCTTTGGAACTGGACCTTGAGGAAGTTTTGGGGGTCCCGAACTGCTTTCCAGGTGTCCTCATCACAGGAAGCTGCTGCTTTCTTGACTCGGTGTGGTGGATCCAAGGGATGGCACCTATAACTTTAACGGCAGTAGAGGTTGCCAGGATGACCTGTCCAAACTGGCTGAAGTGGGTTTTTTGTTTTTCTTATCTTTAACCCATACCTCATCTCCTGGCTGATAAGGATGAACCCAACTGCCCAAAGTAATGGTGTCCTTTCTAAGATTTCTTGGGTGACATGGCGGAAGACTTTTCCAGGGCCTGGAGGTGTTGGGACATCTCCAGGTCTGCTAGTTATTGGTGGTGTCCCTTGAGCTTTTTTATCACTGGCGGTGGTCTCTCGTATAAGATCTCAGAGGGAGAATAGCCTGAGGACCTCAGGGTGCATTTACAGAGGGAGATGAGAGTCCACAGAATGATAAGGCAGCTTGTTCTAGCACTGTCTGGGTGATGGCCAGGGGATATTCTTGTCCTACTACTATTTGGAGAAACTTAACAAGAAAGTTAAAGTTATATGGCCCAAAGATTAATAGAAGTAGGAAAACTGCTGGGGGGCTAGCCAGGAGAACCAGGTCTAGACATTGGTTTGTGACATTAGTGTTTCTCTAGGTATGAGAAGATGTAAGAATTTGGACTCACAAAAATCTTTACCTAAAAAATCTGACATTCTGAAGGCCTGTTTTTCCAGGGTTTTCCCAGGGCACAGAGTGTCTTATTTTTTGTCTCCACCCTGAACTCCTTTCAAGAGGGTGTTGAAGGTCAGCATCTTATTACAGTGGTCACGATTTAATTTTTGTAGAGGCAGCTGGCAAGGGCCAGCTTCCAGTCAGCAGGGCCCCTTCATAGCCACATATTTGACCATGTTTTGGGGGCATTTCAAGGTCATTGTGTCCCATGGTGCTGGGAAGGCTCATTCCCAGGTCTAACAAAGATTCCATTGACAGGCCACTCAATGTGTTGTCACTAGAACAGGCCTTGTAAGTAGCAAAAGTCTCTGGACCATACCTGTCTTACTAGCCTCTTGGTCCGGGAAAATATTTCCTCTTGTTGCTTCTCCTCATATCTAGAGTTACATTATTATAATTATTGATCTCATATGGAATTGCATATCAGCATTTTATCTCAGGTTTAGTCACACATTTGGTAAGAAATAATCTTCTGAAACAAGCTACACAGGAAATAATATAGCTAGCAGTTATTAGTAAGGTCACAAGCAAGAATTTAAGTCAATAACTTTCATTGGGTATAGCCCAGTATACCCCAGTTCATCTGACTCAGTTACATGATTATAGCCAAGTGTTAATCTCCTGGTTGTACATCATGGACCATTTGACCTTTATCCAAAGACTGGTTACTGACTTAAGCTTTAGAAACAATCTTAGAGTGTCTTTTTTAATAACTTAATTAAACCTTTTAGCAATATAGCATAACAAGGAACTATCTCCGAAGTGAGTCTTAGTAAGCACAGACCTTAATTAACAAAACTAGAATTTAAAATTCAGTGAAACATAATTTTTTCTTTTTTAGGAGAACTCATTGTGACGGCAGTAACACTGTAGCCAGGGAAGGCTTAATCCCATCAGATAAAAATGAGGTCTGTCAGGGAGCTGGGAAAAGCCCAGGGGCCTTCTTAGATTTCCCTAGCCCTGGCTCTTTGGTTTTTAGCTGTTGTTTATCCATTTTTAATTTCCTGATTTGGGAGCAGACTATTGCCACGTTTTAAGGACTTCAAGATAACAAAAGTCTAACCATGAGGGGTTATTTTTTTGTAGAAGCAGAATGAACTTTGTCTACATGTACCATAATTTTAAATAATGTTTATTTACTTTAGCAAAGTAACAAAAAGATTTTTAAAACAAATATAAGTCACTTAAAGGCAAAGAAATTAATAATCTGTTATCAAAACCTGCATTCTAAGAAAACTTTGTTCTCTAAACAGAGAGAAGACCAAATTCCAGTCTGGTACCAGCTTACTGTTAATACCAAAATTTGTTTATCTGCTTAATCTTGGAAAGTCTTCTCCATAAATCTTAAAGAACTAGCAGTATTTTTCTAAAGGCTTGAGAGTAAAACCATAGAAGGCATGTTTAGAATCTGAGTCTATTGCAGTTGACAAAGAAATCTTGTCATAACACTTTAATATGATAACTAGAATTGTAACTGACTATATTTTATCAGGGCATATAAGATCTATATGAATTTCACATAATTTTAGGATATCTATATTAGTAACATCAACCATACAATATAACCTGAAAAGAATTTTCACCCCTTTAACAGTACTTCCCATGTAATTTAACATGTCCAATGAACCCAGGAAGCTTAATAGCTCTTTGGGATGTTTCAGGGGTCCTCTGAAGCATCCCAAAGTTAGCTAGAAGTCAAGTTATTTAGGAAGTTTTTTCAATAAATGTCAAAAGAGTTTATAACTATATTCAGTCAGGTAGGATCATATAAGTTACTGTGAAAAATAGTTATTTACTTAGCCAAAGTTAACAAAAGATTTCAAAGGCAAATACATAATAATTAAGAGATAAAGAAACTTAAATCTATTATTAAAAGCAGTTCAACATCTGAAGAAAGTATGTCCTCTTAACAGAGAGAAAGGCCAAATTCAGGTTTTGCACCAGCTTACTGAACTCATTTTGGTAAACTTAATTAAATTTATTTTAAACTTAGTCCTAACTATACACAAAACTTTTTTTAGGGTCCACTTTCCACAAACTTTTTAATCATTTTCTATAACAGCCATCTGTAAGTCAGAACTACTTTCCTTTTCCTTTATAAAATGTAATTTTATTTCTTATACCTTCTTTATTAAAAACATATATCCTACATCTTTATTAGATTAGCAAACAAACATTAATATTAGATATTTAATATTGAATATTTCCCAGTTCACATGAATCTGAAATTTGTTTAGGTTAACTTTTCTTATATTTAGAATTGTTTGATTTGTAAGCGCTTACTTTTCTTTAGGCCAATTAAATTATAATTCATTTACAACTTCAAAAGTATTATCAGAAAAACACAAAAGACGTACACTGAGACATACATAAATCCAGACAGACAGACAGACAGACAGACAGACAGAGATCTTATAGTTCTTAGTGTGAGATTTAAAATCTCTCTTTGACTCCTTTTTTTTTCTTTGCTTGAAGTTCTAATTTGCCCAAGGCCAAGGTCTCAGGCAAAGTGGGCTGTGTATTTCAAGGACATGGAAAGGTTTAACTTCAAGCTTTTTCCTAGGCAGGCCTTTTAACAAGCTAGTTATTTTTATTGCATATGCAAAAAGAATTGGTTTTGCAGTTTCCAAAAAGAAAAATTTCTCTGTTCAATCAGCAATCACGCACTCACAATCATTCAGAGGCTATCACAATGCCTCCCTTCTCCGGAGTCCCCAGGTTTCCTTAACTGTTGCTGCCTTCCTGGGAGCTCCAAGGAGGTTGTCAGTCACAATGCCTTCCTTCCCCCGAGTCCTTTTGGGGCTTGGCTGTCCAGAGAGTCAGAACACTGGTCCAAGAGAACCTGGAATATCAAGTGGTGTGCCTCCTTGTTGGTCTTGGGGTTCCTTCGCTCCAGCCAGGCTGAGCCACCCACCAGTCTGGCGGCTCAAGGGGCTGGCGTGCTTGGAATCTCGCTGGGGCCTCCAGAAATGTTACAGAAACCAGTAATCGAGAAACTGAGCACCACACTTGGAGAGTTGGAGAACTCAGGTTTATTACGCCGGTGGGCCCAGAGGAGTTAACACTCCAAGCTCTGAGCCCTGAACAAAGGGGTTACAGAGTTTTTGTAGGCAGATTATAGTGGGCAACACTAGCTGCTAATAGGCTGGTTTAAGGGAGGGGGATGCCTGACCTTGGCATGGACAGGCATGATGAAGCAGGTTTGCAGGGGCTGAGCAATTGCAAAGAGCAGGACAAGGGTGAGCAAGATAAGCTGCAGCTCCTTGTAAAGTCCCCACGTTCTGAGACTACGTGACCTACGTGATCCAGACTTTGCAAGGAGCCAGGTGAGTTACAGAAGCAGAAGGAACAGGAGGTGATGTAAAATTTTAACTTTTCCTCTTCAGGACCACCAGTACGAGTGTGAGTGTGGTCGCTTCAGTCGTGTCCAACACTTTGCAACTCGACGGACTGTAGCCTGCCAGGCTCTGTCCATGGGATTCTCCAGGCAAGAATACAGGAGTGGGTTGCCATTTCCTTCTCCAGGGGAATCTTCCCAACCCAGGGATGGATCCACATCTCCTGCATTGGCAGGTGGGTTCTTTACCACTGGGGAAGCCCACTAGAGCACCAAGGAAGTCCCAGATCCCACATCTTCTGAGCTGAGCTCAGGGCATACATAGGACCAGCCCAGCCTCAGACTCCGGTCCTCCCTCTGCCCTGCTCCTGACGGTACGACCCAGGCAGCCTACTGAGCTTCCATCCCTGCTTCCTCATCACTTATTTTGGGTTTCCAACAGAGACTGCAGCCCCAATTCTTCACCTCCTATGGACTTCATACCCCAGTGTGTCCTAGAGGATGGTCTGAGCCCCTAGACCTATATTCCAGTTGGAGCACTGACTACACCCAGGCGCTGACCCCTTCCTGCCCCCGGCCATGGCCCTGGACTCTGGGTCTTCCTGAGAGCCGGCAGCTCTTTCTGTTTTGCAGCCTGGCTGGCTTCCATGAGTGGCCCTGGCCCCCAGGCTCACCTCCATCCCTGTCCGTCTCCTCCTGAGGCTCCAGGGAGCCTCCCTGGGCAGCACTTCAAGCTGTGGAGGCCGCTCCCCATCCCCGCCCCTGCCCTGGCCTGGGTCTTGAGCTCGTCTGCTCTCCGGCGCCTGTGGTCACTCAGATGGCCCTCTAGGACTACTGGGTGCATCCAGGCAGGTCTCTTCACTTCTTTTTTTTTTTTTTTTTAATAATTTTATTTATGATTCGGCTGCATCGGGTCTTAGTTGTGGCACATGGGATCTATTTCCCTGACCAGGGATTGAACCCCCTTCATTGGGAGCTTGGAGTTTTAGCCACTGGACCACCAGGGAAGTCCCAAGTCTCTTCACTTCTTTGAGGCTTTGCTGCCCAGTTGCCAAGCAGGAGTAATGGCACCTCTTCTCAGGGCTGGCCTGAGGATTACCTTGTCAAAGGCTTGGCACCAGCTCTGCCACACATCAAGGGCACTGGTAGAGGAGCTGGCGGCCTCACGATCGCTCTTTCTGACCAGACAGGAGGACCCAGACACACCCGTGGAAGTCAGGGCCATCCTGTTGCCAGCTGCAAGGGCGCCAGCCAACAGAGCGAGGGTGAGACGCAGACGGGCTGACTCTGGGTCGTAGCCCGGCAAAGTGGAGGCGTCCAGGAGACACCTGAGACATGGGGGTATGCATGTCAGGGAGACGGGTGGAAGATTTAAGAGATCAGAGCTCAGGGAACCAGCAGTGGGAGGGTGGGTGGACTGGGCAGTGCCCTGGCCGACAGGTCCAGACCCGCACTGCCAGCTGGGCCAGCACCACCCTTATTCCAGGTGTTTATTTCTCTGTGGGCCTCCCTCCAGGTTCGGCGGGGCCCTGGAAGGCTGGGACCTGCCTTGGCTTTATGCCTGCTCCAGATCACGGTGTCCGAATATGGAGCCTGCACCAGGGAGTAGAGACTGGGAAGCTGGGCAGCGTGGGGGGAGATGATTGTGGGTGGGTGCTCAAGGCCCTGCCCTGCGGGTGTTGCTCCTTTCAGGAACCCTGGCAAAGCCCGGCTGAGCAATCAGAACAGGGTCTGTCTTGGCCACAGCCCCAGGCTCTAGGACCTTGGTGGTGGAGAAGACTGTAAGGTCTCTCAAGACCTTGAGCAGTTCAGACTGGGCTCCAAAGCCTGCATCTTCTTCCTCTGTCCCCAAGGTCTTCCCAGACCCTCCTTCATCAGGGAGACAGTGAGTGGGTAGGAGAGGGTGGTGGGAAGGGCAGAGACAAAGGAGAGGGCCAAGGCAGGTGTGGCCGTTCCTGGCAGGGACAGGCAAGGCTGGTCCTCCTGGGGCCACCGCTTCCCCCATCAGGTCTTTGCCTCTCTCTTCTACCAAAACCTAAGCCATACCTGCTTATCGCTCTCTGCGGGGCACTCTCGGACCTGAAAACCCAGGTCCCATGCTGCCTACATGGGCTGGGCTGGGGGAATCAGCCCTCAGAAAGCCGCCAGGGGTGGCCACACCTCCCCTCCGGTCTACCTGGTCCAGCCCTTCTATGATGAAGTCAGGAATCTGAGCTCCCAGGAAGCCCTCTCCCCTAGCCCTGCCCTGTCTCCCCTCACCTGCCCCCTTGCCCAGGTGGTTACTGAGTGCCCAAGCTTGGGTCAAGTGNCTTCTATGATGAAGTCAGGAATCTGAGCTCCCAGGAAGCCCTCTCCCCTAGCCCTGCCCTGTCTCCCCTCACCTGCCCCCTTGCCCAGGTGGTTACTGAGTGCCCAAGCTTGGGTCAAGTGCCTCTCATAATTTCCCCTGCTCCCCTGCTGGCTCTGGGTGTTTTACTTCCGGTGAACAATCACTGCTTCTTTCTTAATGAACAAGGAGTACAGGAGGGCAGGGCTGTGCCCAGTGACAGGGACACTGCACCCACAGGACCCAGCCTGGGGCCTGGTGCCCAGCAGGCCCTCAGCAAACGTCAAACCAGCACCAACCCTTCTTCCTTCACAAAAACAGCAAGGTCTGAGGCAGTGGCGGGCAGTGGCTTCAAACTTTATTTGAGAAAAACAGAAGGTAGACATATCAAAAGAACATAGAGGTTTGGCGGGTGAGGATGGTCAGTGATGGCTACTTGTGGGGTGGGCCGCTGGGCTGAGGGCCTTTACTTGTTTGCCGGTTGTTCGGACTTCCCGGCTTCGGGGCCGCCAAGCTCCGCACGCGCCTGGAAGGTGACGGGAATGGTGATCTCGGCCGACTGGGTGGCTGACTTGGGCAACGGGGCCTCCACGGTGAGCGTGCCCTCAGGGGACAGAGAGGAGGAGACCAGGGTGGGGTCCACACCGGGGGGCAGCCTGGACGGGCAAAGAGGGTGGACAAGAGTTACACACCAGCGAGTCCCCGCGCGCCCCTCTCCCGCCCCCCGCCCCCCAGATCCGGAGCCAG
>SJYW01003235.1:31071-133037 GCA_006410735.1 Raphicerus campestris | reverse complement strand
TGAACTCAAAACTGAACCGAAGAAAGGGAGGAAAAACAGAAATTAAAAAAAAAATCCACAAATGTCATTAGATACCAAAAATCAAAAACAATGTCTGAACTCCTGGGGAACTGACATTTTTCTGTTAACATTTTTTTTCTTTCTTTGATTTCCGACCCTGCAGAGATCTGTGGAGCTGTCAGTAGCACCCGACTGTCTTTCTGTTTCTCTCTTTTCTTTTCCTTTCTTTTTCTTTTTTTTAAGTTCTGAGTTTTTAAGTCCCTCTTGGTTAACGTCCACTTACCAATAAAGTGGCACTTCCTCCTTTAGTAGGTAAGATGTGTAAGAGAAGGGAAAAGTGTGGTAGCGTAAGTTCATCATTAGATTCACAAAAATGCAAGAGAGATAGAGAGAGAGAGAGAAAAATGCAACCACCCCATTCTAGGCCGGGAGGAGGCCACGCCGCCTCTGGAGGAAGGATCGGCAGCGCCAGGCTCCTTGGGCCTGTGCCCAGGGGTCACGTCTAGAGCGACCGCTGGATAGAGATGTGGAATGTTTTTTCCGAAAGTGGACTCAGGACACAAGGATCGGGCTACGGAAAACCAGAAAGGGCCCTGGCTGGGAAGCAGGGCTCTGAGAGCCTGCCACTACCAACTTCACTGAGTGACCTTGGCCAAGTCGCTTGCCCGATCTGGGCCTTAGTTTCCCATCCACAAAATGACAGGGCCAGACTTTGCTTCTGGCTGTCCCTTCCAGAGCAAATGTTCCAGGATTCCCTGACTCCCCTTTCCATCCCCCTCCCTCCACAGAACTGACCCTTCCTCCTGTCCTTGGGCTTCCAACTAGTAACAGGTGATTGTACTTGTCTGTGAGTCTGTCTGTCCCTCATTCCTCCCCATCCCTCAGTCACCAGCACCAACTTGACTCTGAGGACCTTCAGGGCCAATTTGGTGTATAAGTCAGCTTTGTAACCTCAGTTTTTTTTTTTTTGTTTTTTTTTTTTGCTGTACCACACTGAGCAGCATGTGGGATCAGGATCGTAATTCCACAACCAGGGATCAAACCCACACCCTGTGTGTTGGAAGTGCAGGATCTTAACTACTTAACCAGGGAAGTCCCCTGTAATCTCAGTTTTTATCACAGAACTTGGCATCTAATAGGGCCTTGATATGAGTTACTGAGGAAGGAAGTCAGGCCCTTACATGGGCCAGGGCCCAGCCAGGGAGTCCTGGGAAAGGGGCAGGCTCTGGGCCAACCTCCTTTGGCAGCCTCTTTGGAAGAAAAAGCAAAACCAGCTGACACATCTCAGGGCAACTTGCTGCCATGGACTGGAAGGAGTGTGGCTTCCTTGGTATGGTCCTGGGTAGTTTTGGATGGAGGCAGCATGGGCGGTTGGAGGTGTCAAGACCTCTCTGTGCAAGCATGAACCCATCGACCAAGAAGTCAGCCCTACTTGGGGCAGGGCGTAGCTAGCTCGTAATTGGTGGGTGCAGCAGTCAGCGAACACCAGCCATAGTAGGGAGAGCAACTATTCAAAGCCAAATAGACCATGAAGCCCGGGAGAGCCTCTGTTTAGAGCAGAGGCAGGCATAGGCAGGCAGAGTGGATACACTGGGGACTGGGGTGCCCCTTGAGCACCCTGACCTTCCTGATCACCAGCTCACCTCTGCTGGGAGAGATGGAGACTGGAGTTTTCGGTCATGGCCCCTCTGAAATGGCAGTCCACTCAGTAGACAGCACCAGGAGACCTTCGTCTCTTCTAACACAGACCCCCTCCACCCTAGCGCCCAAGCTCCCAGAACTAGGTTCTGTTATCCAGCATCCTTTTCCTTCCAGAGGAGGCAAATGAGAAAGAGGTCTCCAGGATCCTAACCACTAAGGTCCAGGCCCCTGGACCAGACGCCATAGATCTGGATGCCTTCCACTTAGCATGTCTTGAAGTCCAAGCTCTTCCCCACTTCCCTCTCACCTCCTTCAAGGCAAATGGCTGCCAGAGCCCAAGATGATACTAACTGGCAAGGTGGAACACCTTGGGATTAGCTCTGATTTGAGTTCGCTATGAAACCTTAAGGAAGTGATCAACTTTGAGAACCTCAGTTTCTCTGTTGGTATTGTGGGGGATAAGTGGATCTTTGCTTGGTAGGCCTGTACAGGGGTTGAGAGGTTCTCTTCAGAGGTCAACTGACTCATGGTCCCTTTACAGATGAATAGGGTCAGAGCAGGGCAGGAAGGCCTGGGGCCCCATGAGGTATCACCCAAGTGCCCAGATGGAGGAGGATAGGAGGAAGGCTGTGATGGACAGGGTAACAGATAGCACCTCCCTGGGGAGACTTCTAGAGCCTGTCTCACCCTGATCCACCCATGCCTCCAGAAGCCGGGGATAAAGAATCACCCTGATCCTGCCAGAGGGTAAGCCTCATCTCCAGTTGGGCTCACATTTTTCCCAGGAGTCTAGGGACATCCAAGTCCAGACACCATGGAACTTCAGAGCTGGGCAGAACTGGTGGCCAAGGTCCTCCAAACATCTCCAGGAGCCTGCTCTTAGGGACTCTTGTCCCTTCCTGCCTCTTTTCCCTTCACTTTCTTCCCCACAGCATGGCTGCTGCTGCTGCTGCTGCTGCTGAGTTGCTTCAGTCATGTCCAACTCTGTGCAACCCCATAGACGACAGCCCACCAGGCTCTGCTGTCCCTGGGATTCTCCAGGCAACAGCATGGCTAATTCCTTTCAGTCCTCTACCCTAGCTCAAGGCCGCTCCCTCCAGGAAGCCTCTCTTGATCCTCACCCTGAGTTGGGCACTCTCCTCTATGATCCCACAGATCCTTGTTCCTTCCCTCGGCGTGGACTGAGCCAGGCTGTGCCAGGGCTGGGGGTACCATGACCAGCAGGAGCTAGCTCCTTATCCATGGTTCATCTCTTCTCTCACATCGTTCTGAGTGATCTTTGTCAGTCCTCCGGCTTGGCAGGTGGGGGCTGTGAACCCAGGCCTGCCTGCCNGAGCAGAGGCAGGCATAGGCAGGCAGAGTGGATACACTGGGGACTGGGGTGCCCCTTGAGCACCCTGACCTTCCTGATCACCAGCTCACCTCTGCTGGGAGAGATGGAGACTGGAGTTTTCGGTCATGGCCCCTCTGAAATGGCAGTCCACTCAGTAGACAGCACCAGGAGACCTTCGTCTCTTCTAACACAGACCCCCTCCACCCTAGCGCCCAAGCTCCCAGAACTAGGTTCTGTTATCCAGCATCCTTTTCCTTCCAGAGGAGGCAAATGAGAAAGAGGTCTCCAGGATCCTAACCACTAAGGTCCAGGCCCCTGGACCAGACGCCA
Organism: Raphicerus campestris; assembly: GCA_006410735.1. Classification (NCBI taxonomy): domain Eukaryota; kingdom Metazoa; phylum Chordata; class Mammalia; order Artiodactyla; family Bovidae; genus Raphicerus; species Raphicerus campestris. Next base: position 129,733 of record SJYW01003235.1, on the reverse strand, counting down.
TAGATCTGGATGCCTTCCACTTAGCATGTCTTGAAGTCCAAGCTCTTCCCCACTTCCCTCTCACCTCCTTCAAGGCAAATGGCTGCCAGAGCCCAAGATGATACTAACTGGCAAGGTGGAACACCTTGGGATTAGCTCTGATTTGAGTTCGCTATGAAACCTTAAGGAAGTGATCAACTTTGAGAACCTCAGTTTCTCTGTTGGTATTGTGGGGGATAAGTGGATCTTTGCTTGGTAGGCCTGTACAGGGGTTGAGAGGTTCTCTTCAGAGGTCAACTGACTCATGGTCCCTTTACAGATGAATAGGGTCAGAGCAGGGCAGGAAGGCCTGGGGCCCCATGAGGTATCACCCAAGTGCCCAGATGGAGGAGGATAGGAGGAAGGCTGTGATGGACAGGGTAACAGATAGCACCTCCCTGGGGAGACTTCTAGAGCCTGTCTCACCCTGATCCACCCATGCCTCCAGAAGCCGGGGATAAAGAATCACCCTGATCCTGCCAGAGGGTAAGCCTCATCTCCAGTTGGGCTCACATTTTTCCCAGGAGTCTAGGGACATCCAAGTCCAGACACCATGGAACTTCAGAGCTGGGCAGAACTGGTGGCCAAGGTCCTCCAAACATCTCCAGGAGCCTGCTCTTAGGGACTCTTGTCCCTTCCTGCCTCTTTTCCCTTCACTTTCTTCCCCACAGCATGGCTGCTGCTGCTGCTGCTGCTGCTGAGTTGCTTCAGTCATGTCCAACTCTGTGCAACCCCATAGACGACAGCCCACCAGGCTCTGCTGTCCCTGGGATTCTCCAGGCAACAGCATGGCTAATTCCTTTCAGTCCTCTACCCTAGCTCAAGGCCGCTCCCTCCAGGAAGCCTCTCTTGATCCTCACCCTGAGTTGGGCACTCTCCTCTATGATCCCACAGATCCTTGTTCCTTCCCTCGGCGTGGACTGAGCCAGGCTGTGCCAGGGCTGGGGGTACCATGACCAGCAGGAGCTAGCTCCTTATCCATGGTTCATCTCTTCTCTCACATCGTTCTGAGTGATCTTTGTCAGTCCTCCGGCTTGGCAGGTGGGGGCTGTGAACCCAGGCCTGCCTGCCTCTCCCTGGCATGGACACCCAGATGGGGCCCAGCGTGGAGGAGGGTCAGCAGGTGCTGGCCTCGTGTATGCATGCAGGAATGAAGGACCTCACCTGCCTCTGAGCCTTGCTCTCAGGAGCCTCTCTGCTCCTTGGTGCCACTTGCTACTTGCCATCTTTTATTTATTATGTAAGACATTTTGTGGGGTAAAGACAAGAATAATAAGGGAGAGGGCGCTCACCTGATCCTGGTGTCCTTTAGGACAAGAACAAGTGCGCATCTGAAGCCATTACCCCCTCTAACTCAGCATCTGAAAATCCCATCTCAGGAGCCCTGGCCACAACGGATACTCCTCAGAGGTGAGGCCTCCACTCTCCCATGAGGCTGGGACAGAGTCTCCTCCAGCGGAACCACAGTGCTTTCTCCCTCCCTGAGCAGTTTCCTTCTCTGCCCTTCAGCATCACCCAGGAATGAGGGATGCTCTGGTGGGTGACCTCCCCAGGACCTACCTTTGGGGCCAACATGGGGGTGGGAAGGAGAGGATGAATAGGCAGCCTTTCTCTTGTCAAAAGCTCAGGATGGAGCCCCGCTGAGGCCTCCCAAGGGCTGTGATATCAAACTTCTGCAGCAGCTCCCAGGTGGGAGAGGAAACAGTGTCAAGGGCAGGTATGGGGAAGGGAGGCCCCTGAGGACCAACTGCTGATGTGTATCCTCCACGTGCCTACATGTGCACTGAGCTGGGAGTCCCAGGTCCCTGGATGGAGGCCTAGTTCTGCCTCAGCATCTCAGGGGGCCCCTGGCCCCTGCTGACTGTCCCTTCTGGATCATCTGCACTGGGGTACTGCATTTAGCTCAAATCTGGAAGAATGGAAGGATGCTGGGGGATTGAGGGAGCCTTGGTCTGGTTGGCTTATGGTCCAGGCAGTGGGCAGGTGAACTGAGTGTCATCCTCTCCATCTCTCAGATTGCCCCACGGAGACTTTGCCAAGCAGGCCATCCTACTGTGTACTTCCAGCACCTGTTCCTGGCCAGCTGGCATTGCCCCTGAAGTTCAACTACCATTTAACACCTGAAAGATACAGCAGGGAGGCAGTTCAGCCCTGATGCCAGCTACCACCCCAGAGTCTGTGGCTCCCTGCTAAAGCTCCACCTGCCGCCAGGGCAGGACCGAAGGGGCCCAGCAGGGCCTAGAGGGTGCGACAGAGCTGTTTCCTTAGGACTGACTTCAGCCAGAACTTCTTCCAGGATCTGGAGGCTAACAGGCCCAGCACAGACCCCCTCCAACATTGCTTATTGCCCAGGGTGGCTCCAGGGATGGGCAGGGGTGAAGGGCCAGGGGCTTAACAGCTACTCCAGAAAACAGAAATTAAGTTGGCTCAACCGCAGCATACAATTCAGGGAGGGAACACAAACTCAGAATGCTAAACCACACAGAAATGCATTCGGACAACAAAATGAGAGAGAGGGCCACGAGGGAGGGGCTGGGGGTGGGATGGAGAAGAAGAAGGGGAAGGTGGGAAAGGAGGGTAGAATGAACCAGAAAAGCTGTGGGCGGGGGAGGAGGGGGGGGTGGAGAGTTAAGAAAACTAAACGACAAACCAGGAAACACAGCTTTGCAGCTCATTTGGAGAAAATGCAAGTGACAAATGAGTAGTCACTAAAAGAAAGAAAGAAAATGAGAGGGGAGAAAAACCAACCAGAGCAAGATTGAGAGAGAAAGAAAACCACATTCAAACCAAGCAGAGTGGCGGGGCTTATCTGGAGATGGGAGCGGCGCACAGCGGAGCCGGAATACCTACCTTCTCAGTGGTCAGGGACGGGAATGCAATAATAAAAGAGAAAAGAAGGTCTCCGCATTGGGAATGCAGAATCCGGGAAGACAGAGATGCTAAGCTGTGCTCCCCCTTTGAATCGCAAGGGGCAGCCTTGTGGCTTTCGGTCTAGTCCCAGGGATGGGAGTGAGATCCTGCCCAGCCATTTCTGTTTGCCTTTTTTTTTTTTTTTTTAACCCACACGCTCCAAGAGTCAACCTTTCCTTAACTCTTTAAACAACAGAAAACCTCCAGAGGGCATGCAGGAAGCAGCTGATGGAAACAGAACCACAGCACCGGTGAAGGAGGGGCTGGCAGCGTATGGGGAGAGAGGCCCAAGTCAGGGGCGAGAGGTGGTGAGGAAGAGACAGAGAGACACACATGGAGACAGACAGACCAAGAGACACAGAGAAACAAGGGCAGAAGGAAACATAGACAGAGGGGGGAAGACAGAGGGGAAGGTGGACCCACACAGAAGAGAAAAGCTGTTTAAACAAGGCCAATCGGAGTGGACTGATGGGGTGAAAGGGATCATGCATTTAAAAGGGAAGGCAATCACAGACTCAATCTGGAGGACTGGCTCAGCCTCAACTCCCCTTTACCCCTGGCTTCAGTATCATTTTTGCTGGCCCTGGTGGCTCAGACGGTAAAGCGTCTGTCTACAATGCGGGAGACCTGGGTTCGATCCCTGGGTCGGGAAGATCTGCTGGAGAAGGAAATGGCAATCCACTCCAGTACTATTGCCTGGAAAATCCCATGGACAGAGGAGCCTGGTAGGCTACAGTCTCTGGGGTCGAAAAGAGTCAGACACGACTGAGCGACTTTACTTTCAGTATCATTTTACCAAAATTCATCCCTTCTGTCTTCTGGCTTCATCCTGGAAGAAATGCCAAGATGTCCCTTCCTATCCTGACTGCCCCCCTACAGCTCTTTCCTGGGGGGGGGGCGGGTACGGTGGGAGGGGGAGGCTGAGATGAGGCAGGTTGGGGAGATCCACGGGCACCTTTTCTTGGAGTCACTCTAGGCCACCCATTGGATGATGAGACTTGAGCCTGAGGAGGCCAGAGAGAGCCTGGGGGCCTTGCTCCCCAAGTCCTCTGCCATCCTCACCAAACAGCGAGGCTTCCTTCAACACTTTCGACACTAGGGGCAGGGGCAGCCAAAGCAGGTGGCCCTACTGCCTAAGGCTGCAAAACCTGCAGCCTGTGTGTTGGGGAGGGCAGAGCTAGCAGGTATGTGCTTGGGGGTGGAGGGAAGCAGGTGAGATGGGATGGAAGGACTCGTCCCGTGAGGTCACCTTCCTCGTCTGTCCCACATAGCGTGCTTTGAGTTTCACTCCCTTCCCTTTCTGTGCCTGTTTATTCCCCCACATGTATGGGAACTGTCGGGCACGGGGCTCTGTGGGTCTCTGAGGCAGCAATCGTGTAGAACTGGGCTGTGTAATGTTGGGCCCCCCAGAGCCTGATTTTGGTGTGGGCAGGCTCCCGTGCTGGGGAGCTGAGAGAGCTGGAAGCTGGCCTTGACACCTGTTGGGATCCCCAGGGAGGGAGGCAGGAGCTGAGACACCCAGCAGCCACCTCCCACATCCTCCTCCCCTTGCTCAGGGCTCCTTGGAGTGGCTTTTCTATTGACAACCCTCCCACATCTTGGCTGTGCCTGGGAGTCTTGAGGTTAGAAGGCTGCAGTCTCCTTTTGGATCAACCTCTAAAAAGGGGTGTGACCTTGAGCTGGTCACTTGACCTCTCTGAGTCGCAGGGAACAATAAACAGCAGAACTCAGAAATCCTTCTGGGGCTCAGCTCTGCCCTGGAATGGGACAACTAAGAGATGTGTCAGGAGCTAGCACTCAGTCCAGCCCAGGATGGACTTTTTCGTTTGCCTGAGAGTATCTGGCTTTGCAACCCTCACTTGAATTAAACTCTATCGTGCGTCTTCAGTTCCCTGCTCCAGGGCCTCCTAATGATCTGAGACCTAGAAGGAATGGAACTGAGAAAGTTCAGGGCTCTGGGAAGCAATGGATGATGACCTCTTGCCTTCCCTGTGTTTCTCAGCTTCTCACCTAGGTTCCTTATAGACTAAGACATGGACACACCATCTTTTGTTAATTTAAAAGCTGAAGCAGTTCCAGCTTATGCCCTGAGGTGGAGGGGAGGGCTGGCTGGTGCCCAAGGTTTGGCAGGAGCTGTTGGTACTGGAGTCTTTTTTTTTTTTTTAGGAGTTATCTTCCCTTTTAAATCCTGATTACAAAGGAAAAAAATATAGATATGTATATGACTAATGTTCACTTGAGATTCAAAAACCATCTCTGCATTAGAAGGAGCAATCCCCACAGTAAGACACACAAAAGCAAAATTCTAGAACAACATAGAAGATAGAGGAAAAAAACCCGAGAGATGCTTTGCATTTCTGTACGTTACAAAATGAAAAAAAAAGAAAGGAAATATGAAGAAAAACAAAATAACAGGAAAAATTACATAAACTTTCCCACCCTCTCCCCTTGCCAGCTAAACAAGAAATGGAATCACAGTATTACCACGTTTCAAATGGGAGGCTAAAAAAAAAAAAAAAAAAAAAACATAGACGGGGTTAAAAAACGGTGAGCTTTTTCTTTTCCCATTTGTTTCTCTCTCTCTTTTTCTTTTTTTTTTTTAAAGGTAGCATCCAAAAATACCACCCCACCCTCTGCTACTTTTTCCCAAAGACATTTTTGGTTACTGGCAAAAGTCTGTGACCCCAGAGCCCACCTCACCTCCCTGGAATGAGAACTCATGTCATTTCACTCCTCCGAAAGGATGTGCAGGCAAGAGGGGATGAGGTTTGGGTGAGAGGCATGGGATGTTCTGAAGTCCCAGACCTCCTAGGATGCAAAGGGTAGAGAGGATCTGGGGGGCATGGTGAAAAGAGTAACAAAGTTTTGTCTTCTAGAAAACCCACAGGGCAGTGCCAACTTCCATGTTTGGTAGGGAGTCAGGACTGGGGTGCTGCGGAGGCTTCCTCCCCACGGCCGGAAGCTAGGCTAGGCAGCCTTCCCTGATTGCCCTCTCCTGGGGTTTTACTTAACTGGCCACTATGTCTGTGCAGGCCCTAGGCTCTTGCTGGCTGTTGTTTGGGCCTCCAGGGCGGGGGAGGCGGAAGGCCCTGATGGAGAGAACCTGCATTTCTGCGCCTGTCAGAAGATAGGAAGTTTCCTGGAGAAGGGGTCTGGGCTGCTGTGCTAACCCAGCTCTGTGCCCACCCAGCTCTGTGCCCATGGGGTTTGGGATGGGGACGCTCTATGGGGTTTGCCCAAGTTGGACGTCTCCTCTGTGGCCTGTGGCACCAGTCCTTGTCCTGGCCGCCCTCAGCTACCTCTGTGAGCCCTCTTCCCTGACCAAGACAGACCCAGGGACACAGGAGTGATCCTCCCCACATAGCCCAGTGAGGCCCCTCGGAGCCCAGGAGTCTGGCACCCTGTCCAGGTGGGACAGTTTCAAGACAGAGGATGTCCTTAAATAAAAATGATCTTGAGACTCAGAGCCTTTTGTCAGCCGCCCTTGGCTTTCCTCGCAGAGGCCATAGGAGTAAGGGTGTTTGAGAAAAGAAAAGGAGTGAAAGGAAACAGCCAAAAATCAAAATGAAACTGACCAACACGTACATGTTTGCTGCTGAGACCTGAGGTCTGGGGAGGGACAGCCCCCACCCCCACTAAGGCTCCTAGGTGTAGCCTGCAGGTCTGGGGAGGGGACCTGCTGGCCTACCTACCCCAAGTCCCCTGTGCCCATCCAGTGTCCCTGCCAGCACTGCAGTCCCCTTCTCCCTGTAGGGGGCTCCACCCTGGACTCTAAGATGGACAGACAAAAGGGGATGTGGGCCTCTGGGGGGACCTGGGAGAGCCTCCCACCCTGGCCCAGCCCATCCACCCAGGAAAGTCTTCTTCAGAAGTCACCACACAGCCCCAAGGGTCTCCTGGAGTCTGCGTGCCTCCTAGAAGTTGGGTGGGGACAGCACCTCTGAGGGAGCCATGTGTGTGGGGAGGTGCCTTAGGAAGGATGGGCGGAGGGAAGTGAAGCTGCAGGTTTGAGACCCCTGTCTAAGCAATGCCCTCGAAAGGACAGGTTTTCCCTGGAGCAGGGACTACCGAAATGCAAGGGGACAGACCGGGGAGGGATTTGAGAGAGGGAGAGGGGCTGTGAGGGGGCTGAGGAAGGAAGGGCTCTCCAGAGGGGGAAAGGACTCGGTGGGGAGAGGGAGGCTCGGGCGCCAATGACGCCCGGGGTGGGGGGGTGAGGGGGGCGGTCCTGACTCTTGAACCTTGTATCCCAACTGCGACCCCTACCACAGCCCACGCCCCCTCCTACCTCCCCATACGCCTGCGGGAAGCGGGGCCGAAGGCCTGAGTTCTTTTTCAGCTCTTTACCCAACTGGCTGACGCCCCAGTGGTCAACCAGCTCTGGCCTTCAGTGTGCCAAGGTCAGGGGTGCAGACCTCCCTCAACCCGACACTAAGGCCAACTGGGCGAAACCACCCGGCCTTCCTGGCCGCTTTGGTGAGGGCAGGGCCCCAGGGAGTGGGGAGCGGCCGGCCCCCTCGCACTCACTGGCCCCTACCCCGCGGCGACCCGGTGCGACCCCGCTCCGCCCCCGACCCCGCTCGGCGCAGCCCGCGCGGCGCGGGAACCCTCTGCAAAGCCAAGCGTACGTACATCGAGCGGGCTCTGCGCCGAGCCCGGGCGGCCCCCGTACGCTCCACTCCGTTGCCTGCTGCCGCCGTTCTGCTGGGGCGACCCCCATCCGCTGCCGCCGGATGGGGACGGCGACCGGCTCCCGCTGGACCGCTGGCTACCCGTCTTCCGCCCGTCGTCTCGGTGCTTGGGGCTTAGCCTGCATGGGGGAGCCGGCGTGGGAAGCCGGGTCTGCACGCTCCCGCCCGTCCCTCCTTCCTCCCCCACCTCCTCCCCTGCCCCCTCCCTTCGCCAGGAAACCCTTCCTGGGAGAGAGCAAGTTCCCAGCCCTCACATTGCCTTGGTCCCCAATCACAGTCGGGGGCGCTTTGGGGCGAGGGCAGTACCACGGTCCCATGTGGCGCTGGGACCCGCCCGCCAGAAGCTGCAGATGTAAAAGGTACGGGTTCGATCCCTGGGTGGGTAAGATCCCCTGGAGGAGGCCATGGCAACCCACTCCAGTCTCCTTGCCTGGAGAATCCCATGGACAGAGAAGCCTGGCAGGGCTTTAGCGAAGATATAGTCCATGGGGTCACAAAAAGTTGGACATGACAGAAGCGACCTAGCATGTGCCCAGCACAGCTGTCCTAGTAAATTTACCCACTGATGCTGTTCCTGTCTGTCCACCAGTGCCACTAACCAGCCTTGGGGACTGCAGGCACCCTCCCTCCAGCAGAAAGGGAGCTCAGTCACCCCTGAGAGCCCCCTGGTAGCCTGGCACCTACCTGCTGGGTGATCTGGAATTACTGTAATGGGAGGACAGGGAGGGGCTGTGGGAGCTGCCGCTGCTGTGACGATGGGATCTGCGGCCTGGGGACTCTGTGTGCGGCCTGGGAGAGAAATCGGCTGCCCTCACGGTCTGCCCCATCTCCCTGGGGGATCCCTGTGAAGGCCTGATGGAAGCCTCTGCTTCCATCCCTGACCCCCCTCATGTAGTTTACCCCTGCCCCCATAGCCCATGGGGGCACTCCATACTCTCCCCTCCCATAAACTCCTTCTCCTCCTGTGGCCCCCATACCTCCCCCCACATAGTTTCCTACAAAAATAACACAAGCCGTGCCCATCCTGGGTACAGAGCTAGTCCACGTGGGTCANCGCTCCGCCCCCTTCCCCCGCTCACCCTTGCTCCTCCATCATCTCCTGCAGTTCCATGCACTTGAGCTCCACGCGCCGCTTGCGCTCGTGGTCCAGGATCTCGCGGTGCGCGCGCTTCACTAGGCCGGGCTCCGCGGCGCGCAGCTCCTCCTCTGCCCGCGGCCAGGCCCCCGACGAGGCGCCCGGCTGCGGGAAGCCGTTCGCCGCGTCGGGCGGGGACGGCACGCTGGCCGCCCCGTTGTTCACGGTGGATGACATAGTGGCTGCCCCTGGAGCGGCTGGCCTCGGCCCTGTGGGATAGATACAGACATCCGGCGGGATGGTCACTTCTCGGCCACCTGCTAAGCTCTTCTCTGCGCGGGTTAATCCTGGAGATTTAAAGGCCCGCTCATGGCTCTAATCCGCTTCCACTCTGGCTGCAGAGCCAGAGCCAGGGAGGTGGCAGGTTTGCACCTGTGGGTCACACCTCAGGGCATGAGGGGGCATCGGACACTGGGCTGTCACCATCGGTAAGGTGGGGTGGATTCAAGGCGGACTAGATGGCTTCTAAAGGAGGCTTGTCTCCTTCAGGAACCTAGTAACCATCCAGGACAAAGTTCTCTGCCCGGTTCCAATGCCTGGGCCTGACTGCCTGGTCACTGCCTGTTCCCTGCCCGCACACCTGGCAGTTCCCCAGGTTTTATTCTTGTTTTTCCTTCAGGCTCAGTTTAATACCAGCATCGCACTCCCCAGGACCCATTTTTCTGGCTCTGGTCCCTGGAGTCACAGACCACATGTGCTCCCCATCCCAGTCTGCTCCCGGACAGCCGTGCAGAGACCAGAAGATGGAACCTTCTCCAGGCTCAGCTCCATTCCCACTACANGCACTCCCCAGGACCCATTTTTCTGGCTCTGGTCCCTGGAGTCACAGACCACATGTGCTCCCCATCCCAGTCTGCTCCTGGACAGCCGTGCAGAGACCAGAAGATGGAACCTTCTCCAGGCTCAGCTCCATTCCCACTACAGATGCAGTTTTCGGTTCCTACTTCGATCTGGCTAACTTTTCCAAAGTCAGCATTCCAGGTGGGGGCCTATCTGGGCTGAAGCCCACAGGGCCGTCCCCTCCTTTGTTCTGGAAACATCGCTTGTGAGGATGTGACCAAAAGTGGCACTGACATTAACTTTCCAGGCAGTCACATCCTTTCGCCAGCTCAGGGTGGGTTGGGAGTCAGCATGGCTTGGAAGGTGAGAAGTGGTGGCTCCACGGCCCAAAGTAGAGTGTGCACCTGTGTGCATCCTGCACAGACATGTATACACACACACACACAAGCACATACACACCAAGGACTTATCTTAACAGAGGGGAGGCACCTCCCGAGCTATTTCCAATTCCTTTCTCCAAGGCTCTGCTAGTTGCTAAGCAACAGGGAGGCCTTCTTCCCAGGGAGTGGGATGGGAGGGAGGGATGGGGTGGAGGGAGGTGAGAAGAGAAGGAACCGGGCATGTCTGGACATCCCAGATGGGGCCTTACTGCAATAACCCCCATCCTCCACAACACATACTCTCCTCACTGGCCTCAAAGTGTCCAGAACCATGGAGTCTGAAAGGCAGAGAAGAGAGAGGGGGACCAGGAGAGGAAAAAGGCCTTGAAGGAGACAGTGACAGGAGGTGACAATGGTAATGGGAACACAAGCTCCTTTCATATGTTCATCTGCCCAAGCCCAAGTGTCTGGGTCTAGGCCAGGGTTCTCCATGCCTTGCTGTGTGATCCTGAGGATGTTCCTGCCCCTCTCTGAGCCTTTATTTTCAACCTGTGCGTGGAAGCATCATCCAGATTCTTCAGGAAGGCTCTTTGGGCTTTACAGAACAAAGCTGTTTTTCTAAGCCCTGCCTGCTTCCTGCCTGTCCCTACCCCAGCTCTGCAACCCTAGCTCTACCATGCTTTCTCCAAGGGTAACTCACAAGTATCACCCACTCACCAAGCCCCACACAGAGCTCTGCTGGTCTCATGCCCTGAGCCAGGGACATGCATGGAGCTTGGAGACCCCCATTGTCCTGGCCCACCACAGCTTACCAACGTCAAGTTTGGTCCCATATTCCATCTTGACACTGCTCACATTTACCCATCTCCTTCTCTCTCATTACCACCTCAGTTCAAGCCTCTGCTTCTGGTCCATTCTGGCATCAGCATCCTGTCTGCCCACCCCCCTGCCCTGACCTCTTTCTGTTCATCTTCCATCAGCAACATGGGAGACTGGGCCAGGAGCAAATCAGACCCTGCTATGCCCTAGTTAACAGCCTCCAGTGGCTTCCGGTCACCCTGGCTCCCAGTCCTGACACAGCTTGGACCTGCTTCCTGGATCAACCTGTCCACTACCATGCCCACACAGACCCTCCATCCCTCTTGCATCCAGGCCTCCCCTCCCTCCCACCGCTGTTCCCTTTCCCTATGATGCTCTGTACTTGACTCTGGCATGATCTCAAAGTCACTGCTCACAGGCATCGCCACTTTCTGGAAGTCTTCCTCCTCCCTTCTCTGGCACTCTCCCCCATCACTGTCATTGTGGGCTCACAGGTTTCACTCCACCTGTGGGCCAAAGGCTTTTTAGCCCCAATTTCTGGTGCCAGCAAAGTGTCTGAAACACATGGGACTCAGTGCCTATGAGCAGAATAAAGAGACAAACAGGGAGACAGACCTATTGTATAGCACCTGGAGCTCTGCTCAGTGTTATGTCCCAGCCTGGATGGAGGGGCATTTGGGGAGAAAGGATCCTTATATATGAACTCAGACATATGGCTGAGTCCCTTCTCTGGTCACCTGAAACTACCGCAACATTGTTAATCGGCTATACCCCAATACAAAATAAAAAATTTAAAGTTTGAAAAAAAAGGAAGATAGGACTGACAACTATAGGTGGGGTCCCTGATACAGCCTTCAAGACCCCTTTGTATTTCTTCTTATACAATCTTGCAGCTTTATCCAGTGCTATACTTTATCCTGACGCCAACATCCAGCTCCTTGGCCTGGGTCACCTGTCCCCAGACATGCACTCCCACTCCTTTGAGCCTTTGCCCATGTAGTTCCCAGTACTAGAATTCCATTGCTTCTCTTCCCTACCTGGGGAACTCCAGCACATCCTTCAGAGTTCAGTCCCAATGTCACCTCCTCCGGGAAGCCTTCCCTGCTTCTGACAAAGGATGAGCCGTTCCCTCCTTGTGCCCCCACAGCTTTTGTCCTCACCTCTTTAGATACTGAGGCTCAATTTATTGTCTGCATCTGACCCCTGGTCTAACCCTTCACTCCAGCTCCCCGAGCCTACCCAGCGCCTGGCAATGCCAAAGATGCACCGGGGGTGTGGGAGCAGAGTGCTCGGGCCCTGGGAGAGCCGGGGAGACAGGTTCTCAGTGATGCTGCTAGGCATGCTTGCCCTCGACGTGGGCGAGGCTCCCCAGCCAAGAACTCGGCCTGAGCTCCTTGAGGGCGGGGCAGGAGAAGCTGGTGGGAGCAGTACTGAGTGCACTCAGGTCTCCACACCCTGAGAAACCCTATCACCCCCACTAGGAGAATGCCTGGCCGAGATGGCTAGGCTGCTGGGGGCAGTCTTTCAGAAGCGACAGAAGGAAAGGAGAGGGGCGGGAAGACAGAAGACGGGTGCTGTCTGGGTTTCCACTAGGACAGATGGTGAATTCTGCCAGCTTCATCTGGTAATGGAAGGTGCCAGGCAGGAATCTGAGGCACGTTATTAGAAGAATGACCCCTGAGCCCCTAGCAGAGCGGCCAGGCCCCTAAGACCAAATCATTGTACCCTGAGCCCACTTCTTTCCTAGTCAGGGTTGCTGGACCAGCAGACCAGGAAGTTATTGCAGACGCCAGGTCTGGAGTGGTTGCCATTCTGTTCTCCAGAGGATCTTCCTGACCTAGAGATTGAACCTGGGTCTCCTGCATTACCTGCAGACTCTACCGTCTGAGCCACCAGGGAAGCCCTTATCTGATATTATCTATTTCAGAATTATTGTGAAATTTCATAAGGAGAGAGAGACACTGTGTTGGTGGGAACTAATATTCTGTGCTATTTTAATTGGTGGGCGGATTAACCTGTCCTCAGAGGGAGCTGATGAATGGGTCCCTGTCACATTAGATGGGGTTATCTAGGGAAGGACCGCAGGGCTCCGTCCTCACCCATGTCTAATCTAGTATGTTCACCATTGATTGGAGAGAACTTTGAAAACCTGATAGCCAGATTCACTGAGATGACCGCTTGGGAAGGTTCAGAAATTCAGTCAGAATCTAAAAAGACTCAACAGATGGAAAAGATGGGAGGAGTCTGAGAAGGTGAAGCCGGATAATGAGAAGTGTCACATCCTGACGCTGGGTCCCAAACGAACTTTCTAAAATTGGAGTGAGGTAGACATATGTTAGAAGGAACATATTTAGGAAGAATTTAGGGGTTTTCAGTGGTCACAGGCTCAATTTGAGTCAATACCAGAATGTGGCTGCCAAAAGCGCATGTTATCAGCCTACATCAACAAAAATATAATGTATGGAAGGGGGAAGTGATAAGAATATACAAGTGGTTGGAGGATTTAGGCCAAACCTGGCTGAGTCTGCTGAGAAGCTTGTTAGAAGTAGGTTGGGATGCCTGATTTTGCAAATAAAAATACAGGATGCACAGTTAAAATAATTTGAATTTCATGAATTTCATATTTGGGGCATCCTCATACTAAAAAGAATTATTCATTGTTTATCTGAAATTCAAATTAAACTAAGTGTCTTGTATTTTATATGATTCCTGTCGAAACCTACTGAATCAAAATCTCTGAGGGTGAAATTGTCAGTGTTCTCCAGGTGATTCTGATACAGACCATCTGTGGAACAGCAATTGGGAGCCAGTGTCTAGAACAGCAGTTCTCAAATCTTATTAGTAGAGTCACCTGAAGGGCTTGTTCAACCACAGATGGCCAGGGTCTTGTTGTTGTTTAGTTGCTAAGTCGTGTTTGACTCTTTTGAGATTCCATGGACTGTTGCCCGCCAGGCTCCTCTGTCCATGGGCTTTCCCAGGCAAGAATACTGGAGTAGGTTGCCATTTCCTTCTCCAAGGGATCTTCCTGACCCAGGGATCAAACCTGTATCTTCTGATTGGCAGGCAGATTCTTTACCACCTGGAAAGCCCATGGCCAGGGTCTACCCCTAGAATTTCTGACTCAGTAGATCTGGGGTGGGTGCTGATAATCTCCATTTCTAACAAGTTTCCTCTTTGCTGGACCTTGAACCCCACTTAAAGGAGCAAGCCCCTAGCCAAACTGGATGGTTTTAGAAGACAAAACCAGGACTCCTGTGAGGAAGTGGACTTCATATAAGCCCAAGATAGGATTTTTTTTCCCCCACTAACAAAACTTTACAAAAACTAAGTAGTAGGGGGACTTCCCTGGTGGTCCGGTGGCTAAGACTCCAATGCAGGGGGCCCGGGTTTGAGCCCTGGTCCAAGAACTAGATCCCACACATTCAGCAACTAAAAAAAAAATCCTGCACACAGCAAGGAAGGTGGAAGATCCCACGCGCCACAGCTAAGAACCAGTACCACCAAACAAATAAATAACAATATAAATAAAAGCTAGGTGGCTCATCCCAGGATGAGTGAGTTTCTCATTACAGGAGCTGCTTAAATAGGAGACAGACTATTATGTCCACTTGACAAACACAGCACACGCTCCTTTGCCATCTTCTCCCTCTCCCACCAACAAACTGGAGATTTGGAGGCAGACAAGACCCCATCCTGGCCCTCTGGGAGCTCACCAGCTGGTTTGGGAAGCCACAGGTAATCACAGCATAGTGTGATGGAAGAGAATTTGAGAAGAGTCTGCATCTCCAGGTGGTTGGTCGGGGCAGGCTTCCCAGAAGGGGGCGGAAGGAGCTGGAGACAGGGACTCCAGAGCAGTGGGGGCTTGACCAGGATTTGAGAAATAAATAGACAGACTGGGCAGGACTAGGTGTGGGGTGGAGGAAGGTGCCTCAGATGATACCGCGTCCCTGGCTTGGGTGACCAGGTGCAGCCATTTGCTGTGATGGAGAATATGGAGGACAAACTGGGCTGTGTTAAGGGTGAGGGGCTTGTGGGGTCAAACAGGTAGCGGTGAGGTCTATAGCCGAGAGCCTGAGCCTGATCTTGACTTGTTAAGATGCTTGGGGACACTGATGCTGCGTCTCCTTGGAGACAGGGCAACACATGGGAAGTCTTTTCTCTACCCATTTGNGGGTGAGGTCTAGAGCCGAGAGCCTGAGCCTGATCTTGTCTTGTTAAGATGCTTGGGGACACTGATGCTGCGTCTCCTTGGAGACAGGGCAACACATGGGAAGTCTTTTCTCTACCCATTTGGCTGTGAGACCTTGAATGAGTCTGTTTCTATCTCTGGACCCTTGCTTCGCCACTGGACAATGAGGGGCTGGACTCAAAGACCCCACAAGTCTTGTCCTGCTCTGGAAGTCTAGGTTATACTAGCAATGTATGTATAAGCCAAGCCAAGCCCGCTTCCTCCCTGCGTCTGTAGCCAGTGGCCAGAGCCACACCAGCTCCACCCAGAGCTCAGCCTGGGGCCATCTAGGTCCCAGGTAGGCCAAGCCCATGTGCGAATTAAGTCATGGGGGGAGGAGGAGCATCCTCCCTTCTGCCAGCCAGGACATGGTTAAAAGGCCTGAGCTCTGACTTCCAAGCCTCACAGCTGAGTCCTTGGGCCTGCCTCCTTCCCTCAGACCCCAGCCTGGCTCCCCTAAGCAGGCCTAGCT
Organism: Raphicerus campestris; assembly: GCA_006410735.1. Taxonomy (NCBI): domain Eukaryota; kingdom Metazoa; phylum Chordata; class Mammalia; order Artiodactyla; family Bovidae; genus Raphicerus; species Raphicerus campestris. Next base: position 114,300 of record SJYW01003235.1, on the reverse strand, counting down.
GAGGACAGGATGGAACACAGTCTGGTGGCTGGTACCTGCACGTCCAGGGTAGACATTAATTGATGGGGCAACAGCCCATCTGTCCTGCAGGGTCCAGCCTGCTGACAGGCACAGAGGTCTCTGAGTTAATGAGCTCATCACTCACCTCGAAGCTCAGAGGGGTAGATGCTGAGGGCGGGAATGACCGGCCCAGGTCGGGGGAGAGGGAACAGTGGAACACGTATGCATCTGAGGAGACTGGGTCCTGCCCTGGGGAACCTGGCTTGAGGCCGGGAAACAGGGCTGTGCCCTTTGGGAACTCATGAGCTGAGTGACCTTCATCATGTAGCTTAAACTCTGTGCCTTGGTTTCCTTGCTAATCACACAAGTCACAAGTGTTAGTCGCTCAGTCGTGCCCAACTCTTTGTGACCCCATGGACTGCAGCCCACCAGGCTTCTCTGTTCATGGGATTTTCCAGGCAAGGATACTGGAGTGGGTTGCCATTTCCTTCTCCAGGGGATCTTCACAACCCAGNGGGTGAGGTCTAGAGCCGAGAGCCTGAGCCTGATCTTGTCTTGTTAAGATGCTTGGGGACACTGATGCTGCGTCTCCTTGGAGACAGGGCAACACATGGGAAGTCTTTTCTCTACCCATTTGGCTGTGAGACCTTGAATGAGTCTGTTTCTATCTCTGGACCCTTGCTTCGCCACTGGACAATGAGGGGCTGGACTCAAAGACCCCACAAGTCTTGTCCTGCTCTGGAAGTCTAGGTTATACTAGCAATGTATGTATAAGCCAAGCCAAGCCCGCTTCCTCCCTGCGTCTGTAGCCAGTGGCCAGAGCCACACCAGCTCCACCCAGAGCTCAGCCTGGGGCCATCTAGGTCCCAGGTAGGCCAAGCCCATGTGCGAATTAAGTCATGGGGGGAGGAGGAGCATCCTCCCTTCTGCCAGCCAGGACATGGTTAAAAGGCCTGAGCTCTGACTTCCAAGCCTCACAGCTGAGTCCTTGGGCCTGCCTCCTTCCCTCAGACCCCAGCCTGGCTCCCCTAAGCAGGCCTAGCTGAGGACAGGATGGAACACAGTCTGGTGGCTGGTACCTGCACGTCCAGGGTAGACATTAATTGATGGGGCAACAGCCCATCTGTCCTGCAGGGTCCAGCCTGCTGACAGGCACAGAGGTCTCTGAGTTAATGAGCTCATCACTCACCTCGAAGCTCAGAGGGGTAGATGCTGAGGGCGGGAATGACCGGCCCAGGTCGGGGGAGAGGGAACAGTGGAACACGTATGCATCTGAGGAGACTGGGTCCTGCCCTGGGGAACCTGGCTTGAGGCCGGGAAACAGGGCTGTGCCCTTTGGGAACTCATGAGCTGAGTGACCTTCATCATGTAGCTTAAACTCTGTGCCTTGGTTTCCTTGCTAATCACACAAGTCACAAGTGTTAGTCGCTCAGTCGTGCCCAACTCTTTGTGACCCCATGGACTGCAGCCCACCAGGCTTCTCTGTTCATGGGATTTTCCAGGCAAGGATACTGGAGTGGGTTGCCATTTCCTTCTCCAGGGGATCTTCACAACCCAGGGATCGAAACTGGGTCTCCTCCACTGCAGGCAGATTCTTTACCATCTGAGCTACAAGGGAAGCCCCTCCTTGCTGATGATCTGGAACTAATAACAGCGCCCTCCTTGCAGGGCCGTGGTAAAGGACTAATGCATGTGGGATGCTAGCACAGTGCCTGGCATGCTGCAAATGTCTCATAAGCAGTGCTGATTATCAGGGGTGACCATTCTCTTCCGGACGTGGAGGGGGCGAGGAGTCCCTGGACATCCAGATGTCCGGAAGGCTGAGCTATGATTGGGGGCTGGGGACTGAGACCCAAGGGTGATTGTTGGGGGAGAAGAGGGGAGAGGCTGGAGCCCAGGGCAAGGATGACCTGGGCCACCGTCTCCCCGCCACGCCCCCCACTGGCCTCAGCAAACATCTCCCATCTCACATGCAGTGTCTCAGTCCCCAGCCCATGGCACCAACCCAGGGACTCCTTTTGCTCCTGAAGCTTAGAAAGTTCTCTCCCCCAGCGGGCAGCATCACTCTCCGGGGGGCTCCTTCTCCCCGCTCCCCTGCTGGCCAGAGGCCCAGCTCCCCAGTGATGATGGGAGGATGCAGGGCTTTTGCAACCCCAAAGGCACAGGTTCCTACAGCTTCCTGTAAACTCTCGACCTGTGCACACGGTTCAGCCACCTTCTTGCCACTAAGGTCCTTTTGCTGTCTCCCACTGGCTCAGGAACAAGCAGCATTCGATTTGGGATCAGAAGATTCAAGCTGGAGTTCTGCTTCTACCAGTTCTCCCTGGGCGACCAGGGAATGTTACCAAAAGTCCCCGAGCCTGAGCTTTCTCATCCATAAAGCAGAGACAATAGTCCCTCCCTCGGGACTTCCCTAGCAGTCCAGTGTTTCAGACTGCTCTTCTGACTCAGGGAGCACAGGTTCAATCCCTGGTCGGGGAACTAAGATCCCACACGCTGTGTGGAGCACTTAAAAAAAGAAAAAAAAATATTCCCTCTCTCACAGGGTGGTGAGATCATTCATTCTTTCATGACAAGCTTGTTCTGAAGACAGATCTTGATTACTCCCGTCCCTACCCTGTCCCATGCCAAGGGAGCGAAAAAGAGACCAGGGTGGGTCTGTCTTTGCTTGTGATGGTCAGGGAAGGCTTCACAAGAGCAAAAGTGTTTGAAGTGGTCCTGTAAAGGATGAGTCTAAGAAAGGGGGTGGTCCAAGCAGGGGCAGGGGTGTGTGTGGCACAGGCTGAAGGCTCAGGGATAGTGGGATCCGGGGACCTGGGATTAAGAGGGTCAGGATGGAGCAGGGTGTGTGATAGTGACCAGTCTTCCCATGAAGGTGGGGACTGCAAACCCAGGGTTAGCCCTTCCAGAGAAAAAGCCCAGTGTGGAACAAGGTAAGGGAGTGGGAGGGACATGCTTCCTGAGTTTCCTGCAGGGAAAAAAAACAAATCCTTTGTAACTGTCACAAACGTGATGGAACTGATAAACACACAAGAAACCAGGCACTTAGCTTGTGAAACTAAGTCTGGGTCTTTGTAGAAATGAGTGTGTATCAACGATGGTTTTTGTCAAGATATTTGATGAATCTGGCAAAGAAAATCCATCTCCAGTGTGTCTGAGGAATCTGGATGCCCCCCTTCCCCACCCCAGTCCCTTCCCTGAAGCCAGGCTGCACTTCTGATGCTGGTGAGTGTCCCCAGAGTGCCCGGTGGAGGGGGTTCTCCAGCCAACCCCTCCCTTCCCTATGGGGACCCTTCTCCAGACCTCCAGGAGGTGTGGGCAGGAGGCAGAGGCAATCAGCTCATGGCCAGAACAAACTTCCCTGTGCTCCCTCCCTGCCCCAGGCGATGGGGCTTGGGGAGTTATGGGAGATGGCCTCTCAGCTCTAAGGGCAGGTCACTTACTCATGTCACAGCTACTCTGAGAATCTGAGGCTCACTAGAGGGGAGGCAGGGGGAGAGGCACGGTGAGGACGCAAGATAACTGCTGGGACAGGGGACAGGCGGCAGAGACATCAACTGAGCTAGAGCATGTTCGTTGAGGAACATAGCTGGGAGGTCTTCCTGGAGGAGGAATCATGAAACATAAGTAGGAGCTAGTGGACACAGAAGGGGAGGAAGGATGTCTTGGGCAGAGTGTGGGGCATGTGGGAAGAAGGCTTGGAGAGAAAAAGGGAAGAACCCTGGGCTTGTGCACAGTGGGCCAGGAGGGGCCGGAGGAGCTAGGAATACCCTGCAGGCCGTGGGGAGCTCATGAAGGCTGCTGGGCTGGGGAAGTCACGGTCAGCTCTGCATTTCAGAAAGATCTCTCTGGCTGCCTGGAGCCTTTGATGTTGGTGGCTTCTGCCCTGGAGAAAGGTCTGACTCTCAGGGACAGCACGGTCCACATTAACCAAGATGGATCAGCAAGTGACAGAAGAGCCAGCCTGGGTTCATATCACTTACTATGGGCCCTAAGGTGACTTGATCTCATTTTGCTCAGTTTCCTCATTTGTAAAATGGGGTTACTCTAAGCAGCCCCTGCCATCAGAGGTGAGGGAATGAACATATGCCCAGTGTGGCAGTGCCCAGGACCGTAGGAACTTCCGTGTATAAGTATTCAGTGTCTGTACTACCCATCAGTTCAGTTCAGTTCAGTCACTCAGTTATGTCCGACTCTATGACCCCATGGACTGCAGCATGCCAGGCTTCCCCGTCCATCACCAACTCCCAGAGCTTGCTCAAACTTGTGCCCATTGAGTTGGTGATGTACTACCCATAAACACCAGCTCGTCTAAACCACTACAGGCATGAGTTAATGAGGAAGACTTACAGTAGAAATCAGAGGTTGATGTGCTTGATAACGCATCAGATCAGTGTCCGCTTGTGAAGACTAGTAGATTGCCACCCACACAGACCAGTAGGGACCAGTGTTCACAGGGAAAAAGATGCTGCGGGGCGAGGGTGGGGAGGAAGGCGCTCGGTAGGCTGGAAGCGAGAGGGTTAGCTGAGTGAGCTTCCTCCCAGCTTCCTTGGAGTCTCTCTTGGGAGGCGCTGGCACCGCTGTTTGTTACCCAACCCTCNGGAGCATCCTCCCTTCTGCCAGCCAGGACATGGTTAAAAGGCCTGAGCTCTGACTTCCAAGCCTCACAGCTGAGTCCTTGGGCCTGCCTCCTTCCCTCAGACCCCAGCCTGGCTCACCTGAGCAGGCCTAGCTGAGGACAGGATGGAACACAGTCTGGTGGCTGGTACCTGCACGTCCAGGGTAGACATTAATTGATGGGGCAACAGCCCATCTGTCCTGCAGGGTCCAGCCTGCTGACAGGCACAGAGGTCTCTGAGTTAATGAGCTCATCACTCACCTCGAAGCTCAGAGGGGTAGATGCTGAGGGCGGGAATGACCGGCCCAGGTCGGGGGAGAGGGAACAGTGGAACACGTATGCATCTGAGGAGACTGGGTCCTGCCCTGGGGAACCTGGCTTGAGGCCGGGAAACAGGGCTGTGCCCTTTGGGAACTCATGAGCTGAGTGACCTTCATCATGTAGCTTAAACTCTGTGCCTTGGTTTCCTTGCTAATCACACAAGTCACAAGTGTTAGTCGCTCAGTCGTGCCCAACTCTTTGCGACCCCATGGACTGCAGCCCACCAGGCTTCTCTGTTCATGGGATTTTCCAGGCAAGGATACTGGAGTGGGTTGCCATTTCCTTCTCCAGGGGATCTTCACAACCCAGGGATCGAAACTGGGTCTCCTCCACTGCAGGCAGATTCTTTACCATCTGAGCTACAAGGGAAGCCCCTCCTTGCTGATGATCTGGAACTAATAACAGCGGCCTCCTTGCAGGGCCGTGGTAAAGGACTAATGCATGTGGGATGCTAGCACAGTGCCTGGCATGCTGCAAATGTCTCATAAGCAGTGCTGATTATCAGGGGTGACCATCCTCTTCCGGACATGGAGGGGGCGAGGAGTCCCTGGACATACAGATGTCCGGAAGGCTGAGCTATGATTGGGGGCTGGGGACTGAGACCCAAGGGTGATTGTTGGGGGAGAAGAGGGCAGAGGCTGGAGCCCAGGGCAAGGATGACCTGGGCCACCGTCTCCCCGCCACGCCCCCCACTGGCCTCAGCAAACATCTCCCATCTCACATGCAGTGTCTCAGTCCCCAGCCCATGGCACCAACCCAGGGACTCCTTTTGCTCCTGAAGCTTAGAAAGTTCTCTCCCCCAGCGGGCAGCATCACTCTCCGGGGGGCTCCTTCTCCCCGCTCCCCTGCTGGCCAGAGGCCCAGCTCCCCAGTGATGATGGGAGGATGCAGGGCTTTTGCAACCCCAAAGGCACAGGTTCCTACAGCTTCCTGTAAACTCTCGACCTGTGCACACGGTTCAGCCACCTTCTTGCCACTAAGGTCCTTTTGCTGTCTCCCACTGGCTCAGGAACAAGCAGCATTCGATTTGGGATCAGAAGATTCAAGCTGGAGTTCTGCTTCTACCAGTTCTCCCTGGGCGACCAGGGAATGTTACCAAAAGTCCCCGAGCCTGAGCTTTCTCATCCATAAAGCAGAGACAATAGTCCCTCCCTCGGGACTTCCCTAGCAGTCCAGTGTTTCAGACTGCTCTTCTGACTCAGGGAGCACAGGTTCAATCCCTGGTCGGGGAACTAAGATCCCACACGCTGTGTGGAGCACTTAAAAAAAGAAAAAAAAAAAATTCCCTCTCTCACAGGGTGGTGAGATCATTCATTCTTTCATGACAAGCTTGTTCTGAAGACAGATCTTGATTACCCCCGTCCCCACCCTGTCCCATGCCAAGGGAGCNGTGAACTCTGAGTGCTTAAAAAAAGAAAAAAAAAAATATTCCCTCTCTCACAGGGTGGTGAGATCATTCATTCTTTCATGACAAGCTTGTTCTGAAGACAGATCTTGATTACTCCCGTCCCTACCCTGTCCCATGCCAAGGGAGCGAAAAAGAGACCAGGGTGGGTCTGTCTTTGCTTGTGATGGTCAGGGAAGGCTTCACAAGAGCAAAAGTGTTTGAAGTGGTCCTGTAAAGGATGAGTCTAAGAAAGGGGGTGGTCCAAGCAGGGGCAGGGGTGTGTGTGGCACAGGCTGAAGGCTCAGGGATAGTGGGATCCGGGGACCTGGGATTAAGAGGGTCAGGATGGAGCAGGGTGTGTGATAGTGACCAGTCTTCCCATGAAGGTGGGGACTGCAAACCCAGGGTTAGCCCTTCCAGAGAAAAAGCCCAGTGTGGAACAAGGTAAGGGAGTGGGAGGGACATGCTTCCTGAGTTTCCTGCAGGGAAAAAAAACAAATCCTTTGTAACTGTCACAAACGTGATGGAACTGATAAACACACAAGAAACCAGGCACTTAGCTTGTGAAACTAAGTCTGGGTCTTTGTAGAAATGAGTGTGTATCAACGATGGTTTTTGTCAAGATATTTGATGAATCTGGCAAAGAAAATCCATCTCCAGTGTGTCTGAGGAATCTGGATGCCCCCCTTCCCCACCCCAGTCCCTTCCCTGAAGCCAGGCTGCACTTCTGATGCTGGTGAGTGTCCCCAGAGTGCCCGGTGGAGGGGGTTCTCCAGCCAACCCCTCCCTTCCCTATGGGGACCCTTCTCCAGACCTCCAGGAGGTGTGGGCAGGAGGCAGAGGCAATCAGCTCATGGCCAGAACAAACTTCCCTGTGCTCCCTCCCTGCCCCAGGCGATGGGGCTTGGGGAGTTATGGGAGATGGCCTCTCAGCTCTAAGGGCAGGTCACTTACTCATGTCACAGCTACTCTGAGAATCTGAGGCTCACTAGAGGGGAGGCAGGGGGAGAGGCACGGTGAGGACGCAAGATAACTGCTGGGACAGGGGACAGGCGGCAGAGACATCAACTGAGCTAGAGCATGTTCGNAGCGAAAAAGAGACCAGGGTGGGTCTGTCTTTGCTTGTGATGGTCAGGGAAGGCTTCACAAGAGCAAAAGTGTTTGAAGTGGTCCTGTAAAGGATGAGTCTAAGAAAGGGGGTGGTCCAAGCAGGGGCAGGGGTGTGTGTGGCACAGGCTGAAGGCTCAGGGATAGTGGGATCCGGGGACCTGGGATTAAGAGGGTCAGGATGGAGCAGGGTGTGTGATAGTGACCAGTCTTCCCATGAAGGTGGGGACTGCAAACCCAGGGTTAGCCCTTCCAGAGAAAAAGCCCAGTGTGGAGCAAGGTAAAGGAGTGGGAGGGACATGCTTCCTGAGTTTCCTGCAGGGAGAAAAAACAAATCCTTTGTAACTGTCACAAACGTGATGGAACTGATAAACACACAAGAAACCAGGCACTTAGCTTGTGAAACTAAGTCTGGGTCTTTGTAGAAATGAGTGTGTATCAACGATGGTTTTTGTCAAGATATTTGATGAATCTGGCAAAGAAAATCCATCTCCAGTGTGTCTGAGGAATCTGGATGCCCCCCTTCCCCACCCCAGTCCCTTCCCTGAAGCCAGGCTGCACTTCTGATGCTGGTGAGTGTCCCCAGAGTGCCCGGTGGAGGGGGTTCTCCAGCCAACCCCTCCCTTCCCTATGGGGACCCTTCTCCAGACCTCCAGGAGGTGTGGGCAGGAGGCAGAGGCAATCAGCTCATGGCCAGAACAAACTTCCCTGTGCTCCCTCCCTGCCCCAGGCGATGGGGCTTGGGGAGTTATGGGAGATGGCCTCTCAGCTCTAAGGGCAGGTCACTTACTCATGTCACAGCTACTCTGAGAATCTGAGGCTCACTAGAGGGGAGGCAGGGGGAGAGGCACGGTGAGGACGCAAGATAACTGCTGGGACAGGGGACAGGCGGCAGAGACATCAACTGAGCTAGAGCATGTTCGCTGAGGAACATAGCTGGGAGGTCTTCCTGGAGGAGGAATCATGAAACATAAGTAGGAGCTAGTGGACACAGAAGGGGAGGAAGGATGTCTTGGGCAGAGTGTGGGGCATGTGGGAAGAAGGCTTGGAGAGAAAAAGGGAAGAACCCTGGGCTTGTGCACAGTGGGCCAGGAGGGGCCGGAGGAGCTAGGAATACCCTGCAGGCCGTGGGGAGCTCATGAAGGCTGCTGGGCTGGGGAAGTCACGGTCAGCTCTGCATTTCAGAAAGATCTCTCTGGCTGCCTGGAGCCTTTGATGTTGGTGGCTTCTGCCCTGGAGAAAGGTCTGACTCTCAGGGACAGCATGGTCCACATTAACCAAGATGGATCAGCAAGTGACAGAAGAGCCAGCCTGGGTTCATATCACTTACTATGGGCCCTAAGGTGACTTGATCTCATTTTGCTCAGTTTCCTCATTTGTAAAATGGGGTTACTCTAAGCAGCCCCTGCCATCAGAGGTGAGGGAATGAACATATGCCCAGTGTGGCAGTGCCCAGGACCGTAGGAACTTCCGTGTATAAGTATTCAGTGTCTGTACTACCCATCAGTTCAGTTCAGTTCAGTCACTCAGTTATGTCCGACTCTATGACCCCATGGACTGCAGCATGCCAGGCTTCCCCGTCCATCACCAACTCCCAGAGCTTGCTCAAACTCGTGCCCATTGAGTTGGTGATGTACTACCCATAAACACCAGCTCGTCTAAACCACTACAGGCATGAGTTAATGAGGAAGACTTACAGTAGAAATCAGAGGTTGATGTGCTTGATAACGCATCAGATCAGTGTCCGCTTGTGAAGACTAGTAGATTGCCACCCACACAGACCAGTAGGGACCAGTGTTCACAGGGAAAAAGATGCTGCGGGGCGAGGGTGGGGAGGAAGGCGCTCGGTAGGCTGGAAGCGAGAGGGTTAGCTGAGTGAGCTTCCTCCCAGCTTCCTTGGAGTCTCTCTTGGGAGGCGCTGGCACCGCTGTTTGTTACCCAACCCTCGAGAAGACACTGCAGGGGGGAGGGAGAGAGCTGAAAGCCTTCTCAATTATTCAACAGTCGGAGCTTCCTGCTGCTCCTGTTGGAGCCAGGGGAAGGCCAGCCTGAGCCCCTGGGCTGGGTCTGGCTGGCTTAGGGGGAGGGCTGGTTGTCGGAGGGACAGCAGCCCTCACGGTCCCATCCCACTCCTGCCCGCCCGCCCTGCTCCAGCGCTGTTTGCGGGGTGGCGCGGAGGGGGCAGCTGCGCCTGGCAGGCAGGCTTGGAGCTGTCTCCTGCCCTGCAGACTCAGACTGTGCTGTGGAATGGAGGCAGTGAGTTGGCGAAGTTCCCAGAGCCAAGGTTGGGTGTCTGAGGGAAGCCAGGGAGGAAGGGCATGTCCACTGTCCGCAGGAGAGGGCCAGGCAGCTTAGCTGGCACCTGCATCCTGGGCAACCTGTCCAGCCCCCTGTATCTCAGACACATGAAGCTCTGAGCCTGGAGTGCTCTTCCCCTTCTGATTCATCCTACAGGACTCTGTTCAGGCATCACCTCCTCTGTGAAGCCCTCCCAGACTTCCACTGGGGGATGCACCTCTGTGATGCTCCCAGAGCCTCCACCCTGTGGTCCCCACCCTCAATGCTTACCTTACTCTGTTGTAACTATGTGCCCCTGACCTGGTGAGGGCTGTCTAAGGGCAGGGACTGGGTTGTGTCCATCTTTGCGCCCCTATTGCCCAGCACAGAGCTTGGCACAAAGCAACCATCTGTGAGCATTTGTTGAAACCCAGCCTGTGTTTGTACTGATGGAGAGCTCACTACTTGTGTTTTTCTTTGTATGTTTGTTTTTCACCACCTCCATCTCTGGAGACCTCAGTGGCAAAGTTTCCTGGTTACCACTCTCATTATGCCCAGACTTTACATGTGTTGATATTTGCAAAGGCCACATGGCCACATTCTTGGTAAGCCCTGGAGTCTAGCTCTGTCATTCAATGGATAGGAAGGCCCTGCCTGGCACTAGGCTCCTGCCCACCCGCCCTGGGCCCTGTCTTTGTTCCTGTTGGCTCTGATTTGAGTTCCTAGAGCAGAGGGCCTGAATGGCAGGTCCCCAGGGACAGAGAGGCCTCAGCTATCTGCTCCCTACAGAGTGACCCACAGTAAAAGCAAGACAGCCTCAATGAGACCAGTGCAGATCACTGCAACCCAGGACAGGCCAGAGAAGAACCAGGAGCTCAGATTAGATGCTTGCTCCTTGGAAGAAAAGCTATGACCAACCTAGATAGCATATTAAAAAGCAAAGAGATTACTTTGCTGACAAAGATCTGTGTAGTCAAAGCTATGGTTTTTTCACTAGTCGTGCATGGATGTGAGAGTTGGACCATAAAGAAGGCTGAGCACCAAAGAACTGATGCTTTTGAACTGTGGTGTTGGAGAAGGCTCTTGAGCATCCCTTAGACTGCAAGGAGATCAAACTAGTCCATCCTAAAGGGAATCAGTCCTGAATATTCATTGAAAGGACTGATGCTGAAACTGAAACTCCAATACTTTGGCCACCTAAGGCGAAGAACTGACTCATTTGAAAAGACCCTGATGCTGGGCAAGATTGAAGGCAGGAGGAGAAGGGGATGACAGAATATGAGATGGTTGGAGGGCATCACTGACTCAGTGGACATGAATTTGAGCAAACTCTGGGAGATAGTGAAGGACAGGGAAGCCTGTCGTGTTGCAGTCCATGGGGTTGCAAAGAGTGGGGCGCGACTAAGCGACTGAACAATGACAAAAAACGTAGGGAACCCACAGACCAGTGNACTCTGTTGTAACTATGTGCCCCTGACCTGGTGAGGGCTGTCTAAGGGCAGGGACTGGGTTGTGTCCATCTTTGCGCCCCTATGCCCAGCACAGAGCTTGGCACAAAGCAACCATCTGTGAGCATTTGTTGAAACCCAGCCTGTGTTTGTACTGATGGAGAGCTCACTACTTGTGTTTTTCTTTGTATGTTTGTTTTTCACCACCTCCATCTCTGGAGACCTCAGTGGCAAAGTTTCCTGGTTACCACTCTCATTATGCCCAGACTTTACATGTGTTGATATTTGCAAAGGCCACATGGCCACATTCTTGGTAAGCCCTGGAGTCTAGCTCTGTCATTCAATGGATAGGAAGGCCCTGCCTGGCACTAGGCTCCTGCCCACCCGCCCTGGGCCCTGTCTTTGTTCCTGTTGGCTCTGATTTGAGTTCCTAGAGCAGAGGGCCTGAATGGCAGGTCCCCAGGGACAGAGAGGCCTCAGCTATCTGCTCCCTACAGAGTGACCCACAGTAAAAGCAAGACAGCCTCAATGAGACCAGTGCAGATCACTGCAACCCAGGACAGGCCAGAGAAGAACCAGGAGCTCAGATTAGATGCTTGCTCCTTGGAAGAAAAGCTATGACCAACCTAGATAGCATATTAAAAAGCAAAGACATTACTTTGCTGACAAAGATCTGTGTAGTCAAAGCTATGGTTTTTTCACTAGTCGTGCATGGATGTGAGAGTTGGACCATAAAGAAGGCTGAGCACCAAAGAACTGATGCTTTTGAACTGTGGTGTTGGAGAAGGCTCTTGAGCATCCCTTAGACTGCAAGGAGATCAAACTAGTCCATCCTAAAGGGAATCAGTCCTGAATATTCATTGAAAGGACTGATGCTGAAACTGAAACTCCAGTACTTTGGCCACCTAAGGTGAAGAACTGACTCATTTGAAAAGACCCTGATGCTGGGCAAGATTGAAGGCAGGAGGAGAAGGGGATGACAGAATATGAGATGGTTGGAGGGCATCACTGACTCAGTGGACATGAATTTGAGCAAACTCTGGGAGATAGTGAAGGACAGGGAAGCCTGTCGTGTTGCAGTCCATGGGGTTGCAGAGTGGGGCGCGACTAAGCGACTGAACAACGACAAAAACGTAGGGAACCCACAGACCAGTGCAGACTGGTGGAGCAGAGAGAACTCACAATACTGGCCACTGAAAACAGTACAGACCAGGGCAATCCCGGAAGCAGCCTGTGCAGAGCAGTACTGGAAGCAGACAAGCAAGCTTCGTGTTAGTCTCCCCTCCCCTGTGTTTCAGTGGAACAAAGGAATCCCTGCCCCCACCCAGCCCACTCTATTTCCTTTCCCGGCCCTCAGTGGCCTTCAGAGAACTGTAGACTTCCAGACAGAGAACAGAAAGCCACAGATTCCCTGTGGCTGCCTGAGCTGGAATGGAGATTTGGGGTGGCAGGGAAGAGACTGAGAACAGAACCTTATGGCTGAGCTGTCCCTGATGGCCTGGGCTGCCAGGGAAGTGGTGACCTCTGTGTCCTGGGGAGGGTCCAAGCCAGATGGCCTTGGGGCAGCGTCCTAGAGAGAGCCACCTAAGGTGTCAGGACACCATGCTCTCCGAGGACTCTCCCAAGCTGGCCTCTAGGGCTGCAAGCGAGAGTAGCTCAGTCGTGTCTGACTCTTTGAAACCCTGTGCACTGCACAGTCCATGGAATTCTCCAGGCCAGAATACTGGAGTGTGTAGCTGTTCCCTTTTCCAGGGGATCTTCCCAACCCAGGGAGCGAAGCCAGGTCTCCTGCGCTGCAGGCGGCTTCTTTACCAGCTGAGCCACCAGGGGAGGTCTGGAGTAAAACCAGAGGTGCCCTGAGTTGTCATTAACTTCATTATTTCCTTAACCCGCTTCTTCTCCCCACAAAGGTCAGACCCACCCTGGTTCACACCTGAGGGCTGGGTTAAGGAAAGGGAAGATGGGCTAGAAGCTGTATGACCAGATCTCTTTCCCTTTTCAGGCTTCAGTTTCTCCATCTGGACTAAGCACTTGGGCCTGGATATTAGTGGGGCCAGGGCAGGGCTGGGCTCTGAATTCTTGGCAGCTCAACACTTCGAAGAGTCCAAGCTGGGTGACGATGTACCCCATGCCCTTGTTGGAGATATCAGCAGAAAGGGTGTGTGCTGGACAGACAGACAAGCCCCTTCCACCCACTGGGGAGGGTGCAGCAAGGAGACAGGGCAGCTGCCCACACAATCTCATTATGGAAAATTCCCTCTATTGACTCAGCTTTAATCAGGCAGGCTGCCCTGGGCATCCCCCCCAGGTTTCTGCTGGGCCGGGTGAGATCAAAGAGAGAGTCGGACTGGGGGCTGGAGCCTCGTCTGCCATTCCCATCGATCCAGATGCGCCTCTCGTTGCTAGGCAACCGCCTCCAGTCTCATCTGGTCCTTCCTTCCCCAGGGGATGCAGGATCGGGCAGTAAAGGGGGAGAGAGACCCCACATTCATTCTCTAAGTCTTCCCTTACCAAGCTTGAGATCTCTGTCATCAACCTGGGAGCTTTCCTCCCCGCCCTGAAGGACCCCTCATCCTGGGAGCTTGACTCTCCCACCAAAATGGACCTCCTTTCTCCTCTCACATTTGTATTCATCTCCAGAATACTTGAAACCCACACCTCCTATGCCCCCCTGTAAGCACATCAGGAGGCTAAGCCAGGGATTAACCAGAGAGGGGAAGGGACCCTCTGGAGTAGGTGGGGAGGTCAGTGAAAAAGTCCAGGTGCAGCTGCAGGTTACCATCTTCCAGCCCAGCATCGGACTAGATGTGGGAGCCATTTAATCTTGAAAGAATGGCTCTGAAGACAAATTCACACTTTCAGTTTTGAGTGGGTTGCCTTTTTTTTTTTTTCTTTCTTTTTCCAAAACGTAGGATGCATTTCATAGTAGTTTTTTTCTTTTTTGTTTCAAGTGCTATAATTTAAAACTGTAAGTTGTGTTTTAAAACAGGTATAAAAATGTACTGTGGGTTTGGGGGGCTGTCATTGACTAAATAATGCAAATCGGATCATTTTGTCACAGTTTAATATTTTGCATTGTTGATATACCCTATACTGCTTCATCTCTTCCTTTTTAAAAAACCAAATGTGTGCACATCATCCCCACACTTGTTAGGTGGTGACCTATTTATATCATGGCTTATTTAGGATTTTAAGGTCTCTCCCCACTCTGAGGTCTTTGCAGCCCTTAAGGATGGAAAGTACTCACTCTTGCCTCTGGTACTTGATCGGACTTTTTGTTTTGTTTAAATGCAACTATGGGAAAGGAAGGGGTGATGCAGTTCCCAAAGCATGAAGACCCAGGACTCAGGTGTCTGAGGACCGTCCCTGTGAGCCACCAGGAGAGGCACCACCTGGGTACCTCCGTCCTGCCCCTGCCTGCCGCCTGCTCATGCTCCTGCCCAGACCCAGTCACATGCTTCAACTCTGAGAGGCACCGCTTTCCAGGGCCCTTGACAAATGGTAGCCAATTAATGTCAATTAATCTGATTAGCCTAAATAGTTAATTAAGCAGTTAATTAACAACATCATTGATAATAACCTATGGCTCTCGAGGGATGGTGGGTGGGAGGCAGGGATGGCAGGGGGGCATGGGGGTCCTCCTTGCTGTGGGAAAGGACAAGCCCTGTAAGTTCACAGGGAGAATGGGGGTCACTCTGGCAGCTACGGCCTCTCCGAGTCCCTGCCTGGCTCTGCCTTGGGCCCCAGAATCTTCATCAGGGGGTTCGACCCCACCCTACAGCAGAGGAGGCAGAAAGGCATCCTGTCTGGGAAATGGTTCCACCTCAAAGTCCAAGCATGGAGTTCCCCCTCTGCTGCCACTCCTGGCCCCACCCATTCTGTACACCTCAATGTTCACAACCCCTACCAGGGCCCTGGACTTGCCCAAGCTGTGGAGCAGTCTTGGAGGGGAATTGCCCATTCTACAGATGAGAAAACTGAGCACCTTCCACATGCCAGGCCCGGTGCTTGCTCTGCACGGGATCGCTGCCCTCAAAGGGCTCCTCGTCAGGGACGTCACAGAACAGTGCAGCCTCTTTGCAGCCTCTTTGCTGGGTGACGCTGTTGACATTAACAACCTCTCTGTGCTTCAACAGCCTCCGCTGTGACCTGACTCTGTTGTAAGACGTTGCGAGGACTAATGAGTTAGGATGTGTGAAACCTTTGTGACGGTGCCTGGCACATGGGAGATGCCAAATGAGTGCCCCTGATGGTTACTCTGCACCTGGAGACCATGGCTGCCGCGGTTCTGGGTGTCCCAGCTATGGCAGGGGAGGTCCCAGGCCACATGACCTGTGTCCTGAAAGCTTACCGCGGCCCCCATCCACTCCATCTGTCCAGTCCTGCCTGCCCTTCAGAGATGACCTTCCTGAAACTGCTCTGGCCACGTGCTTACCTGTGGGAAACCTCCCTTGGTTTCTCTGCCGCCTGCAGGAGAAAGGCCAGACTCCGCAGCCTGGCATTAAGGCCCCTCACGAGGCCTCCCTCTCCAGCCTGTCCCCATGTTTCTTAGCCTCTCCAGCCACCCTCTTCCCCAAGTGCCCGGGACTCTTCCCTCCTCCAGGACTGTCGTTCAGGCTGTCCCTTCTGCCAGAAATGCCCTTCCCCCTTTTTTCCCCCTGGCAGACCTGTCTTCCTCTTCTGGGGACCATCTGTGAAGCTGGCTCCAATGTCAACCAGGTGGGCCACCCTGCCCCCAGCGCCAGTGCCCCCGCAGCTCTCTGGATGGTCCCATGTAACCCGTATTCCATCCCCAAATAGTTACCAGCTCTCGGGCCTGACTCCCCATTAGACTGAGGGAGGTTTCTCCCTTTCTCCAGTGCTGAGCATTGGGCTTGAGGATGACAATGATAACTTAAGTGTTTTAGTTCAGAGGAGCTGCTGAGCTCATGTTTGATGAATGAATGAATGACCGTCCCTACTTTCTGATGTATGAGGAGCAGAGGACAGAGGAAGAGAGAATTCGAGAGGCAAGAAAGAGAGGTGTTCTGGGGTCAATAAGGGATGGATCATAAGGACAAGGAAGCATGAGACTCTGCCAGGCAGAGACGGGGGACAGGGCTGCCCGGAGGCAGACCTGCTGCAAGTCCCAGCTCCCGCTCCATCCTGATCTGGTCACCCGCTGGGAGAAGAGGTGGCTGGGCCCCTCTGCCTGGCCTGAAGCCCACATCCCCAGCCTGCTTCTTTGATGCTGACAGCTGCGTNCAAGGCAGCCAGATCGGGCTTCCTTAAGGGCAGGTCTGATCATTTCGTGACACTGCTCCAAAGCTTTCCCTCACTCCCATCCCTTTCCAAGCCAACTCCCAGCACTAACAGCGGTTTTTGAGGTCCTTCAAGACCTGAGCTGGCTGGCCACTCCCTGGGGTTGCCCTCTAGCTTCAGGCATGCCATGGCTAAGTCAGATCATCGACTGTCCTCTTAGTTCCCTGGGGCTTCCCATCCCCGGGACGTGGCCCCCGCTGTTATCAGGAGTGCCTTACCTTTACTTTCTCTGTCTGGCACCATTTCTGTCTCTCTCCAAAGCCCGACTTCAAGATCTCTCTCCCTAGCACCTCCTCTGGCTGTCCACATCTCTGTGGACATCTTAGTCCCTAGCAGAACCTCAATGGCCACCCCTCAGTTCCCTCACGCCTCCCCTTCCTACTAGCGTGGGCGCTCCTCAAGGTGAGGGCGGGTGTCTGTCTCACGGCTATGTCCCCACTGTTTATATGATGCCGGGAAAACAGGAGGCACTCGGTGGATGCTAACGGTGTGGTCTCACTCAAGTGACCGCCACCTCTGGGCAGTGCGCTGGGTCTTGTCCCTCCTTGGGTGCCTGGGCACTCAGCCCCCGAATTGCTTGTCAGCATGCACCTGGTATTATGCCCATTTCACGGGGAAGGGAAACAGACCTGATCATGGAGGTGAGGGTCTAGATGTGATCAGAGCCCAGGAGATTGGCTGTCGCCTGATTCCCAGTTCTGAGCTCCTTCTTTTAAGGTCTGAGTGGGGCCAGGTTCTCACCCTGCCTGGGGGATGTAGGGCTGTCTCCTGCTCTGCCTCCCCTGGCAGCCTTGGCCCTCCCCTGCCATGGTCTCTGGCGGAGGGAAACAGGCCCCCTGTCCCTGCCCCAGTCCCCAGCTGACCCTGGCACAGGCCCCAGAGTCATCCTCCCCAAGGGAAACCCATGACCAGCAGACCCCCAAGGTGTGCCCCACCCAAGAGGGTCGGAGAAGAGCAAGCCCCCCCACCCCTACCCCTGCAGCTCTCCCTGGCTCCCTGGCAGCTCTCCACCAGTGCCCAGTGTTCATCTGGCCTCGAAAAGTAGGCTTTTTGCAGAATCTTTAAAGATATCAGAAAATTCTCACTATAGAGTGAAAAATAGCACACCCACTTCGCTCAACAGGGTGTTCCCAGTTATTTAACGCTGTGTGTCTATGATCACATGGACAAAGTCCTGGTAGGAAGGACCCGTTTGTTCACGGTAGGACCACATGTGCCCTTTCTCTCCTTGGTTTTTCTATCTCCCGAGTCTAACCTGATGAGGATGCACCATTCTTAACATCAGAAGAATTCAACGAAACGTATTTATCTCTATCCTAGGGAGTTTAGGGGGATGGGGTGGGGATGGGGCTCAGTCCTAGGAGAGATCTCAGAGCCAAAGGCCATTCTGGATGCTAGAAACAGGCAGGCTAAGGGCACCCCCCTCCTACCACACCCCACCCCAGCTCAATAAGCTGCTTGGGCCTTAGGGTCCGGTTCCTCAGGCTCAGGTGCCCCTCCAGTCCTCCCAGGCCCCGGCAGGATGCTCCAGCTGGCACAGCAGCCTCTGCAGTGGGCAGGAGGCCAGGGCGGGGGCGGCAGGACGCTGAGGCCAGGCTGAGTGCCGGGGAAGCAGCGACGCAGACGGATGGCGGGCGGCTTTTGGCTATAAGTGAGGAGCCCCTGGGGGCTGGGGGCTGCTCTGGAGCCCCGGCACACCAAGGTCTCTCTCCTGGGTGCAAGAGGCAGCCGGGGCCTGCCTGGCTCGCCCTGAGAACCCTGTCCTGGATGACACAGAGTCAAGAGAGCTGACGCCCTCCTGTTCTCATGACCCAGAAGAAGGTGAAGGGAGAGGAACCCAGGGGTGTCAGTGGGCACGAGGCCCCAGTGAGGACCTCGGCTGGGCCAGGCTGGGGTCTGTAACTGTCGGTAACGGTAACGGTAACGGTCCCTCCCCATCACGGGCTCCTCCTGCGCTCTCACTCTGCCCCCTCCCTTCTCTAACCCCCTCCTCCTCTCTGATCTCACTCCCCTCTACTGAGCCCCCGTCCCCTCTTCTAACTCCTCTCCACTCATGGTTGTACCACCTCCCTGAGCCTCCTCCCCTTTCCTGAGCCTCTATGACCCATGGAGTTGCCTGCCTTCAGCTGGAGCCCTCTTCCTTTCTCTCCTCAATCCCTTTCCCCTCTTGCTGAGCCCAGATGTTGGAACTGAGAAGGATCTCCCCCATGTCTTGCCCGGCTGCTCCTCTCCCAACACAGGGTGAACCAGAACCAGTGGCCCTACCAAGCCACTCCCCTGGCAGGGCTCTGCCTCCTTTCTTTAGAGTGTCAGCTGCAGTCTCTTCCTCTCCCCAAGACTCTAAAAATAAGCCTTCCCCACTGTACCCTGGCTGCTCCCCTGGATGTAGGACCCATGTATATGTGTCCTGTTGGGGGGGGGTTCCTGGGATTTCCTGAACAACTCAGGAAGGAGTGTGGAGAGCTTCTCTAGTGTCCCTGGAGGTCACCTCAAACCTTGGGCCAGGAGGGCTCCATCCTGGCTCAGCCACAGAACCACAGTCTCTCCCCATGAACCACTGGGCCTCTTCCAGCCACATTTTCCTCTTTTGAGTTAAGACCCCAGGTTTGTAATTTGGAGGGATGTGGGTGCGTGGGCTAAGTCACTTCAGTCACGTCCAACTCTTTGTGACCCTATGGACCATAGCCTGCCAGGCTCCTCTGTCCATGAGATTCTCCAGGCAAGAATACTGGAGTGGGGTGTCATGCCCTCCTCTGGGGGATCTTCCTGATCCAGGGGTTGAACCCACTTCTCTTACATCTCTTGCATTGGCAGGCAGGTTCTTTACCATTAGTGCTACCTGGGACGATTCTAGGAGGGGAATGGGTGAATTTTAAATCTCAGTTCCAATAAATAAGCCTAACCTTCATACACTGGGGGTGGATTCTACCTCTGCTGATGGAACCACAGGGCTCCTGACACACAGATTTATGGAGCAGAGAGATCTTAAAATCTTAGTGCTGGCAGGACCTTCAGCATGGGGCCGGGGCCGGGTATCATCTGGTCAAACCCTTTTATTTTATAGTTGAGGACACTGAGACCCGGAGACAGGAAGGGACCTGTTCAAGCTCACACAAGGAGTCAGAGTCAGAGATGGGCCCGGAAAGAAGATCCTTGAACTCCATCACATGCCCTCCCCTCCCCTGCCCCCCATCAACCCCCTGCCAAGCCCCAGTGCCCTGGCTGATCCTCACCCAGGAAAGCCTGGGGAATAGAGAACAGAGTGGTGTTGTGGGAGCCACCTGGGCCCCTGAGGCAGCAGCCTAGGATTACATCAAGACCTTGCTCTGTGACCTTGGGAACATCATGTCACTTTCAGGTCTTGTTTTGCTCTTCTGTGAAAGGGAGACGGTGGCAGCTTGGCACCCAGTTATGTGCGGATGAAATGAGATAATGTGTGAGAAGTGACAGGCCCATGGCAGGGGCTCAGAGTGTGTGTAGGAGTTAAGGAAGGCGGTGGGGGGGGCTCTCTCCCATCACCTCAGAGGCACCCTGGCTGGCTGCTGGGACAGGAGGAACTACAATTCTGCTCCACTGGAAGCAAGAAGCAGGCAAAGGAAAAGCCAGTAGGGGAGGCTGACCCCAGCAATGCTGGCAGTTGCTCTGGACCATGGCCTCATCACAGTGGTGAGGGCTAACCGCCCAGAGAGGAACAGGCAGCCACCGGCTTGCCTGTTCAGCAAGAGGCTGGCAGGCAGAGAAGGTGAGAGTGGGTGGGGCAGTGAGCAGACGGGCCTGCCAGACCCAGGCTCCCTCTCTGGCAGGTGTCAGGGTGGCAGGGGTGGGTGGTGGCGGGAGCACCCAGTTGGACAATTCAGAGCGTGTTCCACCTCCAAATATCCCAGTGACCTTGGGGGAGTCAGTTCCTCACTGCATCGCACCTTCTCACCCATATGCCTCAGGCTTCTCACCTGGAAAGCTGGCATCATGAATCAAGAAACTGACATTTAACCGGGTCTTGATATCAAGGGGCCAGGACAGGATATCAGCTTCATTCCTGTCCCAGGGAAGACAGCTTGGGTGGCTTCATGACCTTGCAAAAGTCATTCAAGTCTCATTTCTCAGTTGTGAAATGGGGACATTGATGGCTTCCTTGTTAAGTTTTCATGAGGATGAGCTGAGTTAACTGTAGCCTAGTATGGTGCCTGGTATGAGACCGTCAGCCAGTGTCCACCCACCCTGGGAAAAGGAAGATGTGCTTCAAACAATACTGATAATTTTCCCTCTTTGCGTAGCTTCTCCTTAAAAATTCTTACTTGCGTTTGACTTGCTGAAACTTGCCCAGCATTGCATAGCTTAAAACTAGTTTCCTATCCAATAAATAGTTGAATTATTTCTTTGACCACCAAAGTAGATACTGTTAATGCTATACTTGTTTTACAGATTGGGAAACAGGCTCAGAAAGGTTAAGTGGTTTACCTGAAGTCACACAGCTTAGATGTGAACCCATCTCTCTCACACTTCAAAGTCCATGACTTTCTACCCACTCAGCACTACCTTTTAAAATCCAAACCACTCTTTATTCACTCTTCAAGAATTCCTCCTCCATCGCTCACAGGAGAGTGGGATGGGGCATAAAGTTAGGGAAACGAAAAGCTGATGCTGTGTGGGAGCAATTTCTGAGCCAGCTTGGTCCTATTTCTGGCTGGGGAAGGATCTGACACCTGCTGGGATCATGACCTTAAAGATGCTCCCTCTACAGAGAAATTCTCCAAACCCTGCTCAGGTCTCCATCGAAGCACCTGCCTTGTCTCTTGCCATGGGACAAAAGGTCAACCCAGGCCCCTTGAGGCCAGAAGTGGATGAGTGAGTGAGGTCTTGGGAGAGTGAGAAGTTATGGTTGGAATAGAGCGCAGACACTGGAGTAGCAGGTCAGACCTCGGCACCCTTTTCTTGCTCCCCTTCAAACTCATCCCCACAAAAGACCTTCCGCCAGGAGCAGGAACTGCAGGAGGCTTCACACCGTCCAGGCAGGAGCTCTGGCAGGAAGGGTGAGGAGGAGGCAAGAAAGAGGCTGCGTCTCTTCTCTCTCTCTCTCTTTTTAAACCAAGAATTTGTTCTGGGGTTGGTTGGACTCACTGTGCGCCCCAGAAACCCTCCCTGGGCACCCAGAGAGACCACAGAAACCCCCTCCCAAACTCCTGATGGTTATTATCTCTTCTATGTCCTTCATTTTCTCCCCAGTGAGAGAGTAAATGCCATTCTGTGTGAGACCCAGTTCTTGTTGCCAGCTTCTGCCTTCCCAGGGGCATTTGGGCAGCTGGGAAAGGGGCCAGACTGTCCCTGATGCTGCCACCCTGTGCTGGACAGAAGCCCAGCATTCAGGTGGGGGCCTGCTCCCTTCATCCCTCCCAGTGACCAGCATCTCCACAGGGTCTCTTCACTGGTCTTTCCCTTCCCTAGGGAGCAGGTCCTTCTTCTTAACTGCGAGAGGACAATTAGACTGCAGTTGGGTGCCTCTCTAGCATCCTTATGGACCAGGCCGTGGTCATTTAAGCTCAGTAGAGTCCTGCCCGTGACCCTGCAGGGTTCTCACTTTCTCCATCCCTCTCAGTGAAATGAACAACGTTCCTCATCTCTGTTCCCCAGGTGCCTCGCACACCCCGACCAAACACACAGACAGTCCCCCACCCGCTACCGTCCGCTCTGGCTTCCGTGGACTCTGGGCCCTGGCCCAGCTGGAGAGGCCCAAGATCCAATCCAGCCCCAACCCCTCTGGGAAATGCCCCCGCCCCAGCCGGGGCTCTCACCTCCCTGCTGACTGCTGCGCTCCACGGGGTGCTGGAGCCAGGCCCTCTGGTCCCGCTTGTCTGGGTAGCCTCCGGGCCGCCTCTTCGGCTCGGCTCGGCTCGGCAGGGTAGCTCCGCGGCCCCCGCGGCCCCGCGTCCTCCGTCTCCCCGCGGGCGCCGCCGCCGATTGCTGAAATGCTGGACAGCGCACCACCATGGAGGCAGCCTCCCAGCCCGCCGCTTGCCGGCCAGAGCGGCCCAGCACCTACAGCGCCATCCACAGGCCTGGAGGCCGCCCGCCGCCGAGGCAAGAGAATGGGCATCTGTCGTGGAGGAGGGGTCGCTGGGGGAAAGAATCTCCACTGCAGTGACCTGACTCAGGGGTCAGGGGCGGGGCAAGAGATCCCGCTGGGATGCCCCCTTTTATCGTGCATCCTGGTGGCCTGACCGAGGCCAGGCGGGGTGGTGGGAGACATCCCAAAGGAGGGAGGTTTTTGAGAACGGAATCTCTGGACCTTCCCTAGTGCTGCGTTGGCTGTCTGGAGTCCTGAGTTCAAGTTCCCCTTTGGTTACTCTTTTCGTGATCTTGCAAGCCTGTTATCCTGCAGCTTCCGCCTGCGTTTCCTTGGCTGGACAGTGAGCTAGCTGAGTGGAGGGAACTCAGGGGTGGGGCAGGCTCTGCAAGGAGCTTTGGAAGCACAGAGAACTTTCTGTCGTGGGAGGAGGCCAGGAAGGACAAAGTTTTTGCTTGGAGCCAGGAGCAGTGACCCTGTGCTGTCTTAGGAGGCAGGGCTGAAGTCCCAGAGCAGGGTGGAGGCTGGGGAGGGACGGGGCAAGGCAAGGGAGGCACCTGGGGTGCAGATTATAAGAAGGCCCTTTGCAGGACTTCTCTGCTGGTCCAGTGGTAAGAATCCGCCTGGCAGTGTGGGGGACCCGGGTTTGATCCCTGGTCAGGGAACTAAGATCCTACATGCCCTGGGGCAACAAAGCCCTGTGTGGCACCTAGAGGCCCGTGGGCCACAGTGGAAGATCGTCATGCTGCAAGTAAAACCGGATGCAGCCAAAATTTAATAAATATTAAAAAAGAAGAAGAACACCTTTGCATGACACTGAGAATCATCCAAGTAAATTGTTGTGAATCTGTGCGGGTTTGTGTGTGTGTGTGTCTGTTTCTGTATTCCATCTGTACCCTCCTCCCCTCCCCTCTTCTTTCCCCCAGGTTTCTTCACCTACTGTGTGTCTTTGAAGTGTATGTTGGGGTCTGTGTGTGAGTGGTTGGGGTCCAGGCACTGCAGGCCCACTGGGTCTGCAGAACAAAGCTTGGGGGTGGGGGAGAGGGGCAGGCCACAGCTGCTGCCGCCATTACTGCAGCCCCAGAGCCCCAGGGGCGAGTCCTCTGCTGGTCTCTTGCCTTCTGGCTGCATGAATATTTCATCTGCTGGGGCCTTGAGCTGGCCTAGCACGAGTGTGTTTGCTCCCCCTGCCTGGGAGGGGGCTGCCCTCTTTTGCCTGGCCGGGACTCCCAAGGCAGAGCCGGGAGTAGGCAGATCAAGAGCTAGGAGAGGGCCCCTTGCCTGGGGAGCCATGGCTGGGTGTGTGGAGGGGCGAGGGTAAAGGAAGCCATAGAAGGAACAGGGCGGGGCAGCACCCTCTCGGGCTGAAGCCCAGGCCTTAAATGAAGTCACGTTAGTATTTTGAAACATCACTGCACTGATTCGGTTCCTGACCAGCCCCAGCCTCAGCTGTTTGGGGCTAGTGCCTGGGAACACACAGCTCCACGCTGGGCAACCCTCTTCCTGCCTTCCCCTCGTCTGCCTCTGCAGCCCCTGCTCCCTGGGTTCACAGTGGGAACTACTTTAGTGAAGATGGGCAGAGGGACCTGCAAGCAGGCCTCCCCAGCTGCCTTGGGCCCTCTCTTCTACCAGACCTGAGATGAGGGAGCCCTGGAAACCTAGGCAGCCTCTTAGTCCCAGTCACCCCCTCACCCCTTGTGTTCCCAGTTCAGGGGAATAGACCTCTATCTTGGTTTCCCTACCAGCCTGCCAATTTTCCAAAAGGAGCGCCTTCCCTCATGTTACTTATTTCAGCCAATGGCATCACCATCTGCTCTGGTTTTCCTCTGCTTGCCCCTCTGGTCCGTGCTCCTCCTTCTCTGCCCTCTTCTGGGTCTTGGGAGGCTGACCTCTGCAGACTGATTGCCAGGTTCCCTTGTTCTTGGCTACTGATTGGGTTCATCCGAGGGGATGCATCACCAGCAGAATGAAGGGTGGGAGGAGAGAGGTTTGGTGTTTATTCCCCTGCCCAGTTCCTCTCCAGCGCTGGTCCAGTGTCCCCACAACCACTGCTCCATTCCTTGGCAAGCTCTGGCATTAAGTTTCCTCCCGGTGGCACTTCAGGGCTGGAGGTGCTAATGGCTCCTGCTGTGATAAGTCTCTGGGTGCTTCTCCATCCGTTACTGGTTCATTCTCCTATCCCCAACCCCATCTCTGTGTTTAGTCCCTTCATCAGACTCTCTTCCATTAAACTTTTGGGAGTGCTGGTGACTTCATTCTGGGTCCCTGACCCATCACCTTCCTTCTTAATTCCAGTCTCTAAGTCAGAACCCTGTGAGTCTTTGAGCTTTCCAATTCCCCCTTCTCCCTGCAGACCTTCTGCCTCCTTGAACTGTGTCTTTTCTTTACCCTCAGGGTGTCCACCTGGCCCAAGCCTGGGTCCTGGACGCTGGCTAGTGCCTGTTCCCTCCCTGCTCACTCTCCCCTGAAATATACATCTTTGCTTGGCTAGCACTCAATCAATGAACCCTTCCAATGAACCTCATAAAACAGCATCTCCCAGTCCTGCACTATCGTTCTTTCTTATTCTCCTTTAAAAAAGTTTATTGTGGTAAAATATTCATGGCATCAATTGGCCATTCTAAGTGTTTACAATTCAATGGTGTTAAGTATATTCATATTGTTGTACAACCATCGTCCAAACCCAAGCTGAAACTCTACCTGTCAAACTCCCCTGGTACCTACCGTTCTACTCTCTGTCTCTGTGAATATAACAGCTCTGGGGACCTCACGTCAGTGGAATCATACAGTGTTTGTCTTTTTGTAACTACCTTATTTCACTCAGCAGAATGTCCTCAAGTGTCCTCCATGTCGTAGCATCAGTTGACTTTTGGGTTGTTGCCACCTTTTGGCTGTTGTAAATAATGCTGCAGTCAACATGGGTGCACGCATGTCTGAGTCCCTGCTTCCAATTCTTTGGGTTAATACCTAGATGGAATTATTGGATTGTGTGGTAATTCTCTGTTTAATTTTTGGAGGAAACATCATACTGTTTTCCATAGCAGGAAAGACCCTGAGATGAGAGGCTAGGCTGGGCCAGGCTGTGGTGTTTCACTCGCCAAAGTTCCGAGGCCCAGAGAATGACTTACAGAGTCATTTGACCTCAGAATTGGCCCTGCTCTTTCTCTCTTATTGGAGAAGGAAATGGCAATCCACTCCAGTACTATTGCTTAGAAAATCCCATGGACAGAGGAGCCTGGTAGGCTACAGTCCATGAGGTCGCAGAGTCAGACATGACTGAGCGACTCCACTTTTCTCTCTTATGGTTCCCTTATGGCTCAGAAGGTAAAGAATCCACCTGCATTGCAGGAGACCCAGGTTCGATACATGGGTTGGGAAGATCTTCTGGAGAAGGGAATGGCTACCCACTCCAGTAACCTTGCTGAAGAATTCCATGCACAGGGAAGCCTAGCGGGCTACAGTCCATGGGGTCGCAAAGAGTCGGACATGATTGAGCCACTAACACTTTCTCTCTTCCTCTGCCATCTCTGACACCCTCTCTCGGTGCCAAGCGGCATCTGGAATGTGAATTCCATGATGGTGTTGTGCCCACCTTCCATCACCCACTCTAGCTTGGAGGAGGCAAGAATCATTACCTACAGAGTTGAAGTTTCTGGTTTTCTGTCTATCTCCAAGCTGTTCTGTTCCCCACGTCTATCTCCCACTTTAGATTTTTGTTTGTTTGTTTCTCTACTCCTCAAACAATGGAGTCCTCCCTTTCTCTCTGGTTCTGCCTTGTCTCCTTCCATTTATCTTTCTGTATGATGTGATGTAGATGAGCCCCCTGGGGGCATTTGACTGAGGAGTCAGCACCCTCTCTCTTGGCACTTCTCAAAGTGTTTTTTCCACTCTCTGCATCAAAACCACCTTAAGTGCTTGTTGAATGTGTTGGTATCGGAGTCTCTCTCCAGACCCACTCTAATGGTTATCTACTGCTGTGTAACAAACACTCCAAAACATAATGACTCAAAACAACCACCGATATTTCACAAGCTTGTGGGTCAGAAATTTGGGCAGTTCTTCACTATAGGATTCTTCTGCTCCACGAGGCATTAAATGGGGACACTGGCTGGTTTTCAGCTGATGGATGGGTTGTGTACTGGAAGGTCCAGAATGCCTTCATTCACATGTCTGGGGCCCTGGTGGGGATGCTGGCAGGGCTGAGCTCAGCTCGACTCCTCTCCTTCTGTGAGTCATCTCAGGATTCTCCATATGGTGTCTCCAGCAGAGTCGTCAGACTTCTTACACAGCGGGTGAGGGCTCTGAGAGCAAGTGTTCCAAAAGACAGGAAGTGGAAATTAGAGAGGAAGTAGAGATTAACTGAACTTCTAAGGCAGGTCAAGGCTCAGCAGACACATCGCTTTCCCCATTTTCTACTAGTCGAAGCACCTACAGAGTCCACTCCATTTAAAGCAGTGCTTCCAGAGAATTCCCTGGTGGTCCAGGGGTTAAGAGTCTGCCTGCCCATGCAGGGGTCATGGGTTCAGTCACTGGTCCAGGAACTAGGATTCCACAGGAGCGTGCATGATCAGTCGTGTCTGACTCTTTGCCACTGAATGGATTGTAGCCTGCCAGGCTTCTCTGTCCATGGGGTTTTCTAGGCAAGAATATTGGAATGGGTGGCCATTTTCTACTCCAGGGGATCTTTCCTACTCAGGGATCAAACCCACATCTCCTGTGTCTTTTGCATTGGCAGGCAGATTCTTTACCACTGAACCACCTGGAAAACCCCAAGAACCCACATGCAGGGCAACTAAGCCCGTGCGCCGTGACCTCTGAGCTCAGGCTCTAGAGTCTGTGCTCTGCCACAAGAGAAGCCATCGCAGGAAGATGCCCACACACGGCAGCTACAGAGTAGCCCCTGCTTGCTGCAACTGGAGGAAGCCCACGCTTCCCAGCAGCAGCGAAGAAGCAGCGTGACCAAAACAAATAAATAAAAATAAAGTGGTGGTGCTTCCTCACTCATATCCACAGGTAGGGGACAGAGATCGTCCCTTGTGATGGGCAAGGAGGTGGTGGCCATCTTTAATCTTCCAAACCTACTGAGTCACACCCTTTGGGGGTAGACCCACAACTGTGCTCCTGAGCTTGAAGAACCAAGACTATGGCCCTCATCTGCCCGAGACCTTGCCCTCCTCATACCCCGGGTTGTTCTTTTGCCTCACGGCTACTGGAGCACCCTGGGAGGGAGAGTCTTGAGCTGAGTCCAAAGAGTGCGGAAGGTGCAACCGACCCAGTGGGAGAAGTGGGGTCTGGAGTCAGACCCAGGCTTGAAGCCCTGGTGTGCTGCTGACTAGCTCTGTGGATCTGGGAAAGTGATTTAAGCCTCACTGAGCCTCAGTCTCCTCATCTGTAAAATGGGGCCAGCAATCCCTGTCTCTGAGCGTTATGTGCCTTTCCTAATTAGAGATCACCTCATGGCCACGGGCTGCAGTGAACTGGTGATGCAGGTGACAGGCCAATGATGTTCTGCTGTCTTTATCTGGAAAATGACAAAACCTGGGCATCAGGGTCCTGATACCATAGCTGTTCACTCTTCTCCTGATCCAACCCCAAATGCATTCCCCCTGTTGTCCTTTCTCCCTCCTTGCTCCCTTCCTTTTCACATGGCCTCCCCCTTGGAGCCCAGCACTCTGCTGGGTCCTCTCTGCATTCAGGGACCTCTGTACCTTTTTATCTCAGTGCCTCTCTGCCTGGCCCACCCCAGGCCTCTTCCTCTCCATCTCCCTCCCCTCCTCCCAGTGCATCACTCTCTCATTCTCTCTGCAGAGCCTGGGAAATTGAGGAGTCTCTTGCGGCAGACGGGCAGGTCTGACCTTGAAGCAGATCTTTAATAAAAAATGAGCAGAGGCAGCAGCCTCCCTCCCACTCCCCTGCCTGCTTTCCCTGCGCTCCCCCCTCCCTCCAGCCTGGACTCTCCTGTCCTTCGCCTGTAAATCTGCCATGAGGGGCCATTGCTCTGGGTTAAGCATTGCCCTGTGGTCCTTTTTGCTGTTGTCCAGTTGCTAAGTCGTGTCTGACTCTTTGTGACCCCATGGACTGCAGCACGCCAGGCTTCCCTGTCCATCACCAACTCCCGGAGTTTACTCAAACTCATGTCTATCGAGTCGGTGATGCCATCCAACCATCTCATCCTCTGTCGTCCCCTTCTCCTCCTGACTTCAATTTTTCCCAGCATCAGGGTCTTTTCCAATGAGTCAGTTCCTCACATCAGGTGACCAAAGCATTGGAGCTTCAGACTTAGCATAAGTCCCTCCGGTGAATATTCAGGACTGATCTCTTGGAGGGTGCAAGTCCCTGGGCTGTGAGAGTGTGAAGGGAAGAAGGTTTTATTAGGATGGGTAGGGGGTCAGGGTGGGGCAGGGGTGCTCTGAGGCTGTGGGCCCTGCCTGCGTCTGCCTTAGAGTCTTTCATGGGAATTCCCCTCCCTGCTGAGGCCTCGCAAGCAGCTCAATGGTTCAGCCCTATCCTGGGCTGGAGTTGGGGGCCTGTTGTCAGCAGCCTAGGCCTCACCTGTAGATCCAGGTTCCACTAGGCCTGGGCGCAGGAATGAGAGGGACCTGCATTTTGAGCACTGCCGTATCCTAGTGTTTAGCCTCAGTACCTCTGAACTTCCCAATGAGCCCCTGCGCCGGGGATCACTGTCCCGTCACACTGAGGCTCAGAAAGGTCCAACGCTGCTCACGGCCACCCAGCCCATACGTGACCTGGGTGATGACTTGAGCCACTGGCTCCTCCACTCAGCTGCTGCAGAGATGCCTCCTCCAGGGTCATCCCCTTCTCCTCCTGCCTTCAGTCTTGCCCAGCATCAGGCTCTTTTCCAGGGAGTCATTTCTTCCCATCAGGTGGCCAAAGTATTGGAGCTTCAGCTTCAGCATCAGTCCTTCCAGTGAATATTCAGGGTTGATTTCCTCTAGGATGGGCTGTACCATGCCATGTGTGGGATCTAACCAACAACCCCTGCAATGGAAGTGTGGAGTCTTAACCAAGGACCACCAGGGAAGTCCCTATATATATTTTATTTTAATAAAAATTTTGTTTTAGATGCTTAGGAGAAAGGAGAGTCAGGGTGAGGAGATAAAAAGAGTAAAAGAAAACAGAAACGGTAGCAGAGGGACAGGGCGGGCAGAGGATAGCCCTGCCCCTGCCCCCGTCATTGTGGCCCGGGTTGTACATTTCCTGTTTCCTCGGCAGGACACCCGTAGGCCCTTATTCATCACCCGTCATCTCACCATCCCACACTGGGCGCTGACTGCATCTGGGTCCAGAGAGAATCCAGGTTATCCCTGGGGGCAGGTGCCCTTGCCTGGGTCCCTCATCCCCAAGGAGTGTGCAATGAACTCTTCTTAAAGTCCTTGAGTGCCACACCTGGGTCCACGTGTTCGCACCAGGACAGGGTGGGTGAGCAGGCGGGGAGGTGAGGAGGGCAGGGAGGGATGCGGCCACAGAGATGGCAGCTGAGGCTGTGACCCAGTTTCATCACCAGCATTCCTCTGCCAGCAGAAGTGATCCCCAGTCACCTGAACCCGCTGTACATGTCCACGAGGCACACATACGTCAAATACACACCTCACATGTACTCCATGCACATGTCACATGCATGCAGTCCCATACATAGCCCCTTACATGTGCCCCCCACACACACACACACTCATGAACACTGTTACATCTCTACACCTGGATGACCCAAACCTCAGACACACACATCACACAACTCCTGGCATACGTAGCATGCACATACGCCCACATCAACATGCGACCCGCACATGTGCATCCATGCACAAACACACACACCAACACCTCAGACCCTGGGACAGATGGCTAGAGCTGGCTTATAGGATGGGAGGGGCACACCCACGCTGAACCTGACAACTCCCCACCCCCGCACCCTGAGGTGGGAGGGGAGCCACCGAGGATCATTTTTTCTTTCCATTTTATTTATTACTCAAAATTTATTTTTCAATTTATTTTTTTGATTGAAGGATAATTGCTTTACCGAACTTTGTGGCTTTCTGTCCGTCCGACATCAGCAAGAATCAGCCACAGGTACAGCCATGTCCCCTCTTCCCGGACCTCCCTCCCATCCCCTCCCCACCCCCCTCACTGAGGGTCTCTTTGAGGGAGGTTCTTAACCCAGGCCCCAGTTATTTCATGGGGCCTTTCCTGGTTGTTTAGTGGCCCAAGAGAAGACCACAGGCCCCACCCAAGCTGGAGCTGAAGTCAGAGTGAGCTAGGGGGAGGGCAGGGGGGCAGAGCCAGGGGCCTGGACCGCTCCACGTGACCCCGCGCTCTGGGGAGGGGGCCGCTGGCCTGGGAGTGGCTGCCTGGGTGGGACAGGGCGAGCGGGAGGTACTTGGGAATGACCTGCTTGAGTGTGTCTGTGTGTGTGTACACGCAGTGGCATAAATATGATGCATTTAATTGCACAATACCAAAAAGCCTCCTTTTTCTCCCCCTGGCCCTGCTTTAACGATCCCTCCAGGGACCCCAGCAGCCTGAACCTGCTTCCTGAATCCCGGCAGCTCAGACAAAGCCAGGCTGCCCCAGCCCTGTGGGGTGGCGGTAGGGGGAACCCTGCTCCTGTGCCCTGCCTGGGGCTGTCCCAGGCCCCCAGCTTCCCCTCCTCCCAGCAGCCTCCACCCTCAGACCCAGAGACTCCCCCGTGGGTCCCAGGAGAGCCCTGCCCTCCAAGTGAGTAACATGGCAAGGATGATCGCCATTTATTGAGCGCCCACTGTGGATTGTGGATTTATTTGTTTATTTTATTAAAATTTTTTTAATGTTATTTTTTTGGTCATGCTGTGCGGCATATGAAATCTTAGTGTCCAGGGAAAGTGTGCCCCCTGCAGTGGAAGGGCAGAGTCTCAACCACTGGACCACCTAGGAATTCCCTGATGAGGACTTTAGACACTTAATCCTCTCAGCAAGCCAGGGAATGGCCACAATGCAGGCGCTACAGCTTTGGGGGTGGAGAGTGGGGAGGAGGTTTGGGGTCTGGAGTAAGGCGACCCCTTCTTGGCCTCCAGCAGCTTCATCTCCCAGGCTGTCCTTTGAGACTATACCAGTCCTGTTGGACTCTCCTGGAAGGCTCTGTGGCACTGGGAAGCTTGGAGTCAAATTTATAGCATAGCAAGATGCCAGGGAAACTTCTGCAATTCTGGTCCCAGCTCCACATTTCTGCTCCTCTGAGCACCTTCTGTGCTGCTATTTAACTCTTTCTTGAAATCGCTTCCTGTTTGTACTGAGCCTTGTCTGAGCTACGCTGTCCAGAGTGCCGCAGGTTTGATGCGCTGGTTTCCCACCTTGAGATGCTCGTCACGATAAATGTCCAAAGTCCTATCAAGGTCCCTTGGAAAGGCCTGGCCTGGGTGGTGACCTCCTCCTGCGGTCTCTTCTGCAGCTGCTGGGACAGCCCCATTCCAGCAGCCACGGATGACCCTGCTCCTCGCCGTGGAAAGTGCCTCGGGGCTGGGGTCTTCTCAAGTGTCAGTGGGGACTCAATCCCACCTGCCAATCACCACCTGCAAGGTCACATGACTGAAGCCTCAGTTTACTGATCATCCCACATTGTATCTGTGCCCAGGAGGGGCCTGGCACAGAGGAGCTGGCCTGGGCTTGCATGCTGTCGATTGAGTCGTGTCCGACTCTTTTGTGACCCTATGGACTGTAGCCCATCAGGCTCCTCTGTCCATGGGATTCTCCAAGCAAGAATACTGGAGTGGGTGGCTAAGCCCTGCCCCAGGGGATCTTCTTCACGCAGGGATCGAACCTGCACCTCCTACATCTCCAGCATTGGCAGGCAGGTTCTTTATCGCTAGTGCTACCGGGGTAAAAGGGGGCTAAAGCTGCACTGGGCTTTCATGGAGGGGGGTGGCTCCTGGGCAGCCCCTCCCTGCTTCCCCGATTGTAACGGGGGCTGCCTCACAGCTGTGAGATGGCAGACATGGAAGGTTCTGGGTGAGGACAAGATGCCAGGTAATGCAAGCAGGCACTGCCTGGCCAACATCAATGGGCAATGGGCAGCCAGACATTTCCTCCTCCCACCCCCTCCCCCAGTCTGGGCCAGGTACACCCAACTTTGGTCTCTGCTCTCACATCTTATGCAGTGCCTGCCACTCAAAAGATACACCCCACGTATACACACACCAGACACCTACACAGACACACACTCACCACACAAAATCACCCAGGCCCGTGAAAGAAGCACTCCCAGTCACCCCTGCCCCAGCCCCAAGCATCTGATCACCATCCTGGTCAGGAGCGGAGTTAACCTAATTACCATCCTGCGGTCTGCCTGGCACGGGGCTCTCCGCCTGGCTGGGAGAGCATTAGCACCAGCAGGAGCCCGGGGAGGGAGCGGGCTGGGCTGGGAGGAGTTATTTTTAGGCAATGGAGGTGGGGTTTGTAGTCAATCTGGGCTGGAGGCTTCGGGAGGAGGGGGCTTCATAGAGTGATGGTGGGGGATGGTGCTTAAATTAGGGGATGGCCTTTCCTAAGAGGGACCAGGCTGGCTCTGGGCTCTCTCAGAAAGGAGGGGAGGGGACCCAGAGAAGGAGAAAGAGACTGGCCAAGATCTCCTACAGGAGCCGTCC
This sequence comes from Raphicerus campestris, assembly GCA_006410735.1. NCBI lineage: Eukaryota > Metazoa > Chordata > Mammalia > Artiodactyla > Bovidae > Raphicerus > Raphicerus campestris. The sequence goes on along the minus strand of SJYW01003235.1, from coordinate 81,149 downwards.
CGCTGGGCCGGGTTGCCAGCTGGGAGAATGTGAAATGGCTCTAAAGTGGGGAGAAGGCTCTGTGGGAGCTGACGGCTCCTCCCCCCACCCACCACAGACAGACAGACAGATACACAGGGTGGGAGCCGGGCGGTGCTTCCCATCAGGCCTTGAGACAAGCAGCTGGGCAGTGGCAGACTGGGTGGCCTCCTGAGGGCACACCAGCCCCTCTGTGACTGGCCAGTCCCCTCCATCAGCCCCTGATCTGGGGTCAGTGTTCGCCCCATCCTCTACGGAGTGCCCCCAAGATCCTGTCTCCTGGGGTGGCAGTGGACATCGGGGAACCCTCCCCCAACTCCCCATAGAGGACATCAGAGCATGGGGAGTCAGCAATCCAAGAAATCCAAGGGTCTGGTGTCAATATACGGAACCAGACTTCCCGTTCTAGACAGTGAACCAAGTTAACGGACATTAGCACTCAAACACAAATACATTTGGGGGAGCGGTTGTTGGCGGTAGGTTTTTTATGATATTTGGAATCATATAATACCCATCTGTTTTCATGTAATAGGTGTGGACCCACTCCAGTTTTCTTGCCTAGAGAATCCCATGGATGAGGAGCCTGGTGGGTGACTTAGCAGCGGCAGCAGCAGCAATGGGTTGTGGAGAGGCTTTTCTTCTCTTTTTTCGTCAGATCAGTGCTTCCTTGGAGAGGAAGTGTGTGCGTGCTAAGCTGCTTCAGTTGTGTCTGACCCCATGGACTGTAGCCCACCAGGCTCCTCTGACTGTAGGATTCTCCAGGCAAGAATATTGGAGTGGGTTGCCATGGGGGAATCTTCCCGACCCAGGGATCAAACCCGCATCTTTTACGTCTTCCCCTGCATTGACAGGCGGGTTCTTTACTGCTTGCACCACCTGGGGGCCCTGGGAAGGAAGAAGGAGCAGGTAAAACTGCTGGGAATCACCCCCAAAGCCCCCCCTCTGGACCCTGCCCCCTGGCTGAAGCCAGGCTGTGGTGGGGGGCTGTGGGGGCCTGTGGGGGGAGGGTGTCAGGCCTGTGGGCTCTGCTGGGGGTGGGAAGCTTGCCCTCTGGGACTGCTTTCCCCAGCCCTGTGGAAGGCGCCTCATGCCACGGTGGTACTGAAGTATGTAAGCACTGGCTAATGGGTTTGGGTGACGCCAAGCTGCCAGGCAGCACCCCTTTACCACGGGGTGGACCATGGGGGCCTGGAGTGGGCCTGCGGGTGGGGCAGCAGCTGTGGATTACGTGGCCTAAGTGTTTCCCAGCCAGATCAGCTGTACTGGGGCAACCGGTCAAAGATCAGCCGCCCTGGCTCTGCCTTTCGGTGCCCAGTTCTGGGTGACCCTGTTCGGCTTCATGAGGAAAATTGAATTAAGCATCTACACCCAGGCTGCTTTAGGGAGGTTGCCCCAAGCTGTGAGCCCGCAGGCCTGGGGATGACAGGCAGCGGGAGGACGCGGATGGCCTCTTAAAGTGGGTTAATTGGAGAGATCCATCTCAAGCCCTAGGGGATTAGAAAGCGGAGCCATTGAGAAAGGACTCTGCAGGAACTCAGAGGCAGGCAGGGCCTGGCCCAGCTCCCTCACAGGGCCCAACGAAGTAGGCGCGCTGCAGGTGTCCACAGGCTAGGCCTTCCTTTCCTGCCACCCAGCAGCTCGGTCCACCCTGGGTTTGGGTTACTTAATCCTCACCCCCTCAGGGTGTTGGACGGAGTGGCCTGTCCCTCCTGTCCACTCAGGGCACTGGAGACAGGAGGAGCCAATGGTTACTTGGTTGGCGTAAGTGGGGAGTTATCCTCTGCCTACTCCTCTGGCGGGGCCCATGGCATTGAGTTACAGGGTTATGGTTATGGGGAGGTGGAAAGTAGTGAAAGTGAAAGTCGCTTAGTCTTGTCTGCCTCTGTGCAACCCCAGACTGTATGTAGCCCACCAGGCTCCTCTGTCCATGGGATTCTCTAGGCAAGAATGCTGGAGTGAATAGCCATTGCCTTCTCCAGGGGATCTTCCCGACCTGGAGGTAGAACCTGGGTCTCCTTCATTGCAGGCAGATTCTTTACCANTGTGGAAGGCGCCTCATGCCACGGTGGTACTGAAGTATGTAAGCACTGGCTAATGGGTTTGGGTGACGCCAAGCTGCCAGGCAGCACCCCTTTACCACGGGGTGGACCATGGGGGCCTGGAGTGGGCCTGCGGGTGGGGCAGCAGCTGTGGATTACGTGGCCTAAGTGTTTCCCAGCCAGATCAGCTGTACTGGGGCAACCGGTCAAAGATCAGCCGCCCTGGCTCTGCCTTTCGGTGCCCAGTTCTGGGTGACCCTGTTCGGCTTCATGAGGAAAATTGAATTAAGCATCTACACCCAGGCTGCTTTAGGGAGGTTGCCCCAAGCTGTGAGCCCGCAGGCCTGGGGATGACAGGCAGCGGGAGGACGCGGATGGCCTCTTAAAGTGGGTTAATTGGAGAGATCCATCTCAAGCCCTAGGGGATTAGAAAGCGGAGCCATTGAGAAAGGACTCTGCAGGAACTCAGAGGCAGGCAGGGCCTGGCCCAGCTCCCTCACAGGGCCCAACGAAGTAGGCGCGCTGCAGGTGTCCACAGGCTAGGCCTTCCTTTCCTGCCACCCAGCAGCTCGGTCCACCCTGGGTTTGGGTTACTTAATCCTCACCCCCTCAGGGTGTTGGACGGAGTGGCCTGTCCCTCCTGTCCACTCAGGGCACTGGAGACAGGAGGAGCCAATGGTTACTTGGTTGGCGTAAGTGGGGAGTTATCCTCTGCCTACTCCTCTGGCGGGGCCCATGGCATTGAGTTACAGGGTTATGGTTATGGGGAGGTGGAAAGTAGTGAAAGTGAAAGTCGCTTAGTCTTGTCTGCCTCTGTGCAACCCCAGACTGTATGTAGCCCACCAGGCTCCTCTGTCCATGGGATTCTCTAGGCAAGAATGCTGGAGTGAATAGCCATTGCCTTCTCCAGGGGATCTTCCCGACCTGGAGGTAGAACCTGGGTCTCCTTCATTGCAGGCAGATTCTTTACCATCTGAGCCACCAAGGGCGGGGGTCGAGGTGGGTTTTCTTCTGAAACTCCCCACCTCAACCCTTCTGTGTCTCCAGGCTGATCTCCCTGGACTCTCTCCCACCTCCACTATCCCTGCCCGAAGGTGGCTGCCCCCTCCGGTCGGGGTGAGCAGAGCCCAGACCCACGGGGAAAGCTTACCCTCCAGCCACCGCCTGACCCACAGTCCCTGGGGCCCAGTGCTGCAGCACCAGCCTCCAGCTCCCTCTGCTGGCAATTTGGGAGAACTGCCTGGGAGGTGTGGCCTTCCTCTTGAGAGGTCAGGCTCATTCTGAGCTAAGCTGTCATCCCCTCTGCCTTAGCAGTGGGGAGGCAAGACTCCACTTTCCTTCTAATTACCCCACATGGCTGGGTCTACCCGGGACTTAAAGGGCAGCTTCTGTGCAGGACCGAGTCTGTGCCATCTAATGACCCCTGAGTGGGTGCCCCAGAGCCTCCTCTCTGCTCTCTATAGACTGGTTGTTGGCTTTCCCCCAGCAAAGACTCAGCCGGCTCATCATGGTCATTAACACCATCCACTCAGTCCCCAGGTTTTGTTCCTTGCTGAGCTGGACGGGAGTCGTGTGTCAGGAGGCGACCAGAAGGCAGGGGCTGGCAGCCAGTTCGCAGACTGCGGAGGCAGATAATTGGAGCTTGAAAGCGGGGAGCGCGGTTAGTTGAACCTACGGCTGATGGACCGCTGGAGGGTGGAAATGGGGCTGGGAGGGGCTGCTGTTTCCTCCGTGTCCCCGTCGCCCTCTGTCTCCCTGCCACACTGCTCTGGTCCTTGCCCATTCTGCTGCCAGGTGTCACAGGAGTGGTCCTTGTGGCATCTTTTCTCCTTAAGTGTGGCCGGCTGCAAAGACATCACCTGGATCCCTCTCCAGGCTCCTGGGCCACAATCTGTATCTTGACAAGCCTCCTCCCAGAACCCTGTCACCAGCCTGCTCAGCGCCTTTGACATCCTCCCAGTTCCCACACCCACAGGACGAGGTCCGACCTCTGCAGCCTGGCATTCAAGACTCCCCAACTCCACCCCAAATGGCCTCACTCCCCTCGTTGTGTGAGCACTGGCCATACCTCAAACCCATCTTAAGCCCGTTCTCTTCAGCCCAGGTGGCTCCTGCTGCTGCCTGCCGTGTCCAGCCTGTCCTTCCAGCCAGCTGGAATCCTACCCCGCCTGCAGGGCCAGGTCTGATGGCGTCTCCTCCTCTGTCCCAGCTATGTTGATGGGCAGTCTCCTCCAGTCCTGGCCTCTACCAAGACGTGCAGAAGTAACCTTGTCCTCTTTGGAGTCATTTGGTATTTGATCTGCATTTTTCTCACTGATTCTCTCGTCCCTGACTTATCTGTAAGCCCTGAAAAGCAGGAGCCTTATTGTGAAAAGAACTCTGGGGCAGCCAGTGTCTGAAAAGTGGTCACTGACCACTTCATCCCCTCAGAATAATCTGGGAGAATCTGGAATATTACAGGTTCTTGGTCCTTGCTCTCAGAATCTCTCAGGGGTGGGCACAGGAAACTTGCATTAATATATATATATAAACTTGACAGACTTCCTCAAGGATCTGTCTGCCAATGCAGGGCACACGTGTTCAGTCCCTGGTCTGGGAAGATTCCATGTGCTGAGGAGCAACTAAACCCGTGTACCACAGCTACTGAGCCTGCGCGCTCTAGAGCCTGTCCGTGAAAAGAGAATAGCCCCTGCTCGCCCAGCTAGAGAAAGACTGTGTGCAGCAACGAAGACCCAGCACAGCCAAAAATAGAGAGAAAAACTTGGCTACACTGTGCCTGGGCCCTTAGCTCCCTCATCAGGGAGTGAAAGCACGGAGTCCTAACCACTGGGCTGCTAGGAAATTCCCTTAAAATTTTTTTCAGAAATTGAAATAGTTGATTTACAATATTGTGTTGATCACTGCTGTACAGCATAGTGATTCAGTTATACATATGCATACATCCTTTTAATAGTTTTTTCTGTTATGGTTTATCACAGTATATTGAATACAGTTCTCTGTGCTATACATTAGGACCTTCTTGTTTATCCATCTTATATATAATAGTTTACATCATCTTCTAATGTAAACTATATAATAGTTTATATACTAATCTCCTACTCCATCCCTCCCCCTTGGCAACAACTATGGTCTGCTTTCTATGTCCCCAAGTCTCTTTCTGTTGTAGATAAGTTCGCTTCTATATTTCAGATTCTGCAAATAAGTGATGTCATATGGTATTTGTCTTTTTTAGTAGGATAATCTCTAGTTGCATCTATGTTGCTCAAATGGCACGGTTTCATTCTTTTTCCGGCTGAGTACTATTCCTCTGTACACACATGCCACATCTTCTTTATCCGTTCCTCTGCTGATGGACATTCAGGTTGCTTTCCTGTCTTGGCTATTGTGAATGTGGTTACAAACACAAGGGTGCATGTATCTTTTTGAGTTATCGTTTTGTCTGAATATATGCCCAGGATTGCTGGGATTGCTGGAAAGTGAAAGTCCCTCAGTCGTGTCCGACTCTTTGTGACCCCCATGGACTATATAGTTCTTGGAATTCTCCAGGCCAGAATACTGGAGTGGGTACCCATCTCTTCTCCAAAGGGTCCTCCCAACCCAGGGATCAAACCCAGGTCTCCCGCATTGCAGGCGGATTCTTCACCAGCGGAGCCACCTGGATCATGTGCTTATTTTTAGTTTCCTGAGAAACCTCCATACTGTTTTCCACAGTGGCTGCGTCAGTTTACATTGCCACCAACAGTGCAGCAGGGAGGAACCTGCATTCTAAGCAAACTCCTTGATGGAACTTATGTGGCCACCACTGGTGTACGGAGATGGGCACTGACCTGACCCTCCTAAACCAAGACAGCTTGCTGAGTCATCTGTACTAGGTCCTGCCTGTCAGGGTCACAGCAAGGATCCCAGGGGACAGCAAACACACCCCAAAGAGAGCTGGGCCAGTGCTTTACACAGAATCACCAGGAGGAATTAGTCCAACAGCACCACCCACGACGTTCACAGCCATGCTCTTCCTAGGAGTGAAAACCCAAACCACCTAACTACCCAACAAGAGTGGAGTACATCTCATAGTACGTTCACCTTAAGGATCACCCAGCAATTAAGCAGATGATGTGGGAAAATGCATATATACTTAGAAGAGTCACATGTAGCACCTCATCTCCAAAGTTGGCTCCCACAGGACCAGGCCTTGAGTAGTCAGGCCCTTGAGGCTCTTCCCACCATGGACCTTGTGACTTGCTTAAGCCACAAGGATGTAGCACAAGTGATGCTGTGCTGGTTCTGATCCTAAGCCTTAATGCCAGGCAGCTTCTGCTCTTGCACTTTCGGGAACCCTGAGCCATCAAGAAGAAATCTGCACACCCTGCTGTGGGGGCCTCATGGGGCCCAGCTGTCCCTTCATCCCCTCCAGTAGCAGCCGTGAGCCCGAGACATCATCTTGAACGTGCCGGGCTGGCCAGGCCCCTACACCTAGCAGAGCAGAATTTTCTGGTGGAAACTTGTCAAGTGCAGAATCGTGAGAAATTCTGCACAACTACACTGTGCTTGTTACACAGCAGTAACCAGCAGAACAGGTTGCACAGCGGCCCGGGAAGCATTAGCTCCACTTTTAAAATATGCAAAATTAACAGCATACATACTATCATCAGGGATAACTTCCTGCTTTATTATTTGGCTTACATTTTAGGTTTTCAACAATGAACATGATCACTTGTGTAAGAAAACAGCGATGTCACACTTGACATTTAATTGGGGGGACAGGAAAGCTGCAGTTAAGTGTCTGTCCGCTGGGTGAAGCTCCACCTACCACCTGCCTTTCACTGAAGGTCATCATCACCTGTCGTCAGGAGGTTCTTTCCTAGGTACGGAGCTCCCAGTTTCCATTTCAGAGGCCACGGCTTCTGGGGAGCAGCCTGTGCCTACAGGGAGGCGGGCCTCCCTTTAATCCTCCACACTTATCCTAAGCCCAGCTTATGCGACAAGGCCCCTTCCAGCGACTGGCGAGGACAGGAACCCCCGTGTCCTTGGCCCCGTGGCGGCAGCTGGGGTTCTGGCTTGGGTGTTCCTGCCCCTGCCCAGCCTTCCTCACAATTCTGTCATCACTGCAACTGAATATCAGGGCTCAACGAGAAGAAGATGAAATCCAGCCAGCGGTGCTGGTTGCTGGGCCAGAAAAACCATCGAACAGGAGACAGCGGCCTGGCAGCAACCACTGACTGGCAGCAAGTGGGTGAGAGGACACGAAGGAATCAGGCCTGAGTGGGCCTTGCCCCAGCCCACACGCCCGGGGCCATGACAGCTCTCAGCGCAGGCTTGGGAGAAGCAGTTACTGATCGAGATTTTAGACCTGAAGCTACTGAGGAGGCCAGGATGCTTCAGTCTAAATTTTAAATAACATGTAGTTCTGACTCGTGATGGGAGAGATGCCAGACAGACACTCTGCAGTAGGCTCTAATGGGGAAGAAATCACAGTATTTAATTGGAGGAGACCTTGAAAAAGAAAATCAAAGCCTGATTTTATTGATGCACCGACAGACTGACGAAGATTGGGAAGGGGTGGTTGATTAATACAATCCTCCTCAACCAAGCAAACTGAAACGACAAAAGTATCTGAAATGGCTTTACAGTGACATGATGCCTTAATAAGTTAAGGAGACCGACTGCTCACTAAGCACCTTCTCATTTCATGTTCTTGACAAACTCCTCTCCTTTCTTGATGGAGGCTTTCAGCTCAGGGATGGCCTCCGCAATCATCTTCTCTTCGAAAGGGGAGACCTTGCCAATGCCTAGATTCTTCTCGATGCCCTTTTTCTGAAGGAGAGAGAAGAGATGGTAATATTTTACAAGAAAGCTTCCCTGAATGAGTTTGTGACAGAAGAGCCTGCTTGTAACTTCGTCAGCCCTGCCTAGCCTGTCTACACCAGCAGCCGGCGGCTTTGGGCAGCCTGCGGAGGGAGTCACATGCGTCGGGGACGGGACGGTTGTGAGCCGTGCCGGGAACTCAGGCTGCTATCAGCCAGCCCCGGGCTGGGGGCCGGGCCCCGGAACTCGCTGTGCGCGCAGCCCGGTGGCTCACATGCCAGGTCTGTCTTATCTGCCTCACAGAAGGCTGAGAGGACAGGCCTGGGTCAGCTGGCACACAAAGAATTCAATAATTAGTAACACGAGCTATTCTCTCCGACACAGAGCTTACTTCTCGGAGCTAGTTTCTTTCCCAAGTTGGTTAAGGACTGAAGAAACACTTAAATGTCCACCAGAACCCAATGTAAATACGTAGGTAAATGCTGGTTATTAGGAAGACAGCAGCCTGGCATCCAGGCCTCCTCAGACGCGCCCTGGTCGGAACCATCAGCCCCTGGGGCCTCTCTGTGCCATACACACCTGCTCAATGGGCTCCTGGACTAACCTCTTCAGAGAGAGTCCCGGGGATTGTGGACACCAGGGGGCTATGGGAAGGGCTTCTTTCTGGGCGTGAGAGGAAGGGGAGCATACACTAGCCTGATCCCAGCAGGTGCCCACGGCTGAGACATGGCAAGCTGCTCCTCGAACACCCGGTAGGAGTTAAGCAGACCGGACGGCTGCTCACACCAGCCTGGCTGAAGCCAGCAACTGGACGAGAAGGGCCCTGTCCCAGCGGCCCAGCAACGTTGGAACTGAATGCCTAACAGTGGTACAGGCCTTGGCAGGCCCTGGGCACAGGACAAGCGCAGGCTGGTGTGGGGAAGCCGCCTCGGGACACGAGGGTCCTGTTAGGATGGCTGCCCTGGTGGTCGTTGCCAACCAGCTGTTGGAGCCATGAGGGCCCATCAACCCCACAGACGGAGGAGTCTCCCTGCTCCTGAATCGGTGGTGCTTCTACCCCCAAAAGGCGGCAGGACGGTCCCTGCTCCTGGACATCCGAGTCACGGAGAGAAGGCTCCGGTGCAGCAGCTGACTCTCCACTACAGAAGGCGCCCCTCCTTCAGCCAGGCCCCGGCCCCCAGGTACGTACCCCCAGCAGCAACGGTGTGGAGAAATACGGACAGTCCGTTTCCTGGGACTTAACAAAGGAACATTCGACGACTCCTTCCTTTCCGTTCATCGCGTCCACGAGGGAGAAGACAAAGCGGGCTCCAGCATATGCCATGGACAGGGTGGCAGAGCCTAGGAGGACACAGGTGGGTGAGCCACGCGAGTACTGCGACCTGGAGATCCAGGCGCGCTCTCCCTCCAGGTGAAAAGCCGCCTGCGTAACCACCAGCCTTCTCGTCATTGGGAATGTACGCCAGCATTCCCTGACCAGACAAATGCATGAATGGCATGGAATTAGCTCTGCTGACCTCAGACGCTACTCCACACCACCCAGCAGCGGGGTGGCACGTCAAGTGGATGGATGTGAAACTGAGAAAAGGCCCTGCTCCCTGCCGGGTTTTCATGTCTTCAGCTCAGACTCTAACCAGGGCCCGGGGCCACCCCTGAGACCTACCTGCTCCAGCCTTCGCCTTGACCACCTCGGTGCCGGCTTCCTGGATCCGACCGGTGAGCGTGGCCAGCTGGTCCTGGGGCAATTCCACCTTGGGGGTGCACTGCAAGCAGACACCACAAGGCCCGCGTAAGCAGGGCCAGGCTCCACAGTCCCGCACCTTCCCAGCCCCAAGCCCACGGGAGCCGGGCATCGCGGCCATGGTGGCAAATCAAGACCCTTTCTTTAAAGAGCAAGCTGATTTTGTTGGGAGGTGCGGTGGGATCCCTACTCATGTTTTAAAAACTTGTTCTATTTTGGACTAACTTTAGACTTACCAAAATGCTGTAAAAATAGCAGGAAGATTTTCCTCACCTGCCTTACCCTGACGTTAACATCTTACATAACCAGGATGCAGTTATGAAGAGCAGGGAATTAGTATCACACGTGAGGAACTAGCCCACAGACCTGATTCACTCGTCACCAACTGTCCCCCTACTTCCCTCTACTGTTCAGGGGCCTGGCAGGGCCCGTGGCACTCAGGGATCTCGCCTCTGACTGCTCCCTCCGCCCTCCTGTCTTTCATGACAGGAGTCAAAGGCACCGAATGCTTGCTCTGTGGGATGTCCATCAATTCAGATTTAAAGTGTTTTCTCAGTCTTTTCTCCCGAGGTCACGAGGTGACTTATCTCATTCTCGGGGGTGTTGACTTTGTCTCCTCACTTTTATACAGAGACCTTGCCTGCTCTGACCTCATCGGGAAGGCAGGGGGTGCTTCCCCCAGCAGCTTTCAGCGTGTGTGGGAGCTGGCCATTCTAATACCTTCCGGCCGCACTCGCTCCCACAGCCCCCAGGCCATCAGGAGACCCCCAGACAAGTGGAGTGGGGCTACATCCACAGTAGGAATCCTTTCAAAGCAGCCACGGAGGGTGAGGTTGCCTGCCCCAGGGCCCACCATCAGCCTGGTCTGGGGGCCTGCGGGCAAGGAGACACACACCCGTGACGCGCACCTGAGAGATCAAGGGGATGATGGTTTTCCCAGCATGGCCACCGATGACGGGGACGTTGACTCGGGCTGGGTCCAAATCCTGGTCGGGAAAAGCGTGAAGTCTGATTAATTTCTAAACAAGCACTTGGAGTGTCAAACACGTTATATGTACCTAGAGCAGCAACACTGGGAAAACCCACAAGACTCAAGAACAAAACAAAGGAGCCGGGAAAGAGGCTGCGGGCGACTCCGGCCGGGCTCCCCTCCCACCAGCCCCTGCGCCACACGCTCTGATGTCAGCTTACACACGTGCAGCGAGGAGCACCTGGCGTCTGGTGAGGACACTGGGAGGTTCTCCCTTCACAGCAGGCTGGAGACTGCCTCCCTGGAGGGTCCCAGTTGGTCCCCCTCAGCCTGACAGCTTCCTGAGACCAGAGGCCAACAGCCCTCCTTCCCATACCTGCTGTCACGCCTGCCTCAGCCAAGACTCATGTGCCCACACTGCGTTCACCGTGAGCAAAGCAGATTCTCTTTCCCTTGCATGAGAGTGAGATTCTAGAAAAGCCAGGGCTGAGAAGTCTGTCAGCTCAGTGACTGGGACCAAAAGGAGGGAACCACGTGGAAAGGGGTCACAACACCACAGTCAGTTAAGCGGGGCTTGTTGCAACGGCTGATTCGCTTGTTAAACCTGAGGCATGATGCTGCCCCCCATCCCCCGAGACTCTGCAAATCAGATATTTATCACAGAAAAAGACGCTGGTGGGAGTTATGGGAGAAGGGTTAGCAGTCCCCAAATGCTGCAGCTGCTAAAGAGAGATGCCCTGAGTTAGGAACCCATTTCACCTGGCAAGGGGAGCCCAGTCACAAGGGTGGGCAGGCCCAGCGGCAGAGGGCTAACAGAGCAGGGAGCTTGCATAGGGTGCCAGGCTGGGCACCTGGGACATGGCACCAACAATCCCACTCCAAACACACATGTGCTGAACTGGTTATTCAATCCAACTGTCTCTGGAATTGTTGTCGTTTAGTCATGTCCAACTCTTTGCGACCCCATGGACTGCAGACTGCCAGGCTTCCCTGTCCNTGAGGCCAGGATGCTTCAGTCTAAATTTTAAATAACATGTAGTTCTGACTCGTGATGGGAGAGATGCCAGACAGACACTCTGCAGTAGGCTCTAATGGGGAAGAAATCACAGTATTTAATTGGAGGAGACCTTGAAAAAGAAAATCAAAGCCTGATTTTATTGATGCACCGACAGACTGACGAAGATTGGGAAGGGGTGGTTGATTAATACAATCCTCCTCAACCAAGCAAACTGAAACGACAAAAGTATCTGAAATGGCTTTACAGTGACATGATGCCTTAATAAGTTAAGGAGACCGACTGCTCACTAAGCACCTTCTCATTTCATGTTCTTGACAAACTCCTCTCCTTTCTTGATGGAGGCTTTCAGCTCAGGGATGGCCTCCGCAATCATCTTCTCTTCGAAAGGGGAGACCTTGCCAATGCCTAGATTCTTCTCGATGCCCTTTTTCTGAAGGAGAGAGAAGAGATGGTAATATTTTACAAGAAAGCTTCCCTGAATGAGTTTGTGACAGAAGAGCCTGCTTGTAACTTCGTCAGCCCTGCCTAGCCTGTCTACACCAGCAGCCGGCGGCTTTGGGCAGCCTGCGGAGGGAGTCACATGCGTCGGGGACGGGACGGTTGTGAGCCGTGCCGGGAACTCAGGCTGCTATCAGCCAGCCCCGGGCTGGGGGCCGGGCCCCGGAACTCGCTGTGCGCGCAGCCCGGTGGCTCACATGCCAGGTCTGTCTTATCTGCCTCACAGAAGGCTGAGAGGACAGGCCTGGGTCAGCTGGCACACAAAGAATTCAATAATTAGTAACACGAGCTATTCTCTCCGACACAGAGCTTACTTCTCGGAGCTAGTTTCTTTCCCAAGTTGGTTAAGGACTGAAGAAACACTTAAATGTCCACCAGAACCCAATGTAAATACGTAGGTAAATGCTGGTTATTAGGAAGACAGCAGCCTGGCATCCAGGCCTCCTCAGACGCGCCCTGGTCGGAACCATCAGCCCCTGGGGCCTCTCTGTGCCATACACACCTGCTCAATGGGCTCCTGGACTAACCTCTTCAGAGAGAGTCCCGGGGATTGTGGACACCAGGGGGCTATGGGAAGGGCTTCTTTCTGGGCGTGAGAGGAAGGGGAGCATACACTAGCCTGATCCCAGCAGGTGCCCACGGCTGAGACATGGCAAGCTGCTCCTCGAACACCCGGTAGGAGTTAAGCAGACCGGACGGCTGCTCACACCAGCCTGGCTGAAGCCAGCAACTGGACGAGAAGGGCCCTGTCCCAGCGGCCCAGCAACGTTGGAACTGAATGCCTAACAGTGGTACAGGCCTTGGCAGGCCCTGGGCACAGGACAAGCGCAGGCTGGTGTGGGGAAGCCGCCTCGGGACACGAGGGTCCTGTTAGGATGGCTGCCCTGGTGGTCGTTGCCAACCAGCTGTTGGAGCCATGAGGGCCCATCAACCCCACAGACGGAGGAGTCTCCCTGCTCCTGAATCGGTGGTGCTTCTACCCCCAAAAGGCGGCAGGACGGTCCCTGCTCCTGGACATCCGAGTCACGGAGAGAAGGCTCCGGTGCAGCAGCTGACTCTCCACTACAGAAGGCGCCCCTCCTTCAGCCAAGCCCCGGCCCCCAGGTACGTACCCCCAGCAGCAACGGTGTGGAGAAATACGGACAGTCCGTTTCCTGGGACTTAACAAAGGAACATTCGACGACTCCTTCCTTTCCGTTCATCGCGTCCACGAGGGAGAAGACAAAGCGGGCTCCAGCATATGCCATGGACAGGGTGGCAGAGCCTAGGAGGACACAGGTGGGTGAGCCACGCGAGTACTGCGACCTGGAGATCCAGGCGCGCTCTCCCTCCAGGTGAAAAGCCGCCTGCGTAACCACCAGCCTTCTCGTCATTGGGAATGTACGCCAGCATTCCCTGACCAGACAAATGCATGAATGGCATGGAATTAGCTCTGCTGACCTCAGACGCTACTCCACACCGCCCAGCAGCGGGGTGGCACGTCAAGTGGATGGATGTGAAACTGAGAAAAGGCCCTGCTCCCTGCCGGGTTTTCATGTCTTCAGCTCAGACTCTAACCAGGGCCCGGGGCCACCCCTGAGACCTACCTGCTCCAGCCTTCGCCTTGACCACCTCGGTGCCGGCTTCCTGGATCCGACCGGTGAGCGTGGCCAGCTGGTCCTGGGGCAATTCCACCTTGGGGGTGCACTGCAAGCAGACACCACAAGGCCCGCGTAAGCAGGGCCAGGCTCCACAGTCCCGCACCTTCCCAGCCCCAAGCCCACGGGAGCCGGGCATCGCGGCCATGGTGGCAAATCAAGACCCTTTCTTTAAAGAGCAAGCTGATTTTGTTGGGAGGTGCGGTGGGATCCCTACTCATGTTTTAAAAACTTGTTCTATTTTGGACTAACTTTAGACTTACCAAAATGCTGTAAAAATAGCAGGAAGATTTTCCTCACCTGCCTTACCCTGACGTTAACATCTTACATAACCAGGATGCAGTTATGAAGAGCAGGGAATTAGTATCACACGTGAGGAACTAGCCCACAGACCTGATTCACTCGTCACCAACTGTCCCCCTACTTCCCTCTACTGTTCAGGGGCCTGGCAGGGCCCGTGGCACTCAGGGATCTCGCCTCTGACTGCTCCCTCCGCCCTCCTGTCTTTCATGACAGGAGTCAAAGGCACCGAATGCTTGCTCTGTGGGATGTCCATCAATTCAGATTTAAAGTGTTTTCTCAGTCTTTTCTCCCGAGGTCACGAGGTGACTTATCTCATTCTCGGGGGTGTTGACTTTGTCTCCTCACTTTTATACAGAGACCTTGCCTGCTCTGACCTCATCGGGAAGGCAGGGGGTGCTTCCCCCAGCAGCTTTCAGCGTGTGTGGGAGCTGGCCATTCTAATACCTTCCGGCCGCACTCGCTCCCACAGCCCCCAGGCCATCAGGAGACCCCCAGACAAGTGGAGTGGGGCTACATCCACAGTAGGAATCCTTTCAAAGCAGCCACGGAGGGTGAGGTTGCCTGCCCCAGGGCCCACCATCAGCCTGGTCTGGGGGCCTGCGGGCAAGGAGACACACACCCGTGACGCGCACCTGAGAGATCAAGGGGATGATGGTTTTCCCAGCATGGCCACCGATGACGGGGACGTTGACTCGGGCTGGGTCCAAATCCTGGTCGGGAAAAGCGTGAAGTCTGATTAATTTCTAAACAAGCACTTGGAGTGTCAAACACGTTATATGTACCTAGAGCAGCAACACTGGGAAAACCCACAAGACTCAAGAACAAAACAAAGGAGCCGGGAAAGAGGCTGCGGGCGACTCCGGCCGGGCTCCCCTCCCACCAGCCCCTGCGCCACACGCTCTGATGTCAGCTTACACACGTGCAGCGAGGAGCACCTGGCGTCTGGTGAGGACACTGGGAGGTTCTCCCTTCACAGCAGGCTGGAGACTGCCTCCCTGGAGGGTCCCAGTTGGTCCCCCTCAGCCTGACAGCTTCCTGAGACCAGAGGCCAACAGCCCTCCTTCCCATACCTGCTGTCACGCCTGCCTCAGCCAAGACTCATGTGCCCACACTGCGTTCACAGTGAGCAAAGCAGATTCTCTTTCCCTTGCATGAGAGTGAGATTCTAGAAAAGCCAGGGCTGAGAAGTCTGTCAGCTCAGTGACTGGGACCAAAAGGAGGGAACCACGTGGAAAGGGGTCACAACACCACAGTCAGTTAAGCGGGGCTTGTTGCAACGGCTGATTCGCTTGTTAAACCTGAGGCATGATGCTGCCCCCCATCCCCCGAGACTCTGCAAATCAGATATTTATCACAGAAAAAGACGCTGGTGGGAGTTATGGGAGAAGGGTTAGCAGTCCCCAAATGCTGCAGCTGCTAAAGAGAGATGCCCTGAGTTAGGAACCCATTTCACCTGGCAAGGGGAGCCCAGTCACAAGGGTGGGCAGGCCCAGCGGCAGAGGGCTAACAGAGCAGGGAGCTTGCATAGGGTGCCAGGCTGGGCACCTGGGACATGGCACCAACAATCCCACTCCAAACACACATGTGCTGAACTGGTTATTCAATCCAACTGTCTCTGGAATTGTTGTCGTTTAGTCATGTCCAACTCTTTGCGACCCCATGGACTGCAGACTGCCAGGCTTCCCTGTCCTTCACTATCTCCCAGAGTTTGCTCAAACTCACTGTCCCTGGAATTAAAGCGTCTCTTTCCACTTCACTCCACAGAGCTCCCAGGCCCTGGGGCCATGTCTCAGGATCTGCCCCGTGGAGAACAGAGGCTGAGGAACACGCCACAGCAAGAATGACCGTGGAGAGAAGTGCTAAATGCAGGGGAGGAAGACGGTGGTCAAATCCTGTGCCTGCCCATCTCTCCAAGCCACGTACTCAACAATTATTCCTAACTGGTGGGAGGTAGGATGGGAACCCTCCTCTGCAGAGTCACAAAAAATGGCCTGAAGCTTAGGAGGGATATTTACTGGGGAGGGAGGAAGTGGTTCTGCAGGGTCCACAAGCAGGGACTTTAGACAGTTAGTTGTGAAACACACTGAGGACTCTGGACCCGATGCCGGTGCCACACCCACCCCAGGACAAGTCTGGCAGCTCAGGGAGAAGCTGGCAGCTGGCGAGAGCAGAGGGGAGTCTAAGTCACTACCAGTTCCTGAGGAGGAGCGAATCAGGACACAGACCGGGGTAACAATGCTGATACCATCTCAGGAGCTTGCTCAAGCCCTTCCTGTTTGCTGATCTTATCATTTGCCTAACGTTGAGCAGGTCAATCCTGCAAAGGCCAGTTATCAGAGGCGGAGAGTACCAGGAGCACAACCTACTCCAGCCAGCGAGAGACCCCAGGAAAGCCTGCACCCTGGATGCCGCGGGGAAGAGACCGAGCTGGTCAACGCAGGCACTGGCCACTCTCAGCCCGCAGGAGCCCGCTGTCTGCATTCCCCACGAAAACGTGAGAGCTGCCTCCCATGAAGGAGGTGAGCTTTGAAGACATTTACCACCACCCTCAGGTTACACGTGACCTATCGGGGCCCTGGCGTCTTCCACGCCCATCAGTGAGCCAAGGATGGACATGGAGGATCAGAAAGGCCACGTGAAAGATGCCCGATGCAGCTCTTACCTTCAGCTCTGCAACGAAAGCGTTGGCTCGGACAATGTCCAGGGTCGTCACCCCGAAGATTTTATTGGGGTTGTACACTCCGTGTTTCTTGAAAACTTCTGCTGTGATTGGGATGGTGGAGTTAACCTAGTAAACCCAAGAGAAAGGCACAATTCACCTGCATTCTGAGAGCAGAGCCATGCGACAGAAGGAAAAATCTCATCAGACAGCTAGCAAGCCCGAAGTTGCCACGTTAAGTTGCCCTGTCTGGTAACTGAGCCTCACCGTGGAAGGACCCCTACTCTACAGGACTGCTTTATCCCCTCGACCCCCACCCTGCCTTGTGAAAGAAGCAGCCCTTCACTGCTGCAGGCACTTATCCCCCTGGTGACCTCCAACCCCAAAGTTCACATATGCACGTGACCCTTCATCAGTCAAGTTAAAAATGTGATGAGGGCTTCACAGGCCAAGCCCTGCTCCAGTGGGGCCTTAGGCCCCAAAGATCATCTTAAAAGAAAAAACCTAGCCTAGTCCCANTGTACCTAGAGCAGCAACACTGGGAAAACCCACAAGACTCAAGAACAAAACAAAGGAGCCGGGAAAGAGGCTGCGGGCGACTCCGGCCGCGCTCCCCTCCCACCAGCCCCTGCGCCACACGCTCTGATGTCAGCTTGCACACGTGCAGCGAGGAGCACCTGGCGTCTGGTGAGGACACTGGGAGGTTCTCCCTTCACAGCAGGCTGGAGACTGCCTCCCTGGAGGGTCCCAGTTGGTCCCCCTCAGCCTGACAGCTTCCTGAGACCAGAGGCCAACAGCCCTCCTTCCCATACCTGCTGTCACGCCTGCCTCAGCCAAGACTCATGTGCCCACACTGCGTTCACAGTGAGCAAAGCAGATTCTCTTTCCCTTGCATGAGAGTGAGATTCTAGAAAAGCCAGGGCTGAGAAGTCTGTCAGCTCAGTGACTGGGACCAAAAGGAGGGAACCACGTGGAAAGGGGTCACAACACCACAGTCAGTTAAGCGGGGCTTGTTGCAACGGCTGATTCGCTTGTTAAACCTGAGGCATGATGCTGCCCCCCATCCCCCGAGACTCTGCAAATCAGATATTTATCACAGAAAAAGACGCTGGTGGGAGTTATGGGAGAAGGGTTAGCAGTCCCCAAATGCTGCAGCTGCTAAAGAGAGATGCCCTGAGTTAGGAACCCATTTCACCTGGCAAGGGGAGCCCAGTCACAAGGGTGGGCAGGCCCAGCGGCAGAGGGCTAACAGAGCAGGGAGCTTGCATAGCTCCTGGGACATGCTTGCTGGGCACCTGGGACATGGCACCAACAATCCCACTCCAAACACACATGTGCTGAACTGGTTATTCAATCCAACTGTCTCTGGAATTGTTGTCGTTTAGTCATGTCCAACTCTTTGCGACCCCATGGACTGCAGACTGCCAGGCTTCCCTGTCCTTCACTATCTCCCAGAGTTTGCTCAAACTCACTGTCCCTGGAATTAAAGCGTCTCTTTCCACTTCACTCCACAGAGCTCCCAGGCCCTGGGGCCATGTCTCAGGATCTGCCCCGTGGAGAACAGAGGCTGAGGAACACGCCACAGCAAGAATGACCGTGGAGAGAAGTGCTAAATGCAGGGGAGGAAGACGGTGGTCAAATCCTGCGCCTGCCCATCTCTCCAAGCCACGTACTCAACAATTATTCCTAACTGGTGGGAGGTAGGATGGGAACCCTCCTCTGCAGAGTCACAAAAAATGGCCTGAAGCTTAGGAGGGATATTTACTGGGGAGGGAGGAAGTGGTTCTGCAGGGTCCACAAGCAGGGACTTTAGACAGTTAGTTGTGAAACACACTGAGGACTCTGGACCCGATGCCGGTGCCACACCCACCCCAGGACAAGTCTGGCAGCTCAGGGAGAAGCTGGCAGCTGGCGAGAGCAGAGGGGAGTCTAAGTCACTACCAGTTCCTGAGGAGGAGCGAATCAGGACACAGACCGGGGTAACAATGCTGATACCATCTCAGGAGCTTGCTCAAGCCCTTCCTGTTTGCTGATCTTATCATTTGCCTAACGTTGAGCAGGTCAATCCTGCAAAGGCCAGTTATCAGAGGCGGAGAGTACCAGGAGCACAACCTACTCCAGCCAGCGAGAGACCCCAGGAAAGCCTGCACCCTGGATGCCGCGGGGAAGAGACCGAGCTGGTCAACGCAGGCACTGGCCACTCTCAGCCCGCAGGAGCTCGCTGTCTGCATTCCCCACGAAAACGTGAGAGCTGCCTCCCATGAAGGAGGTGAGCTTTGAAGACATTTACCACCACCCTCAGGTTACACGTGACCTATCGGGGCCCTGGCGTCTTCCACGCCCATCAGTGAGCCAAGGATGGACATGGAGGATCAGAAAGGCCACGTGAAAGATGCCCGATGCAGCTCTTACCTTCAGCTCTGCAACGAAAGCGTTGGCTCGGACAATGTCCAGGGTCGTCACCCCGAAGATTTTATTGGGGTTGTACACTCCGTGTTTCTTGAAAACTTCTGCTGTGATTGGGATGGTGGAGTTAACCTAGTAAACCCAAGAGAAAGGCACAATTCACCTGCATTCTGAGAGCAGAGCCATGCGACAGAAGGAAAAATCTCATCAGACAGCTAGCAAGCCCGAAGTTGCCACGTTAAGTTGCCCTGTCTGGTAACTGAGCCTCACCGTGGAAGGACCCCTACTCTACAGGACTGCTTTATCCCCTCGACCCCCACCCTGCCTTGTGAAAGAAGCAGCCCTTCACTGCTGCAGGCACTTATCCCCCTGGTGACCTCCAACCCCAAAGTTCACATATGCACGTGACCCTTCATCAGTCAAGTTAAAAATGTGATGAGGGCTTCACAGGCCAAGCCCTGCTCCAGTGGGGCCTTAGGCCCCAAAGATCATCTTAAAAGAAAAAACCTAGCCTAGTCCCAGGGCCAAGCTCCAGCGCTGGCACTCTGTACTGTAACCCTGGGCAAGGTACATCAACTCCCTGGGACTCAGTTTCTTTATCTGTAAAAATGGAAGACAACGACCTCATGAGGTTACTATGAAGGTTAAGTGTCTTAATATATGGCAAATGCCTAACATGTTACCTGGTACATAGGAAAAAATAAGACAAAACCAGCAAGATTTATATCAGTTACTGGTTAATCAGCTTCCCAACAATTTCTGACCAGTGGCCCCTGAGGAACGGGGAGCAGCTTGGAAAGGGCAGGACCCTCTTCTCAGAGGCCCCGGCCGCAAGCTAGGGGTGTTCGCCCACGGCCATGTCCCTCAGTCCAGAGCACTGCCACCACACCTCACCCGGGTCCTTCTCGCACTCGGAGACCAGAGTCCAGATTCAATCAGGAGGGAGAGACGGAGGAGGCTGCTGTCAAAAGCAACCAGGGGCCCTGCTGGGGTGGGTATGCACGCCCTAGCTGACTTCTCAGGGGGACACAGCTCCTGACCTGGAGTTTGTGAACTGAGGAACAAGCTTCCTGCAGAAACCAGCGAGCAGGGCCTGGGTAGGGGCGAGTGGGGGCGCCTGTGTATGTGATCAGGTGTGAGTGTGAGGCCGCAGTGGCGGGAACTGCAGAGCTTGAGTGGAGCACAGTGAAAGGAGCTAACAGGCTGCTGCAATCTCGGCTACAGGCGGCCTGAGGAGTGGACCTGCTTTCCAGGTGGAAGGACCAAGATACCAAGAAGGGAAGTGACCTGCACAAAGGCACACGGTTGATGGGAAATTCAGGTTACCACTCACATGGCCACAAAGAATCCTTAGGAAATAAATTTAAGGGCCTGTTAGTATTAATCCTCCTTTATCCACTTCAGCACATCAACCTGCTTATTCGCCACTCTAAGCACAGCCGCACACTGAGCTTTCAGGTAGCACTTGTGGCCGCCCACCTGCCAGCGGCGGGCACTCACCGGATTTGAGATGATGCAGATCATGGCTTCCGGGCAGTGCTGGGCACAGGCGGCGGTCAGGGTGGCCACGATCGTGGCATTGGTATTGAACAAGTCATCTCGGGTCATACCTGAGAATGATCCAATTCAATATTGTTCATAAAGCACAGGATGAATCTCCAAACACGTGCCAGGCACTGTGTGTTTGTTGTTAAGGAAATTTAAACATGAGGGACACAGGATCCCTGTCAAGTAAATCTGTCTTGTAGGGAAAACAGCCCAGTGTGACAAGTGCCAAGACAGAGGTCGGTGCGGGTGGAGTGTGGGGAGGGGAGAGAGGGGGGTTATACCCGAGGAAGATCAGTAAGCCTTCCAAGACAGAGGTGCGTGGAGAAAAGGGTGTTCCGTGCAGAAAACCCAAGAGACTGGGCAAGGGGACCCAGTGAGTCGTGCAGGGGTCTGTCCCTGCGGGCATCTGGGAGCCTGGAATCTTTTCTGTAGCAGAGAAAAGACCAGCTCCACGTTTCATGGAAAGCCATGCACTTAGCTGACTTTCAGGGAGATGCTTGGCAAGGCTTTGAACACACACCTGGTTTTCTTGGGACTCCTGCCGGAATGACCACCACATCGCAGCCCTTCAGGCAGTCTGGCAGCTGCTCAGGCCCCAGGTAGCCTGGAGAAAGGAACACAGGCGAGTGAGCAATTTCAGCTTCCGACCCGCAGAGGCCAGCACATCCACACAGACGGAGCCCAGGAGGACAGCCCCACCCAGGTCCAAATCTGACCAAGGCCTCGAGACAGGATGGAAGGGCTCTCTGTGAAGGGGTTCCTCTCCTGGAGAACTACCGACATGGTCTGCAAGACTCCAGCTGGCAGGACAGTCCCTTTTACTCCACTTTTCCTGAGCCTCTATGGCCCAGCCCCCATACAGAATGGAAAAACCATCCAAGTCGGCCACTTGGCCTTATCTGACCCGACTTGCCGGCACCTCTGAGCCCTGCTCAGCTCCTGCTAAGAGCTGCTTATCCCACAGCACGGCCATTCTAACAAAAGCTCCACTTTGGGGTCAGATCAGAAGGTGCACTGGAGGCCAGGAGAGAGAATCCATGACACACAGGGACTCTACATATCAGCTTTGTTTACTCTATTACCTGAGGAGAAAAAGGTTCACTTTCAAACATCTCAGGGGAATTGGCCTCAATGACCAAAACCTGCTTTGGTTTGACTTTTCCCTATTGTGTGAGCTTCTGGAAACTCTAAAATATATAGCCCAAGAAAAAGTAAGCAAACTCATGCACAGGGACCTTGGCAGGCACAACCTCCTGTGCTGTCTACACCCACTGAAGACACGCGCAAACACCATCGGCAGCCTCACACCATCAGCGGAGACGGGAAGCAGTGCAAGCTTCCTGCACAGCAATCTGACATTCTATAGTAAAAGCTGCAAAGCAGCCGTACCTACTCATTCTACTTTTACGATCCTAAACAAAATGTAAAGATAAAAAGATGCTTATCACAGCTTACATATTTATAGAACAGCCCAATGGCCAACAGCATGGGTATGACAATAAACAAGCTATAACTTATAATACCTCTTTAAAAATGACTTTACCAAGAATTTGGTGACGTGGATAAACACTGCTATAATGAGCAGGCTATATACAACTCTGTGATTATGAACGACTTCTTGGATAACATACCTATATTCATTTCAGATTTCCCTAAGGTGGTCGTGCTTTGAAGAAGCTGGCGAGAGAAGCCCTGGGGTGGAGGGATGGCCCGGGGTGGAGGGATGGCCCGGGCCGGAGGAATGGGCAGCGCACCAGGGACAGCGCCGCTGACTGCCCCCACATCCCTGTAGGAGGCTCCCCCAACCCCTGCCCTCCTATGATTTTAAATCATAAAAAATTTTAAATGGGAAGATCAGGCCACCGTTGTTTTTCTGAAAGACACTAGTTAACATTTTTAGAGACGAGTCCAAAAAGCTGCAATAATTTATAAAATTAAATTCGAAAATGGACACGGAAACCCCAAGTCTCTGAACACCTAGTTCCACCCAAGAATCTCACTCTAAACCTGGATCCTGGTCTACTGGGGAGAAGAGATGAAAGGTCCATGGGGTAGGCGGGCCCAGTACCTTTCACGGTTGCTCTGGTCTCGATGTGGCTCAGGTCGGCGGCCACTCCAGGCGTGTGAGCGATATCGTAGAGGGTCAGGCGGCTCACCAACGGGCTGTTCTTCAGAAGAAGTGAAAGTGGCTGCCCAATTCCTCCGGAAGCCCCCAGCACGGCTACTTTAGCATTGTTCTAGAAAGAGGCACAGGGAAAAGACTCTGAAGACGGAATGAGCATTAAAAGGATTCACAGGGTGAAAACTGCAGACTACGGCCCCTGGCCTCCTTTACTGCAGCGGTCCCAAAGAAGAGGCAGAAGTACTCCTACCACCCCTAAGGCCCTGTTTCTTTCCGGATGTTCAGGGGCATGCCTCAGGAAAACGGGGGACAACTTGTGCCTTCAGATGCTGGGAGAGTCAGGGCACACTTCTCCCGTACCCTCAAGAGACAAGCAGGCTACTCACTCGGCCATTGGACTGCTAACAGAAGCCTCGCCTGCAACGTGCAGTTTTAAAAACTATAAACAGATATTTATGAAATCCTACCAATGGGCCAGTGCTTGGACCCGGGGGCTGTAGGAGTGAAACAGGCCTTGACCAGCTCCCGGGTGGCCAGGCAGTGAGATGCCCAGGAGCTGAGGGCAAAGAGCTGTCCTGAAGCGAAGTCCTGCCCTAAAGCTCACTCCCCTTACACAAGAGGCTCTCTCCCCTCCAGGTCTCATGCAGGGCCTAACCCAAACCCCAGCCAACCTCAGGGAGGCTGTTTCTAGCCTAAACTCACAAACGAGAAGGGGAGCCTATCCCCGCAAGCAGGCCAGGAAGAAGACAAACTGAGAAAAGAGTAGCCGCAGGAGTTCAAAGGCCGGTACACAGTCCCAGAGGGCAGCGTCTACACTACGGCTGCACGTCGTGGTCCACAGCAACAGAAGCCAGCAGTACTGGGCTTCTGTCAACAAAACCAAACCAACCAAACAAAAATACCTCAAAAAAACCACCTCACACACAGTGTGATCTGCTTGAAGAAATTAAAACTCGAAAGGGCATATACTACAAGATTCAAATTCATGTTTGTTTTTAAGTTGTACCCCTGACTTCACAGAAAACTAGCTGGACCAACCACCCAGAATCTGAAGTCTGGAGTCTCACTCACCTCCGGGGCTTCAGTGATCACCCTTACTCCTTGTCCCGAATCCCAGGGACTCCCAGATTCCAACTCCACATCTCCAGTTCTGTTAGGCATCCCATTAGTCCCACTAACCCAACTGTGTAAATAAATTTATCCTCGCTACCTCTCCCATCCCTGTCCCCACATGGCACCTGTGTTCACCCACATTCAAACCTTTATTCCTATCTTCTGCCTCTTTCCTTACTGGAGACACCCAGTTAGGATACGAAGGAGCTGGCATCTCAGACATCTTCCTAACCTGCCCCTGATTTCCATTCTGATTCCACTGTCTAACTTAGGTCCTCAGCTCTACCTCTCAACCATCCTCCCCCAAATTCAAAGTTTTCATCATTGCCTTGCTCAAAAATCTTCTCAAGTTCCTCACGCCCAGATTTCTCAGCCTGGCTCCCACGACTGACCAGGGTTCCAACATGGGGGGCACGACACAGTCCCCTTGGTATGCGGGATGTCAGTGTTGAAGACTGTGTCTTAATTCTGTCTAACAGGTAAAGAATTAATATCTACCAGGAAACAGACAGACCTGGCATCCTCAGCTAGGGTCCTTGGATCAATCAGTCCCCTGTGAAAAACAAGACGAATGCAACACGCTTTCAGTGGAATGAGGCCATGTTACTTTTTCCAAGGTTTCATCAGCTCGGCTAATATTTATAAAAACATAACTTGTAAATGGTGGAATCTGTACAGTGAGATGAGAAGCTCTGGTGTTGCAGGACAGCTCACGATCTCTTCCTAAACAAGCTGTTGCCAGATTTCACATCCTTTCCCACTGTTTGGCACACTGTTTAGCAACAGGCTTTAAAAATGGATATACAGTAACACTTCCTTCACAAGTTTGCTTTTTAAAGTCTGTATAACAAACTTTATTTAACAGCTTGTTTTTAAATTTCTTTCATGTGTTTATATATTAGAACATTAGTACATACAGAGATATAAATACAAGAAGGTTGAATGCTCATTCCATTTCTCCTGTTAATGACACGGGATCTAAAGTCTCTAGGCCAATGCATCATCTGGCTCAAGCTCATCTTTCTGACTTATACACCTGCCTTCTCAACGACTCTGTCTGTATGTCCAGTAGGGATTTTAAACCCAATATATCCAAACCTGAGCTCCCGATATCAATACCACCGCCAACTCCCATCACTCTTTCCAAGCAGTTTTTCCTACCTTAGCAACTCAACTCCAAAATCCAAAGCCTTGGTTTTCTCCATGTTGCTTCTTCTCTCAATACCCTTCATGAAATCATAGCAGCAAATATCGGTCTTATCTTCAGTTAGTTCCCTTCCTCCACTCCTCAGTGTCACTCTTCAACACCCCACCAGTCCTACGGGTCCTAAGTTTACTCACTTTTGGCGTAAGTGCTGCTTCTCACTCATCCTGGTATCACTTGCAGCACCCAACACAGTTCTGGGCAAGCAGATACTCAAAGGTACTTATGTGTATATTTATTTTCCAAATGAACTGAACACACAGGAGGCTGGTCTGAAAGGTGGAGGCTAAGAAATGCAGAACCTCATTTAACAATCACCTCCGTTTTAGGGCAAGGTACTTAAGAGGCGATGTGGGTATTCCAGGGTTCTCATACTTGGGTTGTATTAGAATCACCTGGGGCACTTGGTAAAAACAGCGGCCCAGGAGGTCTTGTCTCCTTCACTGACCCTCTGTCTCTGATCTTTATCAGTATTCTGGTGATTCTGATACACACCAGAGTTTAGGAATAGCTGCCCGAGACGGCTAAAAATAGCTTAGGCTTAAGTAGTCCCAGGCCAAGCCAGGCCCAGGCGGCCCACCGCAGGCAGCAGCCTTCAAAAGGTCCTTAAGAGGAAGCAGAGTCTTCGGGTTCTTAAAGGGAAGGCTTGGTGATGCAAAAAGAAAAAATTACAGTGGTCAGGAGAGGGGAATTTTAATCCTCTGGCCAAAAGACTGTAACCTCGGACCAGTGTTCTACCCTATGTAGTTCTGTCTGCACTATGAAGTTAAAAATTACACAATGCTTGTACGGAAGCTGCAACAACAAGGTTCGTCTCTCAAAATACTACGGAAGGTAAGTTACTGTAGGCCCTACAGCCCTGGCTTCTCAAGCTTGAAGGAGCACAGGTCAAGAGCAGACTCGGGGTGAACTGGCAGGCTCGGAGGCGCACACCGGTACTGGAGCTGGACTGTTTCCCACCTCCCTGACTCCAGGACTTTCTCCCCCGCACCTCCCGCCCAGTATCAGGGCCGACCCAGCCGACACAACTGCGGGTCTGCACCAGGCGGTCCTGCGGTCCAAGCTGACTGACCCGGGGTCAAGGCTGCTCGCGAGCCAGGAACACACGTGGCCTAGGCCGGAGAGCTTCCACCTGCAGGCTGCCCCTCGCAGGGCCTACCTGGGCCGAGGTGCTGAAGCTGCGGCGGAGAGCGGCGCCGGCAGGCCGTGCGAGGGCGGAAAGCATGGCTGGGGCGGGCGGGGCGCGGACAGGCTGGCAAAGGAGCTGTCAGCAGACAAGTGACTCCAACGACCTCCACACTGCTCAAGACCTCCCGGCTCTGCTCCGCCTTGTCTCGCGAGAGCGGCGCTACTTCCGGCGCCCCCACTTCCCAGCTCTCGCGGTATCTCGGCCACATCCGGGCTTTCTAGGAGGCCCGCAGAAGCGTGCTTACCGGAGCGCACTCCTGGGCTGGGTTACAGCGCTGGTTGTGTCGCGTGCGGCCTTTGAGGCAGACGCAGTCAGAGTGGGAGGGAGAATCCGCACTCGAGAGGTGGAAGAAGACGGGCTGTAGGCTCGGAGAGCCTTAGAGGAGCCATTTTGCAGGTGGGGCCCCAGACAGAGGCTCTGACAGGGCGATCGGCCGAGGTCAGGTCGGAGGCCCGACGGAATGGATGCGATCCGAGCCGCACCCCCCCTCCCCCTCCGCCAGCTCAGCCAAACCCACCCATCTTGTCCCTGGGGACTGGAGGGGCTCCGAACTTTGGAAAGCTCTGGAAAGGAAACGGGGGAGAGGAGGTTGAGAGCCCCGGGACTGAGGTGGAGGATGGGGGCTCCTCTAATCTGTCAGTCCTGTGCACCAGCCCTGATCACACACAGTCTGTCCACTTGTCGTTCCTCCTGATGCCCAGGACCTTCTGTTAAGTTTACAAAGCTTTAGGGACAGCACTCCCGAGAATAACAGACCCTGAGCACTGACTCATCGCTAGAGTTTATAGATGCGGTAACAGATATCCAGGTGATAAAACGTGCAAAGTCACGCCGTCCCTTCACCTCTGGTCGGCCCAGCAATGCTATCAACCTGGCCTCATCGTTTCAGCTTTAGAAGGCAAGAAACCATGTTGAGCGCAGTTAAAGTGGATTTGTTCAGAGTCCACCACAGAGAAAGTGAAGACATGGTTTTTGCTCGCTGGAAGCTTACCATTCAAATGTATCAGTATACTCAGAAGCTTCATTTGCCCTGCTGCTATTTTCTGGGGGTGCAGAGACCTCCTTGCCCTCCAAAAGTTCAGGGTCAAGTGGGGCAGGTCGTTGTTTTGCAGGTTGTTACCTTGGAGAAGTGTGCAAACCCAGTGAGGGGGAACCGATGACAGCCTACTCAGGAACAGGGAAGCAGGAGGTGAAAAAGAACAGTTAGCCCAAGTACTAACGAACATATACGTAGGAGGGCGGGTGTGATGACGGGATTACTCTTTCCTGCCTCCTTTCCATTTGTTTATTGAGCTACAAAGACCACTTGCTTCACAGGTGAGCCAGGATCCACACATTTTCTGCCTTTAAGNGGGAACCGATGACAGCCTACTCAGGAACAGGGAAGCAGGAGGTGAAAAAGAACAGTTAGCCCAAGTACTAACGAACATATAAGTAGGAGGGCGCGTGTGATGACGGGATTACTCTTTCCTGCCTCCTTTCCATTTGTTTATTGAGCTACAAAGACCACTTGCTTCACAGTTGAGCCAGGATCCACACATTTTCTGCCTTTAAGGAGCTCACAATCTAGTGAGAGAGACAGGTACATTGCAAACAGCATGATATGGGCAACACTAGAGAATTATGAGGGGCTGTGGGAACACAAAGTGTAGGTTAAGGGAGTCAGAGAAAGCGAGGTTTGGGGAAAGAATGAGACCTATACTCTACAGGAACAGATCACCTTTAATGAGGCGAGAAGGGGCAGCAGTCAGATGAGTGAGCTGCTGCACTAAGTTGGTATACAGGCAACATAGATGCGGAAATACATTGTCTTGAGGGGATGGTTTTTCTTCAAGATTGCTTGGATTAGTTAACTTTTAACAACCCGGGCAAGGAGTTCCTGAGACTGGCCTGGAGACTGGGACCAGCCGAGAGCTGGACATAATCAAGCGTAATGTCCATTCCTTCCTTCTGGGGGCGAGAGGGAGCCGGGGAGTTCTTTGTTCTGTATAGAATGGTGGGGAAGACCCCGCTATGGGAGGGGAGTTTTGACTCCAGGCCATTTTGAGCCGGGTAGCTTTCCTTCACAAAGGAGGTCTATCTAACTCAGATTTGGGGTGGAGGTGGGGGCCTTGTGAGAGAGGACTTTGGAGGATGAAACATCTAGATGTAAATGTAAACAGCTGAGAAGTAAATGAAGAACAAGAGTTAGACCATTCACCACCACAGGAGGGAGAGATCCTTGCGCGTGGGCTTTGGAGTTCCCAAAGGAGAGGCACTGGGAGTTAGGCATTTAACGATAGAAAGTGTTCAGATGAGAAAGAAAGGGAAAAGAGCCCAACGGAAAGCCTGGAGGAGGAGACAGTGAACAGATCATTTCTGTTGAGAGTTGGGACATGAGAACAGTGTCCTTTATTGTATCACTGACTGTGTTCTCTTGTTAATTGTTTACCCCTGTATCTTACCACTAGAACTGAAAGCATCGTGCAGTCAGGTACTTTCATCTCTATTGTCCAGCACCTGACCAGGTTGAGAGTGGGTTTCTGAATTTGGGGAGCGTCAAGTGGTTTTAGATAGAAGACTGGAAAACCCAGATTATGCAGGGTTTACACATGTTAGCTGAAAAGTTTGTGTTTTATTCCTTGGGAAGCAAGTGTATATCTGAGGCTTTTGTGATGCCACCAGAACTGTGTTTGAGGAAGATTAGACTGACCTTGGTATGTCAAAGATTCCAAGGGAAAAATGTGCAAGGCAGGGAGGTTGTTCAGGAGGCTTATCTTCCATAGTATTTTGAGAGACTAACCTTGTTCTTGCAGCTTCTGTGCTGCAAGAGTCTTGGGAGATGATAAATAATCTGAGTTTTGATGGTAGTTTTAGAAATGGGGAAGTGGGACCAATGAGGGAGAGGGAAGAATTGATAAGAATTGTTTGTGCCCATCTGGATTTAAATAAAAGTGCTTTGGGAACTCAGCCTGAGAGAAGTTGTATGGAAGGAGAGCTGTGTGGAGAAAAAGTAAAGAGCTCTATTTTAGATGGGCTGAATTGGAAGTGGTGATGAATTGTCCACATAAAAATATCAATGGACACTTGGGGGATTACTCCAAGAGGAAGTGTGGTATTGAAACCCCTGAGAGAGGCCAGGGCTGAAGTTATCCCTGTAGAGGAGAGAGTTGAGGCCACAGGAGAGAAACTTGAGTCAGATTCTCATGTTCACTGTTACATCTGGGGCTGGGACTTCTCCCCATCCCTGCCAAGTCAGTCAGCCCCTGTCAGCATGTCTAGGGCAGGGAACCCCTACCTCCCAAATTCTCTATTGGGCCATCCCCACCCAAGGTAGAGAAGTGTCCTCATATTTCAGGTGATTACAAAAATTGCCATATGGTTTACATACGATACAGTATACAGATCTTAAGTGTGCAGATCTTAGTTTTGACAGTTTGTAGTCTTGTAATCACCACCCACAACAAGCTATAGGAACATTTTCTTTATTCCAGAAAGTTCCCTTATGTCCCAGTCCCCCAGAAAAGAGAAATACCTGACTTCCTGATTTCTACCACTATAGATTAATGTTTCTAGTTCTTCATTGTATATCTTTATACACAATATAAGAAATACACTGATACCCTCCTTGCTGCACCCCCACACAAGCCACGCACATGCACCTATACTGACCATTTTGTTCCTTGNACTGAAAGCATTGTGCAGTCAGGTACTTTCATCTCTATTGTCCAGCACCTGACCAGGTTGAGAGTGGGTTTCTGAATTTGGGGAGCGTCAAGTGGTTTTAGATAGAAGACTGGAAAACCCAGATTATGCAGGGTTTACACATGTTAGCTGAAAAGTTTGTGTTTTATTCCTTGGGAAGCAAGTGTTTATCTGAGGCTTTTGTGATGCCACCAGAACTGTGTTTGAGGAAGATTAGACTGACCTTGGTATGTCAAAGATTCCAAGGGAAAAATGTGCAAGGCAGGGAGGTTGTTCAGGAGGCTTATCTTCCATAGTATTTTGAGAGACTAACCTTGTTCTTGCAGCTTCTGTGCTGCAAGAGTCTTGGGAGATGATAAATAATCTGAGTTTTGATGGTAGTTTTAGAAATGGGGAAGTGGGACCAATGAGGGAGAGGGAAGAATTGATAAGAATTGTTTGTGCCCATCTGGATTTAAATAAAAGTGCTTTGGGAACTCAGCCTGAGAGAAGTTGTATGGAAGGAGAGCTGTGTGGAGAAAAAGTAAAGAGCTCTATTTTAATTGGGCTGAATTGGAAGTGGTGATGAATTGTCCACATAAAAATATCAATGGACACTTGGGGGATTACTCCAAGAGGAAGTATGGTATTGAAACCCCTGAGAGAGGCCAGGGCTGAAGTTATCCCTGTAGAGGAGAGAGTTGAGGCCACAGGAGAGAAACTTGAGTCAGATTCTCATGTTCACTGTTACATCTGGGGCTGGGACTTCTCCCCATCCCTGCCAAGTCAGTCAGCCCCTGTCAGCATGTCTAGGGCAGGGAACCCCTACCTCCCAAATTCTCTATTGGGCCATCCCCACCCAAGGTAGAGAAGTGTCCTCATATTTCAGGTGATTACAAAAATTGCCATATGGTTTACATACGATACAGTATACAGATCTTAAGTGTGCAGTTTGGTAGTTTTGACAGTTTGTAGTCTTGTAATCACCACCCACAACAAGCTATAGGAACATTTTCTTTATTCCAGAAAGTTCCCTTATGTCCCAGTCCCCCAGAAAAGAGAAATACCTGACTTCCTGATTTCTACCACTATAGATTAATGTTTCTAGTTCTTCATTGTATATCTTTATACACAATATAAGAAATACACTGATACCCTCCTTGCTGCACCCCCACACAAGCCACGCACATGCACCTATACTGACCATTTTGTTCCTTGCAATAGCCTTTGGAGCACAGTCATGAGCTATCAAATTTTTGCTCTTAGGTGCACATATTCTGTGCTAACTTATTTTCTCTTCAACCCTAAAATTGTCCCACAAGTGAAGTATTTTACCCAAGTGAAGTATTTTAAATCTTTCAGATCCTTCGAGCTAAAATGAAGAATTAGAAAGATGTTAATTGTCCAACCTGTATGAGAGTTTTATTTTCCTCTAGGGAACCTAGAATATTGGAAAATGGGGACATCAATTTTTAAATAGAGCTGTGTTTATATAGCTTAATTTTCAGTCATGGCCCATCCCTGCTGGGCATCAAAGGACTTGGCTTTCCAAGTTATGTGCCAGCAGAGCAGCCGGCAGGCGGTGGACTGTGACAACAGAGGCAGCCTGAAGGTGCTGGCCAGGCGCTCCCATGAGCTGAGATGCTGATGGTGGCAGTTCTGAGTTGGGAGCAAAGGCTTCAGTTCCCTGGGCCAGCCAGAGGTCAGAGAAGTGAAAACAAAGCTGGGTCCAGGGCTTGGACATGTCCAGGAACCCATGTCAGGAGCAGAAGGTGGGACACAAGCCTGGCTGAGCACCTCATCAGTATTTGTTTTATGGTTCTATATAAAAGTTCGATACCAAAATATTCTTAGGACCTAAATGGTGCAGCCAAGAACCTTTCATACCCCTCAGAGTTTGGAGCAGGAATTCCCTGGTGGTCCAGTGATTAGGACTCCATGTTTCCACCGCCGGGGGCGCAGGTTCGATCCCAAGTTGGGGAACTGCAATGCCTCATGATGCTCAGTGTAGCCAAAAAAGACAAACAAGTGTGGAGCTGGGCTGGAAGGGCTGTTAGCTGTGTCCAGGCCTCTGCCTGCCCAGTCCAGGGGTGCTCCTCACTGTGGCTCACAAGGCTGCGTCTCCCTCAGGAGTGTGCAGTTAGGGTCAGGACGTGCATACCCTCCTGAAGGTTGCCAGCAAGTGAGGCAGATCTTGCCTGACAAGTGAGAGTGCACCCTTTGGGAAGGAGAGATGTCAGAAGGAGCTGACTCCTGGGGCTAGACTAGGTTTTTACCTGAAAGCCTAGAGACAGTCTGTTAGCTAGTGAATGAAGAGATGGAGGTTGTCATGGGGAGAAGCAGGTGGGAGGGTGAGGATGGACTCTTGAGTGATCAACCAGGTATGTCAGGAGCCAGCTTTTAGGTTGGCTTCATGAAGTTTGGGGACTGGACTTAGTCCATCCCCTTTCCCTGATGCTCACCACCTCCAAAATGGCCTGAGATCAGGACTTTCAGAAGCAGAGGACCTGGGGGGATAAGTTGGGAGGTTCTTTAGGAGGGATCTCTGTGTGGCATCTAGGTGTATGGCATTAGGTCAGAATGGGCCCATTGGTGGAGGCAGGAATGGTGACTAGTAATAATGTGTTCGTTAAACACATGCTGATTGAGCATTGGTCTGCATCAGAAATCCTGGGCCCTGTGTGGGGATACCACAGTGAACAAGAAGGGCAAGGTCCCCACTCTTATGAGCCATGTATTCCACTGTGAGGAGACTGATGATAAAAATAAGCAAATAAGTGACTACAGGAGAAGACAATGAACTCATACTTCACAAAGATCACCCTGTCTGCCATGTGAAGTTTAGACTATAGGGAGAAAGCAGAAGCAAGAAGCCCAGTTGGCAAGTACTGTGTCCTTGGCAGAGAGATGCGAGTACTTTGGTCTAGAATGTTAGCCCTGGAGATAGGCTTGGAATATATATATTTAGGTGTTGCCTAGTCACTAAGTCATGTCTGACTCTTTTGGGACCCCATGGACTGTAACCCACCAGGCTCCTCTGTCTATGGGTTTTCCAGGCAGGAATACTGGAGTGGCTTGGCATTTCCTTCGCCAGGGGATCTTCCTGACCCAGGGCTCAAACCTGCATCTCCTACGTTGGCAGCCAGATTCCTTACCACCAAGCCACCTGGGAAGCCCAATATATTTAGGTAGTAGAGCTAATAGATGGGAGCTCATGGGAGGGAAATGAGGGATTAGACATGTGACCTCGAGTAACTTGGTGGATAATGGTGCTGTTTATTGAGACAGGGAAGACAAAGATAAGAAGATGTTGGAGATGTGGGCTTGTGTAATTTAAACCTTCTTTTCTGGCTACATTATGCTTGAGCTACCTGTCAGGCATCCACATGGAGCCTGGAGCTCAGTGAAGAGGTCAAGTAGAGGCTATGATTTGGGAGTCATTGGTATACAGGGTATATTCAAGGGACTGGATGAATTCCCTAGACTCTAGGGGAGTGGTGGTTATCAACTAACGGGGACTTTGCCCTTCTTGCAGGGGACATTTGGTGACGTCTGGAAACACTTGTAATTGGAGGGTGAGAGTTGGTAGTGGCATCTACTGGTAGAGGCTGGGGATCCTGCTAAGCATCCTGTGGTGCACAGCTCAGCCCCACCACCAAGAACTACCTGGCCCCACACGTCAGTGGTGCCAAGGCCGAGAAGCTCTGTCCCAGAGTGAGAGTAGAGGTAGAGAAGAGAGGAGATGGCTGTGTCTGAGGGTGTGCTTGTGGGGAGAGTTGGAGCCATCTGAGAGGGAAGCGGGAAGCCTAGAGAGTGGGGGGTCCTGGGAGCGGGGAGTGTTTGAGGAAGGAGGCATTCAAGTGGGTTACAGAGGAATGACTAAATGGACTAGGCAGGAGGAGTATTTGTAATGACCTTGATCAGAGCAGGTTCTGTGGTTTGGGGTTAAAAGTTCCAGGGGAGAAGTTTGTACCAATAGCTAACAATTACCAAGCACTTCCTCCCTGCTCAGAATGTCTTCCATGTGCAATTTCATTGATCCACACACAACAAGTACTATTATCCTTGTTCTACAGAAATGGCAATACTACTTTTACCCCCACTTTACAGAGGCAGAAACTGAGGCACAGAAAGGCTAATTGTTCCCTGAGGTCAGGCAGCCAAGAATAAGTGGCACAACAGGGGGTTCAGACTAGAGTTCAGATGTGAGGAAGTGGAGGCCGTGTAGACATATCCCTTTTGAAAGGTCTCAGCTGACAAAGGGAACAGAGATAGGCACAGAGGATGCTGGCGTGCCACTGGGAGTGACCTACATGGAGACCGAAACTGATGATGTTGGAGGGGAGACTGAGAACCGAGGTGCTGGAGGAGGCAAGAAGGTTCCAGGGCCCAAGACAAGGGGTTAGCCTTTCTGGGGAGCATCGTATTGGTAATTCTGAAGTTGACCCTAACTGACCACTTGAGCAAGATTGTCCCTGGACTTGACTGGCCTGCAGAAGTCTGCTGGCTGCTCCTGGTCGCTCCCACCCCAGCTAAAAGGTAACTTCCTTGCAGGAAGCTGCTGCACAGGCCCAGCCTTCCCCCTATTAGTGTCCAGGGGGCAGCAGAGACAGTTGTGCTCAGGAACCAAGAGCAGCCCTGTACGCAGGAGCCACAGCCCAGGCTGGCTGGGCAGATCTGTCAGTACAAGTGAGCGATGCTCCATCTTCCAGGAAGCACCACGGTCTTTACAATAAGCCCACAAGCCCCCCCACAGGGGACCTGCATCAGCCTCCGCGGGGCCTTCATCATCACTCTCTTCCCACTGTTGTCACCCCAGGCTCCTTTTGAAACCTCAGGTGCTAAGTTCCCTCCTGCTCTCAGGAGTGTTCCCACCTCCTTCATCCTCTCTCTCTCCTCCACATGCCTAAGTCTTGCCTAACTTTCTGTCTCAGCAATCACATCTCAGACAGCCCTTCTCTGACCAGCCATCCCCCCTGACTAGGTAAGGCCCTCCTGTTGGCACCTCCTGTGACATTGGATGCTGACCCTTTTATAATGCTCTCCCTGCTTAACGAAGTATTTTTTTGCCCAATGTCTGCATTCCATGCTAGACTGTAATCTTCATGAGGGGAGGTCTAGTTGACCACAGTTATTTCCAGTGCCTGGCATGTAGAAGGTGTTCAGTGATGATTTACTGAAAGAAGAAATGAATTGGTGATTGTTTTACAACCTGTTTTATTCAGATACGTTATGTGCAATGTTTATCTCCCCTACACACATTTCACTTTAAGTTTTTGAAGTTTCCCTGATCACTTTGGTGATTATTTTCACCTTTGAACACATGTTAAGAAAGTTTAATTATCTTACTTGGTAGTCATTCATCTAAAATAGAAAGATGTACTAAGCTTTTGGCTTCCCTGATAGCTCAGTTGGTAAAGAATTTGCCTGCAATGCAGGAGACTGTGGTTAGATTGCTGGGTTGGGAAGATCCGCTAGAGAAGGAATAGGCTACCCACACCCATATTCCTGGGCTTCCCTTGTGGCTCAGCTAGTAGAGAATCCACCTGCAATGTGTGAGACCTGGGTTCAATCCCTGGATTGGGAAGATCTCTTGGAGAAGGGAAAGGCTACCTCTATAATATTCTGGCCTAAAGAATTCCATGGACTGAATAGTCCATGGGGTCGCAAAGAGCTGGACACAACTGAGCGACTTTCACTTCACTAAGCTTTTATTAATAGGTTATCGATTCTTTCCTGTAGGATGACCGGTTTGGTTTTGTGTGAACCAACAGAGCTTTACAACATCTTGAATCAGGTCACAAAACTATCCAGATTAACTGAGCCCAACTACCTCTGCCTGTTGGGTAAGTGCTGGGTTTATGGCTGTGTGGGTCCTAGCTGTGCCCGGTGGGGTCTCCCATTGTGGTGGGCAGACTCTCTGGCTGTAGTGTGCAGGCTTAGTTGTTCCACAGCATGTGGAATCTTAGGGACTGAACCTGCACCCCCTCTTTGGAAGAGGGCTTCTTAACCACTGGACCACCAGAGAAGTCCCAGTTTCACTTGTTTTTAAGCCAGATAGACCATGTCTCTGACCTTTGCTCAAGACTATGCGATGAAGATTCACTTAAGTTGTTGCATGGAGCTAGAGTGTAGTTGGTTCATTTTTGTCATTAGATCATGTTAAAGATAAACAAAGGGGAAGACAGGATTTAATCGGTAATGTACTATTGCAATAGGCAGGAGCCCAGAGTGAACAGGACTCCAGTTCGCACAGAGGCCTTTGCAATGGAGAGTAAGGGAGTAGAGAGGGGGAACGTGGGGCTCAGAGTGAAAAACTACAAACTGGGTGGGAGTTGGACCATGTGAAACCCAAAGGGGCTTGCTAATTGGTGCTTAGTCGAAGTTAGGCTCTCATCCTTCTCAGCGGCGGGGGACGGGGCCCTGTCTTCAGGTGCCAGCTGGAGCAGGTAGTAAGTTCTTTGGTGGCCTTGAGTATCCTCAGGCAGACACTTCACAAGGGCTGAAGTCAGCCTGGGACGTCTCTTGAGCTGTTTCTGAAGGTAAAGATGTCTAGTTTTTTTTCCCCCATTGATTTCTAAGCTCTTTACAAATTCTGGATACAAGATTTTGTTAGCTGTATTAGAGCTATTTTCTCTGTGTCTGGCTCATCGTTTTACTTTAACGTATTTTAATGCTCTTGTTGGTCACGTGTTCCTTTGCAAAAGCACTTACTCATTTGATACTTTTCAGATGTGCGGTCCAAATGGGAGTATGATGAAAGCCACGTGATTACAGCCCTCCTCGTGAAGAAGGTATAAGGACAAGAGTCCGAATGTGGGGCAGATGGGCTACCTTACTGGAGGGCCGGAAGAATGGGAGATTTTATCCGAGGTCCAGGATGGGGCACCTCCTACTGGACACTGGGCAGCAGGGGCAGGACCCCGTGTGTCCACCATGAGGGACACTGACACTATCACACACTCCCTGAGGTCTCTCCCTGTCCCCTGTGGGCAACAGCTTCATTAAGCAAATGTTGATCTCATTCTTTGATGGGCCAGGCAGTGTTATGGACCCTGGGGTTGTGACTTTTGTCCATTCAAGCCTGTCTGCTTACTGCCCTCTTCATGGCAGATTTTGGATTTGGTCTCCATCGCCCACACCCTTCTTCAGAGGATGTCAGTAGTTCCGGTGGCCATGGCTGCTCTCTCAGCACCTGTGCCAGGGCTCCTAATCGGCTGTGGGCTGGTCACTAGACCACTGTTCTTCGGCCAGGCTATCATCTCTGGTCCAGTCGGCCGTGGACAGCTTCTCCCAGGAGGGACCATGGGTGTGGAAGGCTTTTGGAACGCGGCAGCCTCTCTGGCCCGTTCTCAGGGCGTCCGGGCCTGTGTGTGGTCAGGGAAGGGAGCGCTGTCCCACCTGGGCTCCTCCGAGTGCTGGTGTGCCGGGCGTGTGGACTCAGCCTAACCCACCTGCCAACAGGCTTCTCCGGTGGTTTCTTTAGAGGGCAGGCAAATATCTAATCCCGGAGTCTGTGGATCTGGAGTGTGTGGAATACTGTGTGGTATACGATAACAACACCATCTCCCCGGAGCTAATGCTGAAAGACGACGGCAGTGACGACGACAGCCCCGACGACGGTGAGCACCGTGAGTCTGCGCCAGAGCAGCAAGGAGAGAGCTAGTTACTGAGCGCTTTTGCCGCATGCCGGGGGCGCTGCCTGGGCCGCCTCTACAGAGCAGCCCGATGGGGATGGCAGTGTCAGAACCTGGGAAGGGTCTGG
This sequence comes from Raphicerus campestris, assembly GCA_006410735.1. Taxonomy (NCBI): domain Eukaryota; kingdom Metazoa; phylum Chordata; class Mammalia; order Artiodactyla; family Bovidae; genus Raphicerus; species Raphicerus campestris. Next base: position 43,454 of record SJYW01003235.1, on the reverse strand, counting down.
GATGTTTCCTTCTTTGCAAGGTGACAAGCGAGCCTGCCGTGGTTTCATGGATGCTGGCGCAAGACCTGAGGCTCCTGGCTCAAAGATAAAAGACTTTATTTCTCAGAGCAATAGAAGTAGCCAGAAAGCAGTGGGTGGTATTGTTAGTGAACTCTGAGCTTAGGGGGCCTAAATCTTTTCTAACAAACATGCAGAAAGCCTGCCTGCCCTTGACTCTGGAGGGAGGAACTGTCTCTATCATCCAAGGCTGTTTATTACACAGATATCTTTGAAAAGCCAGTGCCTTTGTTCAAAGGACATGTAGAAACATGAAAGGCTGTGGAGAGTTGTCTCCTAGTAAGTAACGTCTCTGTTTTATAGAGGAGGAAATTGGAGTCCAGGAAGGTGAAATAACTCATTCCCCATGTTTGGGACCATGGGTTTCTACTGCTGTGTAACAAATTACCCCCAGACTCAGTAGTTTAATACCATAATCATTAGTTGTCTGTTTGTTTCTGTGGAATTTGGGAGCACTTAGCTGGGAGGTTCTCGCCTGTCCTGAGGCTGTAGACGAGACTTCAGCGAGACTGCTGTCCCGAGAAGGTGAGATGGGGCCAGGATGACATGCCTCCAAGATGGTCGCTCCCATGTGAATACGCAGGAGCCCTCCGTTCCTCACTGCACGGACTTCCGCAGATGGCTGCTTAGACGGCCTCACAACAGGGCAGCTGTTTCTCCCAGAGGGAGTGGGCCAAGACAGAGGGAGAGAAGGGGACAACCACGCGCCTATTTATGACCTGGTCTTGAGATGGAAATACTAGGTCACATTCTGTTCATTAGAAGCAAGTCACTGAGTACAGCTACCCCTACAGGCTGCTGCTGCTGCTGCTGCGTCGCTTTAGTCGTGTCTGACTCTGTGCGACGCCATAGACGGCAGCCCACCAGGCTCCCCCGTCCCTGGGATTCTCCAGGCAAGAACACTGGAGCGGGTTGCCATTTCCTTCTCCAACCCCTACAGGAGAGGGGAATTAAACTAAAGGGAAGCATTTGAAAGTGTTTGTGGGAAGTTTTTAAACCACCACACCTAGTAAGTGGTAGGGCCAGGATTTAAACCTTGGCAGTCTGGCTCTGTCTGGTCTCCCACAGCTTGAATGGTGATCCTAGAGAATAGTCACTTCACCCTCGAGCTGGACCGTGGCCAGTTCCAGCCTGCTTCACTGAGGCTCCGCTGCATTCTCCATTCAGCCCCAACTTTGGGCTGACCACGCACTGCTGCTGCTTGCCAGCTCAGTGACTGATAGGGGTGGATGAGTTCCGTGGGCTGGGCATTCATACCAGTGGCCACTGGGTGGCGGTAGGCTTCCACCTGTAATAACACCAGTTTTCTCAGGAGGCCCTTAGCCAGGAAATTGTCCCCTCTTTGCTACACTCATCCCTGGTCTGCAATCCTAGGATTGTCGACTGAACCCTGAAGTCCTAGGAAATGGTGGTCAGTGAAAACAATCCCTTCTACTCTCTGTGCCTGACCTCACTTTAGCACTATGGAGCCACCATCCTCACTCAGTAAGAAATCACAGAACAAAACCCAGAACCACACACTGATATTTNTACTAGGTCACATTCTGTTCATTAGAAGCAAGTCACTGAGTACAGCTACCCTTACAGGCTGCTGCTGCTGCTGCTGCGTCGCTTTAGTCGTGTCTGACTCTGTGCGACGCCATAGACGGCAGCCCACCAGGCTCCCCCGTCCCTGGGATTCTCCAGGCAAGAACACTGGAGCGGGTTGCCATTTCCTTCTCCAACCCCTACAGGAGAGGGGAATTAAACTAAAGGGAAGCATTTGAAAGTGTTTGTGGGAAGTTTTTAAACCACCACACCTAGTAAGTGGTAGGGCCAGGATTTAAACCTTGGCAGTCTGGCTCTGTCTGGTCTCCCACAGCTTGAATGGTGATCCTAGAGAATAGTCACTTCACCCTCGAGCTGGACCGTGGCCAGTTCCAGCCTGCTTCACTGAGGCTCCGCTGCATTCTCCATTCAGCCCCAACTTTGGGCTGACCACGCACTGCTGCTGCTTGCCAGCTCAGTGACTGATAGGGGTGGATGAGTTCCGTGGGCTGGGCATTCATACCAGTGGCCACTGGGTGGCGGTAGGCTTCCACCTGTAATAACACCAGTTTTCTCAGGAGGCCCTTAGCCAGGAAATTGTCCCCTCTTTGCTACACTCATCCCTGGTCTGCAATCCTAGGATTGTCGACTGAACCCTGAAGTCCTAGGAAATGGTGGTCAGTGAAAACAATCCCTTCTACTCTCTGTGCCTGACCTCACTTTAGCACTATGGAGCCACCATCCTCACTCAGTAAGAAATCACAGAACAAAACCCAGAACCACACACTGATATTTTGCTTACTCAGGGAAGAGTGCACAGTCAGGGACAGCTGCAGCGGCCAGCGGCTCAATGGCCACAGTGTTCTTTGTTTGCTGATGTGGCAAGCAATGGTCTTCGTCCATGGTATATACTAGAGAGAAATTAAACGTGCACACAAAACCTGGTACACAGGTATTCCTGGCAGTCTTATAGTAGCCACAAAATGGAGACACCTGAAATATTCATCAACAGATCCGTGGATAAACCAAAGGTGGAGAGCCACACAGAGGGATATTACTCAGCCATGAGAAGGGCTGGAGTGCTGACACTTGGTGCAACACGGATGAACTTTGACAGCATGAAGCCCAGGGAAAGCAACCAGACACAAGACGCCACAGTTAGAGAATTCCCTTTCTAGAAAATGTCCAAAACAGGTAAAGCCATAAGAAATTAGGTTAGAGGTTGCTTAGAGCTGAATGTTTGCAGGGAAGTGAGGAACGAAACCCTCTAACTGGTACATGTTTTCTTTTGGAGGTGATTAAAATGTTCTGAAATTGAGTGTAGTCATGGTTACACAACTGTGAATACTTTAAAAATATTTATTTCTATACTTTAAATGGATGAATTGTGTGGTATATCATTTATGATATTGTATATACACATACGTGGCTCAGCTGGTAAAGAATCCACCTGAAGTGTGGGAGACCTGGGTTCGATCCCTGGGTTGGGAAGATCCCCCAGAGAAGGAAAAGGGTACCCACACCAGTATTTTGGCCTGGAGAATTCCAGGAACTGTATAGTCCGTGTGGTCGCAAAGAGTTAGACACGACCAAGCGACTGTCACTTTCATAGACACATGCACGTTTCGCTTATGTTGGATCGTCCTTCCTTGCAACAATATGGAAATGAAAATGAAATCTTAGAGTTTACAGACAAAGATCAGCTAGCTTACTTGGTGGCAAATTGCTTTTTAAATTTTAATTGTAGCTTTCATCTCTGTTTATATCTGCTTCAGTTTCCTCGATAGCTGTTTTCCAGAGTGGAGTGCCTGTCCACTGGGCCTCTAGGCAAATGGTGAGCACACAGGGGACAGTCATCTCTTTGGTCTCTGCTCTTAGGATTAGCGCTTGGAGCGGCTGTTGAGTGCGGCAGAACCCTGACCCACCTCACGCGCCACCCCGTCCTTATCCTGAGAGGAGGCTTTGAGCACTTCTCGGCCATGTATCACTTCTTCCGGACACAGAAGATCATTTGGACGCCTCAGGCAAGCTGCACACTAAGTGCAGGCAGGCTCAGGCGGGAGCGGGGCCTTTCCCTGGGGGCCGAAGGGGTGGCGAGCAGGGCTGGAGAAGCAGGAGGAGGCAGATGATGTGGGAAAGGTGGAAGAGATGTTGACGACGAGTTGGGAATGAACGCGGGCAGCCAGGAGGTCCAGTCCAGTCCAGTGTGATGGATTTATGAGTGCCAGATGGACGCAGAAGCCAGTGGGGCGCTTCACCGATGAGGCCACTTTAGAGAGCAAGGGTCTGTTGCGGCGGGTTCTGGGTGATGGCTCGTGGCCAAAGCCACACAGGCGGGGCCACCCTTAGCCGTCTGGCCTCACAAACCCTGGCTGGGTCCAGAGGGTACAACGAAAGGGTGAGATAGCAGCCCCTGCCTACAAGGATTCCTTTGTCTACTGGCGGAGACAAGGATTGTAACAAGGTGTGGCCAAGGTGTTATACAAGGTGTCCGGAGCCAAACCAGAGGGTGAATAAGGTGAGCACTGGGGGGCAGTGACAGGCAGACAAGGGTGCTCCCTGGGGGAATTTTATAGCATCCAGTTTCTTGAAGTCAGAATGAAATGGAATGTGAACCTGCAGGGGTTTCATTCTTTCTAGCAATTACTTTAGCTGTGCTCTCACTCGCTGTGGGCAGCATCATGGGCCGATACCATACTTCCAGACCACTCTCAGTTATGAGAAATTTCCATTTTGTCATACTATAAAACAACTGGAGAAATGTGCCTAGGAACTGGAATTTGGTGATAGTAAGGAATTCCACCTGATGTGAAGAGCTGACTCATTGGAAAAGACCCTGATGCTGGGAGAGATTGAGGACAGGAGGAGAAGGGGACAACAGAGGATGAGAGGGTTGGATGGTATCACCAGCTCGATGGACATGAGTCTGAACAAGCTCCAGGAGTTGGTAATGGACAGGGAGGCCTGGTATGCTGCAGTCCATGGGGGTCACAAAGAGTCGGACATGACTGAGCGACTGAACAACAAGGAATTATTGTTACAGATTTTTTTAGGTTGTGATGACATTATTATGCCTATGTTTCTGAAAACGCGAGTCTCTATCTTTTAGAGATACATAATGAGATATTTATAATTAAAATAACATGATGTCTAGAATTTCCTTCAAAATAATCTGGGGAGGGCCAGCAAGTTGGAGGTATATATGAAACGAAATGAGCCATTAGTTGATAATGAATGTTTGCTGAAGGGTGAGAGATCCAGGAGTTTGTTACATTATTCTCTCTACTTTGGTGTACTTTTGAAATAATTTTTTAAAAGGGAATAAAACAGCCCAGTACAAGCTAGGCTAGTTTAATGTTCTAGTCTCAACTCACATCTTCTCCTTTCCTGGAGTTGGGCAGCCTTCTGCTGTCTGCAGGCTCGGGACTGGGAATGGGGAGGAGTGTAGGGTAGCTGCAGGGTTACCTCCTTACTTCCCCTCTTCCTGTCCTGGTCCCTTTGGTGCTGGGGGTCCGTGTGGGCTCTGTCTTGTGTGACTGGCTGCTTATTAGTGGTGGGGATGTGCCCTCTTCTCATTCTGCCCAGCCTGGTTCTGTGTGCCACAGATGATGGCCTTTGAGGCTGGTTTCCTTTCCATCTGGTACCAAGGATCCTTCAGAGAGAGCCAGCTGAGAAATCCTGCCAGGAATTCTCAGAATACCTGCCAGGTCTCTTCCCTTCTGTTGGCAGCTCACGACCTCCCACCCCATCCACATTCCTTCACCTGAAGCCCAGAATGAGCCCCCGGAGGGTGTGATGGTAGGAATGAGGCTGCTCCTGGCCTTGCTGGCGCGGCTGCTCCAGCCAGCCCGTGTGAAAAGGTGTGGACCCACACCTGGGGTCATACCTGTTCCCAAACGCAGGGTATACGTGTGACGCTTTCCAGGGGACTTCCTCACCTTCCCCTGGGCTGTGATTCTTAGCTCAGCAACTATACAGCCAGTCTTCCTGGGTCCCTCCAGACACCCCTCTTTGCTCCCAGAGGAGCATCCTTACTGGCTTTGCAGTGACGAGAGGGGCTCTTTCTTGTCTGCACACCTCACATGCTCATAACTCGCCTCCTTTCTCTTTTGTTTAGTGCTCACTCTGGCTGCAGTGGGTCTGTGTCGCTGTGCACGGGCTCTCTCTGGTTGCGGAGAGCAGGGGCTACTCTGGGCGCGGTGCTCAGGCTTCTGTGGCAGTGGCTTTGCTTCCTGCGATCTCAGGCTCTAGGTGCACAGGCTTCAGTAGCTGCAGTGCATGGGCTTGGCTACTGTGTGGCCTGTGGGATCTTCCCAGACCAGGGAATCTGCATTGGCAGGCAGATTCTTAACCACTGGATCACCAGGAAAGCCCCTTTATTTTTCTTGTAAAGCTTTAGGAAGGTGGAACTGGCATAGGTTAAAACAGCACATATTTAGAATGTACAGTTTGGTCAGTTTTGACGTGTATACACCTGAGACTGGTCCTTGCCCCAGTCTTCCTAAGTAGTTTGGGAAGAGGGATGGGGCGGTGGCTGGTGGTTCCTAGCAGGGCCTGGACAGGTGAGTTCTGTGCTGCTTGTTCGAGGCCTTCGTAGAATGTACGTTCCTAGATTGGCTTCTCCCTACTTTGGGACTTTTGTTCCTAATTCAGGGGCAAGAACGAAAGCCCTACTCCCTTCCTGTTATGTGTTTTGACATGTTGTGAAGCAGACGTGTCTGCTGCTCCCCAAGGAACTCCTACCAGGGGGATGGAGGCACGGAGTTTAGACTCTGAGATGGCCCCTCTACTTTAGACAGAGTGACTTCTAATTTCCTCTTTTGTATGTTGTTGTTGTTTATTCACTAAGTCATGTCCGACTATTTGTGACCCCATGGACTGTAGCCGTGTCGAGGGAAGGCAGTGGGCTCAATTTGGACATGTTAGTTTGTGATACTGGTTTCTTTTACATTTGTCAATGTGGTTGTCAAAACTGTATCCTCTAGAATTAATAGGCAGTGGCTGTTTAGAGCAGAGCATGTTTTCATCCATGTTACACCCACTCCCCCACGGCCCTTAAAACTCCTGGGAAAGGAAGCTGGTTTGAAAGCATCAGGAAGAGCCTTGACAGATTTGTGGTGAGAGTGAGTGAGACTTTCCACATGAAACCAGGAGTTCACTTGGCTCCAGCAAGCTGAGCGACCTGAGGGGGTGGTCACCCTGAACCCTGGGGAGCGCTTTGGGTCACATTTGCAGGTAGTGGGCCTGCCTGCCTGCGTGTGGAAGGGCCGAATGTCTCACAGACTTGGGGGTTGACTCAGAGTGGTGTCTGCTCATCGCTAAAAAAGCTTTTGAGGTCGACAGTTTCAGAGGAATGTGGGCTGGGGATGGGTTCACTGGGAGGGGAGGTGTGCTGAAGCCAGAAGGCTCTGAAAGCCTCAGGTGGACTGCACACTAGCTTGAGGTCTTGAGATGTTGTTTCTGAGTCGAACTTGGAGCCAGAGGTGGTTTAAAGCTGGTTTGACCTTTAAAATTATATTGGTTAGCATTTCCTATGGAAAACTGATGAAAAAAGGGGGGTTTCTAAACAGTTTGAACATTCTTTGGCCTTGCCCTGCTTTGGGACTGGAACTGACCTTTTTTCAGTCCTGTGGCCATTGCTGAGTTTTCCAAATTTGATGCTGAAGCGGAAACTCCAATACTTTGGCCAATGATGCAAAGAGCCAACTCGTTGGAAAAGACCCTAATGCTGAGAAAGGTTGAAGGCAGAAGGAGAAGAGGACAGCCAAGGATAGACAGCTAGATAGCATCACTGACTCCATGGACGTGAGTCTGAGCAAACTCTGGGAAACAATGAAGGACAGGGAAGTCTGGCATGCTACATACAGTCTATGGGGTCGCAAAGAGTCAGACACAACTCAGCAATTGAACAACAACCACCAGATCATTTTCTATAGACATCAGTTTATTCAATGTTAGTGGATTTCTTTTTCTTTTTTTCTTTTGAGGTTATGCCTAGGTTTTATATTACTAAATATAACAAGTAAGTTTTCAGTCTATGCCAACAATAAACAAGTATCCACTGTTTTATTACAGACATCTGAACTGCAAGAGGTCACCCAAGGAACCATCAGGGGCATTTTCATTAGTTCTGGAGGCATGCTTTGAGAACAGTCTTAGACTGGTGTGCTTCTCTGGCTGTTTTCCAACTTGTCTATAAGTCTCATTAATAATTGTTTAATAATTATTTTAAAATAATTGTTTAATTATTGTTAATAATTATTTAACAATAATTGTTAATAATTGTTTCTAACCACCTGATGGGTGCTCTAATAATCTTTCCTTGGAAACACTCAAATTTTGTAATCCACCCTCAATAAGTCCAATTTATTGAGATATAATCGACATATAAGATTGTGTAAGTTTAAGGCGTACAGCATGCTTTGATACCCATATATGTTGCAGCTTCTTTGGGGGCTCAGATGGTAAAGAATCTGCCTGACATGCAGGAGACCGGGGTTAATGTCTGGGTCAGGGAGATCTCCTGGAGAAGAGAATGGCTACCCACTCCAGTATTCTTGCCTAGAGAATCCCATGGACAAAGGAGCCTGGAGGGCTACGGCCCATGGGGTCCCACAGAGTCAGACAGGACTGAGCAACTAACACTTTCACTTTCACTTCATATGTTGCAAGATGGTTACCGTAGTAAAATGAACACATCCATCAACTCACACAGCTGCCATTTATGTGTGTGTGAGTGATAAGAACATTAAGATGTACTTTCTAGAAATTTTTCTTAAAATTTCAAGTATATAATACTGTGTTGTTAGCTGTAGTCAACATTCTGTACATTAGATCCCCAGAACTGATTTGCCTTATGTCTGGATGTTTATAACCTTGACTAGCATCTCCCCATTTTCCCCACCTCCACAGCCCCTGGAAATAGCATGAGTTTTGCTTTTTCAGAGTTCTACATGTGAATGAGATCATGCAATATTGTTTTTGACTGATTCACTCAGCATGGTGCCCTCAAATTCCATTCATGTGGTCACAAATGACAAGATTTCCTTCTTTTTTATGGCTGAACAGTATTCCATTGTATACACATGCCATATTTTCTTTACCCATTCATCCATTGATGGACTTCTAGGTCATTTCTGTATCTTTTGTGAATAATGCTCAAATGATCATGTGCGGTACAGATATATCTTCAAGACGGTCATTTCATTTCCTTCAGATNAGTCTTTTGGACTCTGTGGGAGAGGGAAAGGGTGGGATGATTTGGGAGAACGGCATTGAAACATGTATAATATCATATAAGAAACAAATCGCCAGTCTAGGTTTGATGCAGGATACAGGATGCTTGGGGCTGGTGCACTGGGATGACCCAGAGAGATGGTACTGGGAGGGAGGTGGGAGAGGGGTTCAGGATTGGGAACATGTGTACACCCATGGCAGATTCATGTTGTTGTATGGCAAAACCAATACAATATTGTAGAGTAAAATAAAAAAATAAAATAGCAAGGAAAAAAAAGGTTTGGAAGATACTTTAAAAAAAAAGAAAAGAAGCAGATAAGTAAGACATGACTTTCAAAGGAACAATAATTAGATGACTGACTCAATAGAAATCAATGAAAGGGAAATGTGGGATATGTCTTTGCAGTCTTTCTGGTGATTCCCCACCACCTACCATTCACAGTATTTGGGCTAGACTTACTGAGGTGCACTAATGGATGGAGTAAAGCAAAAGTGATGGGCTCTCACTTCTGATATTGGGTCACACATACACGTGGTGTCTGTCTTGCTGTGTCTTGCTCACTCACCCTGAAGGAAGTCAGCTACCATGCTGCCAGCTGTCCTCTGGAGACAGGTCTGCATGGCAAGGGCCTGATGGTTTTCAGCCAACAGCTAGTGATGAGCCGAGGCCCTCAGTCCAGGAGCCCATGAGAAACTGAATCCTGCCAACAGTCATGTGAGTTCCCTGGTGACCCAATGGTTAGGACACGGCACTTTGATTCCTAGGGCCTGGGTTCAGTTCTCGGTGAGGGAACTATCTTGCAAGCTACCTAGTGCAGCCAAATCAATAAATAAAATTTAAATTTCTGATTGTTGCTAGTATATGGAAATCCAGTTGATTCTTATATGTTAACCTTGTATCCTTCAACCTCCTCCGTCCATATGTCTCCTTCATTGTTAGGCTTTCCCCAGCTCCTCGACTTTTCCCTGCCCCTCCTCTTCAGCAGCACGTGTAGGTCTTTATCCGAAAGCCTAGCCGGTTGGATTAGCCATTTGTTTATGTGTACACCCCTCCCATCAGGGTGAGAGCTCCTTGAAGCTGGGAGAGGCCCTGTTTGAGTCATCTTGTGTCCACTAGGGTCCAGCTTGAGGTCTGGCCCACTATAGGCATTGAGCGAGTGTCTGGGGAAAGAAGGAATGACTGGGGATAGATGGATGAATGGATGGTGGGTGGGTGGTCGGGTGGGGAGGGAGTGAGAGAGGAAGGGGAAGGGAAGGATGGATGGACAGAATGAGTGCATGCATGCATGGTGAATTGTGCTTGTATTTGTCACAGCAAATGCTCATGAAGAAACTAAACCAGAATATTTTCATTCCTGAATCTACTGCACCCTTCTGCATGCCACAGGGAATGGCCAGCAGGCTGTATTCTTCATAAATAGCATTTACCAGGTGCTCACTGCACACCAGGCATTGTGCCAAGCTCCTTGCAGGCATCTTCTCATGGAACATGCCTCATGCCTCATCTCCCTCTTCTCTCTCCCTTGTTCATAACCACTCTGATCTCCCTGATGTTTCTCAAGCATACTAAATATCCTGGCCCTTGGAGCCTTTGCACTTAGATTCTTCTCTACCTGGAACACTCTGCTCAGATAACCACCTGGCTTGTCTCATCACCTCCTTTAAACCTCTTCCCTATATCACCTCCTCAGGAAAGCCTTCCCTGACCACCCTGTCTAAAACAGGAGCCCCACCACTCTCCGTCAGTCTTGTCCATTGCCTCTCTGTCAGTCTTGCTTCCTCCATTTAACATAGCAGACTCACTACATATTTCCATCCTCGCCATCTGCACTGTGTTTCAGGAAAGCACCAGGTTTGGCTAATAACAATAACATCCTGTTTACTGAGCACTGTCATGTGCCAGGCAGAGTGTCAGATGCCTTACATGGATGAGTTGATTTGATCCAGACAACACCCCACTGAGGCAGGTGCTGTTTTTCTGAGAGGGGATCACTTATTTACTCCCATCTCTCTGCTCAGCATCCTCCCCTTATGGTCCTGTTGCTGTGGATGAAGGACACTACAGCCAGGCTCTGGGCGAATCTGCCCGATGACATGCTTTTCTTCTGTTTAGTTTTGTAGGCGACGCCGACAAGCTTCTGCACATCCAGATAGAAGATTCCCTAGAAGCAAACATTACACCCTTTTTACGCCACCTCTGTCACTTCATTGGTAAGGGGCATTCTTCAACCAGGCCCTAACTGGCCTGTGCCCAGGGAGCAGAGGGGGCCATGGCACCTTGTACCTATTACTGACAGTGACTCCCAGCTCTCAGGAGAAAAAGGGCGGGGCTGAGCATGGTGCAAAACCTCATGAAGCAGGCAGTGTACTGTTAGCACATTTTCCAGATGAGGAAACGGTGGCCTCGAGTGCCCGGGCCCCACAGCCAGTGCTGATTGGCTGTGATTCACATCAGGCTACACAGCTTCTGTCAGCACCCAGGTGCCCGTGGGTGCAGTCCTTCCATCCCCACCTGGGGAAGTCAGCCAGTGTCCGACCTTCCTGGGAAGGAAGCACGAATAGCTCAGAGAAGGCCTTTCTATGATGATGCTAAACACATCATTTGCCAGGCAGCGAAACAGTATCCTANCTGTTAGCACATTTTCCAGATGAGGAAACGGTGGCCTCGAGTGCCCGGGCCCCACAGCCAGTGCTGATTGGCTGTGATTCACATCAGGCTACACAGCTTCTGTCAGCACCCAGGTGCCCGTGGGTGCAGTCCTTCCATCCCCACCTGGGGAAGTCAGCCAGTGTCCGACCTTCCTGGGAAGGAAGCACGAATAGCTCAGAGAAGGCCTTTCTATGATGATGCTAAACACATCATTTGCCAGGCAGCGAAACAGTATCCTAGAGCTGTTACATGACCCACCTAGACCGTGGTGTGCTGGTTCCGAACCTACTTTTGGATCCACTGAGGCCAGTCATCTTCCGGATCCTCAGGGAAGGAAGCCACGCACAACGTTCCACCTTTCCTTCTCTCTCCAGATATTCACCTGGAGCTCAACTCCGTCATCCTGGTCTTTTCCACCTTGGGCATCAGCCGCAGCTGTGCGGCCATCCTCGCCTACCTTATGCATCGGAACGGGCAGACCCTGAAGGTACATATTCCCTGGTCCAGGAGGTGAGGTCAGAACTGCACCTCAAAGGAATGGGTGCCCAACACTGCCTCAGGACCTTAACTGACGGTGAGGGGTTGAGAGGGGAGGGTCAAGGGCTTTACCTAACATACCACACCCAAGGACAGGGTGCCGAGGGCTGGGCTGGAGGCCTGAGGCTGGGCACCTGGGCAGGCCCAGGATGCAGGCTGGGCAAGGCTGTGGCAGCAGGGCTGCCTGCATGGCCCCCAGCGCTGCCAGCTCTCTGCTGGCGTTTGTTCAGCGCTCGCCAAGGGGGTGTGTTTGGCTGCTGCAGTGTACCTGTGCCATCTGTATGTCTTCTTTGAAAAATATCTATTCAGAATCTTAGCCCTTTTAAAAATCAGATTATTTGGACTTTTTTTGCTAGTTTTTTTTTTTTTTTTTTTT